>JAAGEH010000040.1:6327657-6642442 GCA_011751065.1 Lasiurus cinereus
TCTCTCTCTCTCTCTCTCTCTCTCTCTCTCTCTCTCTCTCTCCAATCTGAGACAAATATTTATTGAGCATCTATTTTTTTGCCAGATATGTGACAATGTTTCAAATGCCTGATATTTTCTAAAATAAAGAAATAACCACCCTATATTTTGATTCAGCAATTTTTACCGAAAAACCTGGAATTGTACAGGGCATCTCTTGAGGATTAAACACTTGGGCTGTTGTCTCTACCAAGAGGTTTGAAAGTTTTTGGGGGATGTATGTGTTGAGGATTGCCTCCTTTCTTCTTTTGCTCTGGCTGTAGTGTAATTTTCTGGAAACAAGTAAGGAGAAAGGACTTAGCTCCCTTAGCTCCCTTCAGAGTATGAGGAATTGTAAGAGTTTGGGGGAGTACATAGTAGGCAATGGGATAGTACCAGGTCATACCTAAAGGTACAGACTGCATGGGATCAAGTGCCCGGTTGGCCACTAAATAGGCAAATTGTTTAATTTATTGATTAGCTAAATTGGGCAACTTATTTTACCTCTCTATGACTTACTTTTCTCATGTGTATTAGTGTCTCATTATTTCACTCTAGCAAATTACCACAAACATAGTGTTTTTAAACAACAGAAATTTATTCTCTCACAATTCTAGAAGCCAAAAGTCTAAAATCAGTTTCACTGGGCTGAAGTCAAGGTATTTGCAAGGCCATGTTCCCTCTGAAGCTTGACGGGAGAACCCTTGCTTATCTCATCCAGCATCTTTTGGTGCCAATGTTCCTGGGTTAGTGGCCACATCCCTCCGATCCCTGCCTTCATGGTCACATTGCCTTCTCCTCTTCTTTCTTGTAAACTCCCTCTGCCTCCCTCTCATAGGATGCATGTGATTGCATTTAGGCCCCACTCAGATAATCCAAGATAATCCTCCCATCTCATGACTCTTAACTGTAAAGTTCTTTATTGCCATGGAAAGTAAAATTCATAGGTTCCAGGGAGTAGAATTTGCATGTGTTTTGGGAGGCCTATTATTCATCCTATTATAAATTAGGTTGGAATAGCATATAAAAAATTAAAGGATATAATATATGAACAGTACTTAGAAAAATCTCTACATGCAATAAAGCACTCCATAAATGTTATCATATGTTGGTGATATCAATGATAATGAAACAAGAAAATGCAGACAAAAAGTTTCAAAATGAACAAAAATATTTTTAAATGAATATATGTAGAGGGCCTCATCTTTGGACTCTTGATGTGTGCCAACCTTAGAATGTTATTATTCAAAAGATTGTATCTCTACACAGTTTAGGCTTATGATATATATAGTCATGTCTGGTTTTGTCTTTGTTACTTTGCAATTGAAATTTAAATCATCTCAACAGTTCCAATCATCCTGAGTTCTCCCTAAGGAGAAAAATCAAAGATATAATTTTATATGATTGTCACCTTCTGTTCCCTTGTCTCCTGCCCACCTAGGATACAGATCTAATGACATTCAACATTTCTGTACATCGGTCATGGTGGCGGGAACATGGGCCTGGTTGTGTCCGAAGAGTGCTGCCTCCATCAGCCCACGGCATGATGGATGATTACACGTACGTCTCTGTCACAGGCTGCATCGTCGACTTCCAGTACCTGGAGGTCATCCACAGTGCCATCCAAATACTACTTTCTGTAAGTTTCACATCTGTGTCATTGTCTGACCAGGACCCTCCTTTAGTGGCATTTTATATCTGAACCTTCTGTCCAGGGACATGGAAATAGCGTCGATTATGCTAACATCAGTTATACTTAATGGCACGTGACATCTTTTTCCAGTAGGTATCCAGACACATTTCTCTAGAACCAGTTAGTTACCATCCTTTCTAGCTTGAGATACAATCCACTCATTCAATAAAATAGTATCACTGTTTTCCATCCCATGCCCTGGGCTTTTCTACTTCCCTTCTACTACAGCTTCAACTTCTCATGCATTCTTTTACTAGCACACATTAGTTCTAGAGAAAGAAAATGGAAACACACTCAATGGTTTGTTCAATCTAATATATTTAATATTTCAAAAATTCATTCCTTAAGAGAACAAATCCCACAGAGTGTTCTAACACATTCTAATGCCTAAAATTTGGGGTCATGACACAGCTCCACCTAAAGCAACACAGAGGAAATGGCTTGATTGGACCACAGAAGGTTTATATGCTTGAAACTTCTTAAAGTTAATTTATTTCCTTGATGCTATCCCACCAACAGTTTGATCACTGTGGAGTGGAATTAATTTAAGCTATCTACTGTCATCAAGAATGCTATTTATTTGGGATCCAGCAAGTACTTGGCATTTTGTTTGAATCAATACACAACAAAACCATTCTTAACCATACTCTTTCCATACATTACCTCAGTCCTATTTTTTCTGGCTAGAACATCCAAAAAATCACTCAGATGTCTGGTGCTGGCTGTAGGAAAAAATTGATAGGCTTTCTTATAGCAAGGTACCGGAATTCCAAAAGAAGATCAATTATGCAAGCATTTTCTAGCCTGTACAGGCATACCTCATTTTATTGCACTTCACTTTATTGCAGATTTTGCATTTTACTAATTGAAAATTTGTGGCAACCCTGCATTGAGCAAGTCTGTTGGCACCATTTTTTAAAAATGTTATGTATATATTTCTATGTATTTTTAATTAAAGTTATTGAGGTGACATTGGTTAATATGACCATACAAATTTCAAGCATGGGTCTTTATTTTATAAGATCTCTGTATTGCAATGTGTGCTCACTACCCGAAGTCAAATCTCCTGTCATATATTAGGTCCCCCTTTACTGCCACCCTTTTCTCTGGCAACCATCACACTGCTGTATGTGTCCATCAGTTTCAGTTTTATATTCCACATATGAGAGAAATTATATGGCTCTTAGCTTTTTCTGACTAATTTGTTTAACTTAGCATAATATTATCAAGGTCCATCCATGTTGTTGCAAATGGCAGTATTTCATCCTTTCTTATGTCTGAGTAGTATTCCATTGTGTATGTATGCCACATCTTTTTTATCCAGTCCTCTATTGTAGGACCCTTTGGTTGTTTCCATTTATTGGCCACCATGAACAATGCTGCAATGAACATAGGTGTGCATATATTTTTGTGAATACACGTTGTTAAGTTTTTCAGGTATATACCCAAGAAAGGTGTATATTTTCCAACAAGCTCAGATTATGGTCAGCATTTTTTAACTGTAAAATGTGTTTAATTAAGGTATGGAAATTGTCTTTTTAGACAGAATTCGATTGCACACTTAACAGATGAAAGTATAGTGTAAGCATAAATTTTATAAGTACTGGGAAACAAAAAAAAATGTGACTCACTTTATTGCAATATTTGCTTTATTACAGTGGTCTGAACCTACTCTCCCCTGCCCCCATATTGCCAAAGCATGCCTGTACTTGAGTAATGCATACTATTATCTATTTGGCTACAAGCCCTCAGATGATTGATTTGACCAAGCCCAGAGTCATTTTGGGAAAGACTATGGAAAGTGAGACTATTAGGAAACATGACTTATTTGGGGCCACTGATGCAGCAATTTCACCTCATTTTATTAATTATTGTTCTTTAACCTATATGTGTCAAGTTTTAAGATAGTGTTTTAGAGCACATTTTAATTAGAATGTTTTATTAGAAACTAACCATTCAAAAAAAATTTTAAAGCAAAGATCTTTTAGTGCTCTTGTTCAATGAAAGCCAAATTTGACATTGGATTCAAAGAAGGAGGTTTTACCCAATGCTAAGGATTTTTCATTCAGAAATATAACAGGGAATCTGCTTATTCTTGGTTTCTATGATCATTTTTAAATACACTGTCATCTGTCAATATATGCCTATCAATCTTTCCCTATTCTATGGTCTTTCTTTAATCATGTGTGTGTATATGTATATACATATACATATACATATACATATACATATACATATACATACATACACACGCACATACAGGGGTAAGCAAGATTAGGTATGGAAAAAGCGATGCAGGTTAAGATTATTACAATGGCTTTATTAACTCAAAAGAATGTTACTCACAATACTAAACCTACTTTTGCCCATCCCTATGTGTGTGTCATGCAGGGGTGTGTGTGTGTGTGTGTGTGTGTGTATAATATAGTATGTTTTTAATGTAGAAGCAAATTTTCTCTTAAAAATTTTCAGCCTATTTTATGGTAAAAGAGTACTCTTATTATATACTAAACTCTAAAGGTTCTTATGGAAACATTTTTTTTATAATATTTCATAGGTGGAAAGATCCTCCTCCTTTTAAAAATTATTCATATAAAATTGCTAAACTATTTCAAGGAATGATGGCATGATGTCCAAATCTTTAAAATACAGCAGGATACTATGGAATCAAAAACTCATTTACCCATAGGAACTCCAGGTCACTTGAAAAGCAAGGTGAAAGTATTCATTTGATAAGAAGCTGAACTGTCACATGAAAACCTATGTTCAAGAAATACTGAATTCAGTGTATGTTGCCACTAAAAGTGCTTGTCATTTATAAATGAATTCTTTGACATATTACTTTAGTGAACATTCAGAGCTGACCACCTGCATCCATAGTCAGGACTCTATTGTTCAGTCTTCTGGAAAAGAAAAAAAGAAAAGATTAGTTGTTGATCTCTGGCTTTTATTATGTAATATACTTATAAGACAAGATTTCCAATATTATTTTAGATTAAAATTAAATGTATCCTGAATATTTCACAACTTTCAAATTATGTATTGTTGTCTTTGATTTTAGATGGGTTTCTTGCACTTTCCACTTATTTCCTAGCAATATATTTACAATTATGAGAACTGTGTTTTTTAAATCTTATAAAAAGGGGATAATTCACGCATAAGTTGTCTAAAACTAATACTCGTGTGTCATTTGTACACAGCATCTATGGGTTTTAATAACAAATATGTGAGCATTTAAAATTCATATCCCTCATACTTACAACATTCTCTTTAATAGTGTATGTACGATTGGATTTTATTCTGTATGTTAATCATTTACCACAGACATTATGTCTCAAACCACAAATTCCATACCACTTCCAAACAATAGAATTAAGTCTCCCAAGACCCAGATGCTCATAATCCCACACCTTTTCAGGTCTTCATAAATTTTTACTGACCTGCTAGTTTTAAATAATCTACTAAACATTGACTACTCAATGCAAAAGCAAGCTAAAACACTTGGTAGATTTAAATACAATTTCAACAGAGCAATGCAAAGCTTAATTAGAACTCATATCTAGAAAAATATGAGAAATGGTTTAATAATTAATCAAGACAAACATTGTCGACAGGAGTCTTATGGAGATTAGAATCAAGAAAACTAATGTTACTGATGTTTTATTTAGGATAAATTTAATGTCATTCATAGACATTTTATCTTTAGCTGTATGTATAAATAATTATTAGATTGGAGAAAAAATAGCTTTCATAAGAACAAGTATTAATTTTTAAAGCATTTACACTGTCCTTTTAAACAAATTTTGTATAAATTTCACAAAGAAAAATCTTAATGTCATTTTTATATTCTTTCTAAATGAAAACAGGCAGATTATCATTCATTCAGAAAAACATATTCAGTAAATCCCCACTGCGTACAAAGCACTGTGCTAGGAGCTTTGGAGATGAGAGGATGGAATTAAACTGACAAAGTTGAATTAGACATGATCCACCCATGTTATCTGTCAGTCTACTAGGGGAGATCAGATAGCCATCAAAGTGCCATAGAATGGACAGAAAATGGAAGATCCATAATTAAGATTCTAAGTGCCTTCTGAGCTCATAGGAGGAAGTAGTATTCAGGGAAGCTGAGATCTTTAATTTAGGTCCACAGAGTTTTCTCTTGGAAGTGAACTTGTCTTTTAGTGGCTCAAACTTTAATATTTCAAGGACATCCCAGATGACTTACTGGAGGGATTATAGAAGCTTACATTCAAGAGCACAGCAAAAATCAAGAATTTTGAGAGTTCAAGCAATTACCTTTTTGGGTCCATGAAAAAATATATTAAAGCATATCACCAGGGGCAAAAATGGAGGCATTCAGCTGAATAAAACTAAATAACAGACGGGTTGTCCTGATAAGAGGGCAGAGAAACTCCTACTGGATGGAGTTCATAGCCCCAGACAAAAGAGCTGCCTTGACCCTGCCATGGTGGCTCAGTTGGTTGGAGCATCGTCACATACACCAGGAAGATTGTGGGTTTGATTCCTGGTTAGGGTAACTGATAGATGTTTCTCTCTCAGATCAATGTTTTTCTGTCTTTCTCTCTTCCTTCCCCTTTCTCTAAAATTAATTTAAAAACCATATGCTCAGGTGAGGATTTTAAAAAAAATAAAGAGCTGCCTTAGGCAGAAAGGATCAGATATGGGTCTTGATAAGACTCTTATTACAACTAGCCCAAGACAAGCTCCAAGAAAGCTGAGGTTCAGATGTGCCATGGCTGCAGTTGCATCTTGCAAAAAAGAGAACCTTTAGTTATTTCTCACATGTGTTCACAGAAGAGACAAAATAAGCAGAGAAATAAAAATAAAGCAGGGGAATAGTGCATAATTCATTTTGGCCTAGGTAGAATATATGCACAGAAATAGTGGCTTAAGTTGAAAGAAAGGTTAATGGAGGCACTTGAATACTAAATTAAGGCCTTGAGCCTTTACTCTAAGTCAGTGGTTGTCAAACTGAGGCTCATGAGCCCTATGCGGCTCTTTGGCCCCTTAAGTGTGGTTCTTCCACAAAATACCACATGCGGGCATGTACGTACAGTGCAATTGAAACTTCATGGCCCATGTGCAAAAGTTGGTTTTCAGCTCTCAAAAGAAATTTGAATGGTTGTACTATTGATATTTGGCTCTGTTGACTAATGAGTTTGCCGACCACTGCCCTAAGTGAAAAATAAAAATCTATTTGTAGTTTATAAGTAAGAAAATGGAATGCACAGAACTCTGAATTTAGGAGACTATTCTAATAAGTGTGGGTAGGATGGATTAGATAAGGAAGAACATTATCAGGAGATTCTTAAAGTAGTCTGGGCCACATGCCCTGTTGTGTCATTGGAATACCTACCCTACAAACCAAACCTCAAGAAGGATTCCATGATGACATAAATTTGACTGATGTCGTATCTCTCCTTGGAGATTCAGTATGTGAATTAGCATATTAAGCCTCTGAGAAATCCCACTCTTTAAAAAACTAATTAAAAATAAAGGCTGAGGGACTTGTCCCGATTAAAAAAGACTGAAGAAACATGACAACTAAATGAAACAGGTAATACTAGACCAAAAAACAGACAATTGTGGAATAGTTGTTAAAAATTGAACCCTGACCAATTTCGCTCAGTGGATAGAGCGTCGGCCTGTGGACTCAAGGGTCCCAGGTTTGATTTCGATCAAGGTCATGTACCTTGATTGTGGGCACATCCCCAGGAGGGGGTGTGCAGGAGACAGCTGATCAATGTTTCTCTCTCATCGATCTTTCTAACTCTCTATCCCTCTCCCTTCCTCTTTGTGTAAAAATCAATAAAATATATACTTTTTAAAAATTGAATAATGTCAACAGATTAGACAATAATATTATACCAATGTTAATTTCCTGAGTTTTATCATTGCACTTGGCAATGTAAGGAGCTAACATTTCAGGAAACTGGATGAAGGATATAAAGGAATTCTTTGATTTTTTTAAAATTTCCTGTGTAAGTCTAAAGTTATTTCAAAATGAAACCTTAAAAAATATTTTAATTGAAAAATAATATCAAAATTTCCAAATAAATTTCTAAAGGAAATAACTTAGGAAATTTACAATAGGCTGCTAATCCTATAAATATTTATTGCTGAAGGAAAGAAAGCAGCTAAGCTCTCACCCTTTGAAAAAGGTCTGTAACCCACACGGTGTCGTTGAAGTATGAAACCCTGAGGATTTGGCTACTTCTTACTGTGCTTGGCACATGTGAACACTGGCTGCTGTGCTGAGGCACCCTCCCGAAGGGCAGCTGTGAGCACAGGCTGCAGTGGGCGAGCTCCCAGACCCATAGCTGCTCTCTACTCCGACGTGAAGGGAACAATGGAGCCCACGGATTAGCAAATTTAACCTTAAAAATAAAGATCAATCCCTTATGAATAGACTGAACATCAGAACAAAATGAGAAAGAAGTAGGGGGTGAGCGGGGGAAGTCTTTCCTTGAGATGATTCTGTATGCATGTACATTATATGATCTTACTCCTCTACTATAGCTGGAAGGAAATAAACTTAATACTTTCTTTGAAAGGTATGGTATCACTTAAGCAATAACTACATTTCATTTCTATTCTATATGCTGTGATTGTTGCATAAACAAAAATAAAAATATATCACTTATGGGTTTGCAGATCTTTTCATATTCTACTATTCAGAAGATTTAGGCTTCTAATAATGAAAGCAAAAAATCAAAAAACTAAATCTACAATAACTAAACATGATCATTATGAGCTTCCTTTACAACCGGAACAAAGAGAAAAAAACCCAGTGAATAAATACTACTATCCTCTTATTTTAACAAGTTATATTATATTCTTAGAACTATTAATATCACACCATTTGTTTCTCTTGCTGTGTTGGTGGAATGGCAAGTACCAATAGTCAGTGAAAAACAGGTTCATTTTGTGTGTGTGTGTGTGTCTGTGTGTGTGTGTGGTTCAGATGAAAACTTTTATTAACAGTTGAAGTGAAAACTTAGGAGCTACTTATGAATTTGAATATTGAGATTTTTTTAATGCAGAAATTCTGTATCAGGATAATAATTCTCTCTTAAACATCTGCTGTATGTCTGGGGCCTTTCCACACACTAAGGATACAGAGAGAACAAGACACTTACAAGCTATTGAGATATATCTTTGAACAAGTAATTGCAACTCTGATAAATGTTACCCAAAGTGATGGGTGCATACTCCTCCTGTCACCAAGAGCAAAGAGATTCTACCTCTTCCTAGTTAATCAGAACACTTATCTCGGCCTAAGTGTGTGGAGTTAGGAGTGCAGGTTCTGTATTAGAATGCCTGGGCTTGAATCCTAGGCAACAATTAGCCTATATGACCAAGTTACTTGGCCTCTTGATGCTCCAGGTTCCACATCATTAAAGTGGAGATAATAGTATTACCTAACTCCTAAACAATTATGCCAATTGTGAGGATTAAATGTGGATTTTTCTCATGGCAGTCTCATGATTTTAAGAACATGCTAGCAAAAGCTGAAAAGTCTCTTGAATCGGGTCTTAGAATGTTTTGAACTTCAGTGGCATTCCACTGGTCAAAACTAGTCACAACACCAGACCAGATTCAAGAGATAAGGAAATAGAATGCACTTCTTCATTAAAAAAAAAAAAAAAGAGTGTTGCAAAGTACTACTGCCATTTTTACAATATTCCTCCTGATAATAGCAGAGATAAACCAAAGGACTTTTATGCATGCATAGGACCATAACCAATCCACACAAAGGGGGGGGGGGGTTGGGGTGGAGAGGGATGAGGGCATATGCAAGGGTGTGGGAGCAGCCAGGGAAAAGTCAATGGGGGGAAAAGGAGACTTACCTAATACTTTAAACAATAAAGAATTTAAATTAAACAAATTAAAGTGATACAATAAAAAAATGCAGGATTAATACATCTAAATATTTGTTTGGATGTAGGGAAGGAAAAAAAAAAGAAAGAAATCAATGTTGACACCAAATGTTCTGTCCTGAGCCACTAGGTGGCTATTTTTCAAATCACTTGGTACTGAATTGAGAATCAACCCACAATTTATACTACAATTTAAATTGTTCTATTATGTAGGGCTTTTTAAAGGTACTAACCAAAAACTCAAGTTGTTTTGAGAATCCTTGATGTTATTTAAATATTGTTGAATTTTTTTTGTCCCTATACCTCAGGACTAAAAGAATATTCAGTGTACAGACTAAGGCCTATTAATTGTTCAAGGTCCATTAGAATTAGCTTCTTACATAATTTCTGACTTATAGCAATCATTTTGTTGTTTCTGAGCAAAACATGAATTTCTGACTTTCTAGGAAATGGATACAACAAAGCTGTATCTAAGTAAATCATTCTTGGAACTGTCCCCAGGTTCCCAGCATCGCAGTGGGAAATGTGTGGACATCCTCTTTAAAGGAGCACCCCTAACAGTATCATGAGCCCATTCTTCATGTGTAAAGTTTAGCTCATTCTAAGGAAGTACTTCAGACTTAGATTGACAACTTCTCTGTGAGAAAACTGTTGTCTTTACTCACAACACAAAAATTAAGAGCATCACCAAATGGCTTTAAACTTAAATATCATTGAATATATTTATGTGTGTAAAAATTTGGTGACTCTACTGTGAATACTCCTAAATATCTCTCTTTGTCTTCTCTTCCCCATCTCTACAACTACTGACTTAATTTACACTCCAAATAGTTGCTTAATAGGTCTTCCTGCTGATAGTATCTCCCTCTTTGGGCCATTTTCTATGTTTCCAAAATGCAAATCTTATTAACTTCTCTACTTTAAAAAAAGTTAGTTGTCTCTACTTTATTCTTAAAATCCATTTCAAACCAATATTTTCAACAGATTTCATAATAAATTAACAGATTAATTTGTGGGAACCTCTTTCCACGTTCCGAGTGGTTCAGGGTTCGGGTTCTGAAGGAGACTGAAAGCAAATGAAAAGAGAGACTAGAGAATATTAATTTGGCGATATTGGGGGGCCAGGCGGGAGCCTTCCTCTAGGGCAATGGTTCTCAACCTTTCTAATGCTGCAACCATTTAATACAGTTCCTCGAGTTGTGGTGAATTGTAATGTAAATATCTGTGTTTTCTGATGGTCTTAGGCGACTCTGCTAGTGGTTCTCAACCTGTGGGTCACTGCTGTAGAGCCTAAGACCATCAGAAAACAGGTCACGACTCACAGGCTGAGAACCGCTGCTCTAGTGGAAAGGGCTACCACCTTCCTTTGGCCTTGCCATCCCTTTTATTTAGGTTTGGGATACACCCTTTGCCCTAAAGCAGGCAATTCCAGTAACAAGTAAATTATCTTTATCAGTCAGGATTGACATGATTATTTCATGGGGAATTTCATTGTCTAAATTAGATAGGGAGTAGCTGGCTTTGACCTTTCAGAGCTTCAAGGTTGACTAGCCTTCTGGGTTCCTCGTCCACTTTCTATTAGTGAGACAATTATTGGTTTCCGGCATTAATTTATTTTTATTTTTATTAAAGTGTAGTTGACATACAATACTATTTTAGTTTCTGTTGTACAACATAGTGATTCAAGATCATATTCCTTACAATGTATCCACCAAAATAAGTCTAGTAACCATCTGTCACCATATAAAGTTATTACATTATTATTGACTATTTTCCCTATGCTATATATTACATCCTATGACTTATTTATTTTAAAATTAACAGATTAATTTAAACTGTTTTCAGTAGAAAGAACGTTACATTTACAAGGAAATTGAGTTTTATTCCAAAGGCCAGAGTATTCATTTTCTTGGCTATAATTATGCAGCATGTTCAATAATTGTTTGAGTGGAAACGTTGGATATAAGTTATGTCTAAGGCCTTAAAATTCAAAGTACTGGGGTTTATTTTTATTAGTTCATTCCACATGATGGGTAATAATATCTGTGATGTTACCACATGATAAGTGCCTTTCAATTTTTGACTTTTTGAGTTGTTTGAGGTCATCTTCTAAAATTCAAGTTGTCCTAGGTTAAATAAAAGTGCACTAATACCAAGTACTGACTCATGCCAAAGATGCAAAGAATTGAAACCATGGTCCTTGCTCACAAGAACTTCATGGTATTGAGGGAGCCTTTTAGACAGACATTAACAGGTAAGAGTAACTTAGTACATGCTAACATAAAGTAAGAGGACTAGATATTATCAAGGAAACCTGTAGTGAAGAGGCTATCAGTTAAATTGGGTGAGATCAGGGAATGTCTCACAAATGAGCTGGCATCTTAAATAAATCTGGAAAGACAAATAGAAATTTATAGGTAGAGAAATTAGAGACTAGTACTCCAGTCAGAGAGAAGGGCAATTTTTGGAGACATAAAACAGCAGGGTTCAGGGAAGTAGAATGACACAGTTAAGCTTATGATTCGACAGATGGCAGACATGAGGGACTGACAGGTGATGGGCCCCTTATTGTATGCATGCCCAACATGGCACACATAGGGCTCAATATCAGGTCGAACAGCATGAAATTGGTATTTCTGTAGATCGAGATAGCCAAATATTGGAATTTCAGAGATTCAAACTACTAGAATGTATCTGTAAATTCGTAAGCTAACTCTGACTGGCATTTTGAAGGAAATCTGTCTCACCTGGCACATTCGTTTGGGAGAAAAGGAGGTCTGCTTAACTTTTTTCAGGTAAAGGATGGTGAGGAGAAATAAAAATAGCTCTCCCCGCAGTCTGAATCAAGAACTGGACCCAGCTGAACATCCTTGCTATTTTCTGTTGATCTGTTCCACTCTTCCTTCTTCTCTATCAGTTGATTTTTTTGCCTTCCTCATAGTTTCTGCTTTTCGTGCCTTCAACTTACTGCAGACAGGGAATCCCTAGCCCTTTTCCAAATCATGGTCCTTTGTCCTCAGCCTTCTTCATCAACTGAGAATGTGAACACATGTTTTGAAATCTTGAAAGGGTGAATCTCACTGGCCCAGCTCATTTCTCATGCTAGGCTATAGGTCACAGGCCATTTTATAAGCTGACCATCTCTCTTTGGATCTACTATTCACCATCTGTGACTATGGGAAGAGCACAGCTACTTAGTGGTAAGAAGTGTGGGTGAGTTCACTTTTCTCAGAGGAGGATGTGGCAGGCAGACTCTCATCCCCCCTAAGGTTAGGATAAGAACCTCTGTGTGGGTTCTGGAGGTCTGAGAGGACCAAACTCTAACATTTCATTTTGAGCTCTAAGACTATCTAAGAAATGTGTGCTTAATATCATCACCCAGAATACCCATAATCCTCATCAAAATTGATATTTCTGGGTGAAATAATTCCTATCATTGCTAGCGTTTGAGCTCAAAGGAAGGGGAAAAAATAATAAATTAAGTAGCAACAGCATGATGCCCTATCTTATTATATGTACCTATATTATACAAATTTGAATATCTACCTTTTGTTTTTTAAAACAAAAAGTGTCTCTTATAATGCCAGCAGCTACTAGGAAAACAAGCGAACTGCAGAGCTGGCAGTAACTTATTATTTTCTTTATGTCTTTCTTTTCTTCTTTTTTTTTTTAACTCTCATTAGTAACCTTTGCACACAGAGCATGTTATTTCTCTACAGGAAGTAAGGGGGCTGTCTAGCAATAAATGGCCTCATAATGAGGTGATTATGTTAACATGTGTAGATTCTAGTCTGGCTCCAATAAATATCAAATAGAGCATGCAACAAATGTCATAGAAAATTCCTTTTTCACTTCCTATGTGGTGTATAAGTGCAAGAAAAATCCATTCAACTGTCGCTAATAAATGCTCTTAAATGAAATGTCATCAGGCAAAATCGGAACTCAGCATCAGTACTTAGAAAATAGTTCTCAACCTTAAAGCTACTCTCAGGAAAATCTATAGCCCCCTCCCTTGCCAGGTCTACCTAAAACTGTGCTTACATCTACTAAAGTGTTTCTTGAGGTGAGGAGCTGGGAAGGGAAATGGAAAGGTGGTGAGAACTGGAGGTCTCTTCAATCTCAACCCTCCTCTTAGCCTCATTTTCTTTCCTCTTCATCTCCTACATTATTTATTTATTTGGGGGAAGATTGTCAGTAATGTGAGACTTCCTAAAAGCTGCCTACATCCCTAAGATAAGGCATATGATGTGTCTTTCCAGCTTTAAAGAAGTCTAACTTGGTGGAAATGCAGAGTGGGTCCCCAACACAGTGGTTTCTGACCTCCAGAAGACAGCATTTAGCTAATGCCAGTAGTCCCACTCATTGTCTCTCAGTGCCTGCTTCTTCTTTACCTGTCTTTTTTTTCTAATTCATTCATTCAAGTATTCATCCATCACATTCAACCCGTGTTCTGTTCCTTCTGTGTGTATATCATGATGCAGAAGACAAAATTTACCTCAATACCAAGTGTGTTAAAATTTCTAGAGAGGAAGGCCCAGGAGTTTGTATATTAAACAAACTCTAAAGCAGTGGTTCTCAACCTTCCTAAGGCCGTGACCCTTGCATACAGTTCCTCATGTGGTGGTGAACCCCAATCATGAAATTTTGCTACTGTTATGCATCGTGATGTAAATATCTGCATTTTCCGATGATCTTAGGCGACCCCTAAAGGGGTCACAACCCACAGGTTGAGAACCGCTGCTCTAAAGTCATATACATGTATGAGTACTCCTTATTTATAGGTTACAAATATGTATAATTTGGATTCCTATCACTAAGGCGATCCTCCTTTCACTTTTCCATGTTCACTATTTAAATCTTACCCCTATTCTGTTCCTCAAAGAGCAAAACCAAACCAAAACAAGAGCTAACACTTCTAAGTTTTGTTACTAACATTTATAATTGAAGCAAGGGCTAAAATTCAGTTAGAGGTTAGTGAAAAGAATGATGTAATTTTCCTGCTTTCTGTGAGATTCATCAGTTTTCTTTATACTCTTCATTTCCCTTCTGCTAGGTAAGAAGTTAGGTTATCTATTTCTGGTCTTTCTGTGGTTAATCTTAAAGTTATATATTGTACTTGACTTTTAAAATCTAAACTTAATTTATATTTTTATCTTTTTTTTCAAACACAAGAAGGATATAAAGTCCTTTACACTTTAATTCTAATTATCCCTCTCCCATTTTCCAAATAATTTTGTCTAGTATTTTAGGTCCACCTTATTTATAATGACCATAAGTTAGTATTTTTATAGCAACTGCTTATTTGGGTGACATGCTTATCCATTTTTTGCTCACTATTGCTTCTTGCATAACATGCACTTTGTTAGATTCAGTTATCCTATTCTTGAAGTGTATGCTTTAGTAGTTCTTTCACTGAACTTGTGAACAGAAAGTTCTGTCTTTGTGGTCTCATTGTCTTTATTTCAGCTTCATTCTATAACAGTACTTTGGCTCAACAGTTATTCTAGTTCAACAGCTCTTTTGTTCAGCATATCATCTTCTGGCATCTATTAAAACTGTCAGATATTATCAATCATACTAAATGGGTAAGCATTCATAGAAATATATATGTTGGAAGAAAAACACTTGACTTGAAATTTTCATGGGAAAATAATTTTATAGTAATTAAATAGTTCCACTATTGCTACATTTGTCTTTTCAAAATAATTCAAACTCAATTTTATAAAAAATATATTAAATGGCTATTGAAGGCCAGAGGCTTTCATATCTCATTGAATATCAAAATCTTAGGAAATTTTAATAGCTCCATCTCTAACAGATGAAGAAATAATTTCCTCTTGATCACACAGCTAAGAAATGGCAATTATGGGATACAACCTAGGTCTGCTGATTCTAAACCAGTCTAGTTGCCTCTAGAATTGATAATTTACTTATTTTTTAAGACAGTGAAAGACACGGACAAGAGGTGTACCTCAGAGATATTGAGGTTCCACATCCCTGCATTAAAGTGAATATCTCAATAAAGTAAGTTGCACAAATGTTTTGGTGTTCCAGTGCTTGCAAAACTATATTTACACTATACTATAGCCTATTAAGTGTGCAGTGGCATTATATCTTTAAAAATATACTGACCCTAATTGAAAAACACCTTATTACTGAAAAATGTTCACCATTTATCCAAGCCTTTGGTGGAACTGGAATCTTCTCACTGGGAGGCTTGGGAGGATGATCCCCCCTTGAGGTTGATGCTGCTGATAGGCCCCAGTGGCAATTGCTGAACGGTGGGATCTTTCTTATAAGACAACAGTGAAGTTGGCTGCATCAACTGACTGTTCCTTTCATAAGCAATGTTTCAAAAATCAATGATCACAGATCACCATAAGAAAAGCATAATAACTTTAAAAAGTTGTAATATTGCAAGAATTACCAAAATGTGACATAGAGCCATAAAGTGAGTATGTGCTGTTAGAAAAACTGCAGGGTGACCACCAACCTTCTATTTGTAATAGATAATAAATACATAAATACATAATTAAGTGGAAATGAATGAATAAAAGCAATATCCTTGAAGTACAATAAAATGCTATATGTCTCTTATACAAATTAAGATATCAGTCTCTTGGTCACTCTCATTTAATGATCACATGACTGATGATGTTGTCTTCCTCAGGGGCCCAAGATGGAGGTCCGTCGAGGATCAGACCCCTCCAACCTACCCCTGAGGGTTGAGAAAGCACTTTGCTTCAGAAGGCTGAATGTTAGGACCTTGGCTGCTTGCTTGAATAATTTTGCTCACCAGTTTTAGATTCAGGATAGGTTCCATTGGCCACATGTTGAGAAATTGAAAAATGGCAAAACTGAAAAATAAATGACCTTTGAAATACTGAAGAGCCTTTACTCTGGAGAAAAATGTAATTCCATTTCCAGGCACATTCACTTCTTTTATGATGTGAGGATATCACAAGGCATGCCAGTAAGTCTACTGGGATATATTTGGTGGGGTAGTTCATTTCTGGGGTAAAAGTTTTTTTTTATTTACAGTATGCAAGCATGGGAATTAGGGAGACTGGGTTTCAGTCTGAACCCTGGATCCAATTTACTTTAGAACACCCACAAGTTATTTAGGCTTTGGGCGCTTCAATTTTCTCCTTTAGAAAATGTGAAATCTATAAGAGCTGTCTGTCCTTCGATATGTGAGTTGAATATACTTCCACTTATTTTTTTTTTTTTTTTTAAATTAAATCTTTATTGTTCAGATTATTACAGCTGTTCCTCTTTTTTACCCCCATAGGTCCCCTCCACCCAGTTCCCACCCTACCCCATGCCTTTCCCCCCCACCTCTTGTCCCCACTGTCCTCATCCATAGGTGTATGATTTTTGACCAGTCTCTTCCTGCACCCCACACATCCTTCGCCCCACCCCAGGATTGTCAGTCCACAACCTTTTTATGTCTCTGATTCTATTATATTCACTAGATTATTCTGTTCATTAGATTTTTTATTCACTTGATTTTAGATTCACTTGTTGATAGATATGTATTTGTTGTTCATAATTTTTATATTTACCTTATTCTTCTCCTTTCTTTTCTTAAAGATTCCACTTATTGAACAAACTTTGATTTTTCTATTTTATATGTTTAGTCACCATAGCATATGTGTATTCAAGGTATGCATAGATATAGAAAGCTAGGTACTTATTTTTGCTTTCTTTTTTCTCTTTTCCTGACTTCTGTTAAATGGGGTAAATTTTAAATATTCTTGGTCTTACATATATATTTGTTGCTCACTTGAAAATTGCACATATATTTTCTTCCATTAATGATTGCCATTAGATGTTTATTTTTATTTTTTGATAAAACTTTTTATTTTAAGATAAGTGTAGATTACATGCAGTTCTAGAGAAATCATGAACAATGAGCCTGTATAACTTTACCAGTTTCCCCCATCGGTAACTCTGTTTTGCAAAACTATAGCATAGAATCCCCACAGAATATTGATATTAAATCAAAACACAGAGCAATTCCTTCCTGCTATTGCTCTTTTATAAACCACACCCACTTTCCTCTCCACCCACCTCACCCCTGATCTCTGACAATCTCTAATCTGTTCTACATTTCTATAATATTATTTCAAAAATATTCTATAAATGGACTCATACAGTATATAAAGTTTTAAGCCTAGCTTCTTTTCACTTGGTATAATTCCCCATAAATTCATCCAGTGGTTGCATATACCAATTATTCCTTTTCATTGCTGTACTAATCCCATTTCTTGATAAGGATATACCACAGTCTGTCTAACATTTTCTTGTGAAACAACATGTGAGTTGTTAGCCATTTGGGGTTATTACATACAAAGAAAGCTGTTATGGACATTTGTATATAGGATTTGTATAAACAGTTTTTATTTCTCTGGGATAAATGCTCAAGAGTGTAATTGCTGTGCATACCATAATTGCATATATAGTATTAAATGAAACTACCAACTATTTTTCAGAATAGCTATAGCATTGTACATTTCCACCAGAAATGTAACATGATCTACTTTCTTTGCATCCTCACCAGCATTTGGTGTTGTCACTATTTCTTATTTTAACCATTCTTTTTTTTTAAACCATTCTTATGTAGTAAAATCTTATTTAGTTTTAATTTGCAAGTACCTCATGACTAATGATGTTGAATAATTTTGGAGGACATACTTGCCATCCCTATATCCTCTTCAGTGAAATGCCTATTCATATCCTTTTTTTGTCTATTTTAAACTGGATTATTTGGCAGTTCTTTAAATATTCTAGATACTGCTTTTTTGTTGAATATGTGACTTGCAAATATTTTCTCCAAGTCTATAACTTACCTTCTCATCCTCTTAGCAAGGTCTTTCACCAAGCAAAGTTTTTAATGTACATGAAGTCAAATTGATAAATCATGCATTTGATGTCAAGTCTAAGAAGTATTTGCCTAACCATCAACTCCAAATACTTTTATTTATGCTTTTGTTTCTAACAGTTTTAAATTTTACATTAGAGTTTATGATCCATGTTGAGTTAATTTTTGAGTGATGTATGAGATTCAGGTCAAAGTTCACATTTTGGCTATGAATATCCAATAGGTTTAACACCATTTATACAAAGGCCATCTTCATCCATTGAATTGCTTTTGTACCTTTGCCTAAAATCACTTTGGCATATTGGTGTGGGTCTATTTCTGAATTCTTGATGCCTTCCCACTGATCTATGTATCAGTCTCTCCACACTGACCTGATTATTGTAGCTATGTACAACTTAATTCAGTGATTCTTCCTTCTTACTCTTTTTTTATTACTTTACCTGTTCTGAAGCCTGTGTATTTCTGAATAAATTGTAGGATAAGTCTGTCAATCTGCAGAATTATCGCTATGATCTTTTTAAGAATCACATTAAATTTATAGGTCAACTTGTTGAGTCTTCCAATGGCATGTCTATGCGAACATGGTATATCTCTTGACTTATTTACAGTTGTTTTTTTTTTACTTCTTTCCTCGGCATCTTATAATTTGCTGCATACAGATCACTGTGCATGTTTTGTTAAGTTTACATTTAAGTATTTCATTTTCCTTGGGGTGATTATAAATACATAGTTCTTTCAAATTTGGGGTTCGACCTGTTCAATATTAGTATATTGGGGCTTTGCATTTCCTCTGTGGATTGGGTGGAGATTTAAAAAAAAAATACTGGGGAAAAGATTTTTTTTGTCTTCATTACTATTGGACTTATCAGTTATGAAATTGTAAATCCACACATTTGATTCTGAAAATAAGCTGATAGCATTTTTAAACTTCCTACTCAAAAGCTTACACAAAATAAAAAATAAATAAAGTCTGTATAAACTTCAAATAGTCTCAGTAAACAAATTTTATTTTTAAAACCTGCTAGATGAAGGAAGGAAAGGAAAGTCATTTCAGGCAGGGAAAACAGTATTAAGAAAAAAAAGCTTATGTTTAGCTTATTGACTGGAGGAAATACTGGCTGGAGCGAAGGGTAGGCTGCGAACCAATGTGTGTGAGTGAGGATATGAATCTACAAATTTGTATTTAATCTTATAGGCAAAAAAGAATAAATGCAGACTTGAAATGGGGGAGCAGCAGAATTGTATTTGTTTTCTAGGTATCTCAGATGGTAATACAGAGTGTAGAATTAAGGGGTTATGAACTGGCAATAGGAATATCAAAAAAGTGAAAACTTCAGACAAGACATGATGAGTGTGTGAACTGCACAGAAACATGGGAAACGCAAGGAAATGCTTTGTCAGAGACAGATAAGACTTGGCAGCTCTGTGGAAGAGAAGAAGAATGACTCAAATCAAAATCACATCATTAGCCAAGTTTGAGAATACAAGACTTAGGGCAGGTTTGGGATGGACAGACACAATGAGTACAGCATTAGATATGCTCAGTGTCAAGGTCCAGGAAAACCCAGGCAGAGCTGAGGATGACAATTCAGGGCTAAGGTTAGTGCTCCTCTACTTAAGTGAAAGGCATTGCCAGGGAAACAAGAGGACAAGATCCAAGGTAGAATTCTGGTAAAAACACAAACTAATGTGTGAATGAAGGAGGTACAGGCTAAAAGTCATGAGCACAGATGCAGAGAACATTAGGAAAATGTTATCAACTTCAGGGAATAGTTGAGATTTGTGGAAATACTTGGTTATGGAAGAATACCAAATTAGGGAGCTGTAATAATCCATGAGGAAGAAATTTTAAGTAAACAAATATAAATATGAATGTGCACATTTAGCTAAATAATTTGAAGCAAGCTGAGTCTATGAAGCCTTTATTTTTGTTTAATTACATTTGCAGTATTTTTTCATAGTAGTTTTTGTTCTCCTGAACTCATCATAGGCATAATTATAAGCAGGAGTATTTTAATTAATGCAGATTGCATTTTACCTTGAGACACCTGCAAAATTTACAGCCTAAATTGTTTTTTGTAATAATGAACTACAGATTTTGAGCTTTTGGTTTCTATAAAAATGACAGTTGTGTTAGGGATGATGACAGTTATTGCCTAGTAGAATGTCTTTCCCCTCTTTATTGAAAGGAAATATTTCCCTTCATTTTGTACCTGGCAAAGTCAACTCTCAGATATCTAATTGCCAAACAGGTGATAATCTGTGGCAAAGTTTCACACTTCACAATCAATTAGGATAATAGTGGTTATTATTTTCTCTTTTGTTCTTTTTGTTTGTTTGTTTGTTTGTTTGTTTCCTCTTTCACTATACCAAGATTGAGTTCTAGCCTCCATACCAAAGCTCAGCTTTAATACTCAATTAAATGTCTTTCCCATATAAGAAAAAGTTCCTATCCAGAGAAATTGTAACCTTAGAGGGAGAAGGAGCCGTTACTGACTGTGCCTTCCATCAATGTAATAGGTCATATCAGATGGAATAAGGAGGACTTTTTTGAGCAAGAAACAGCACTGAAGAGATAATACTGCTTCCTATCTCATACTGAAGCATGTCATTGTTTGAAGTGGTCATGAATTTCCAAATCGTATATTAAGTAAAGGAGGCACATCTATATTTCCTGAGCCACATCTTCAGCACATGAACTTAAATATTAGTTGAGATTATAAAAGGTTATATATTCCTCCTGAGCATCCATATTCATCTCAGTTGGAGGGCACAACAGGTGAGAGATTCCTAGGAAAGCCTCATGCCAGATCCTTACATTCATGTATCCATACAGGTATCTTACTATGTGACACAATGTCATTGAAAAGGGAAACTCTGAATGATAATAAAATTCTTATTTGTTGCACATTAGAAAAGTACAGAAGCTATACTTTTTGATGCAATGCATCTATAGCTGGGCTATTGAAAAGCCATTATACAGAGGCTGATGACCAAAGGAACAGATTAGGACTGGAAAAAAAAATCCCTCCAGGATACAGCTGTGAAAACCCTGTTTCTCATTACTAGTTTATGACCCTCTGTGAGGTTTAAATTGGGTTGAGGAAGGTGGCCAAATCCTTCTGTTATCAAAATGAAGCATATTGTCAAAAGAAAAAGGCACCCACTGATCTATAGTGGTTGTTCTATTGCTGATTTTATCTTCCTGATGGTAGAGCATACTTATTTCTTCCCACTGGAATGGGAGATTTGAAGGATTCTGAGTAAAAGGCACCAAAGGGAAAATTCTATTGATAAAAGTACAAAAATAGAAAGCAGTTGAAAGATTCTCAGTATGATAAGAGTTTTCAATAAAAACATTTATCTATGCTAATCAATCTTTAAAGCATTGACCTTACCGGTTGACTTGCAGGTGCATAATATACATGCTAGTTTTGTGTGGTTTCATATTCTAAGGAAAGGATCACAGAATATCTATGTACCTAAATTAACAAATCTAGGAAAATCTAAGGAAAACTTATGTTGGGACCAAAGTTGGGAAGTGACTCTCAATTCTCATTTTCTGCCCAGATGTAGGTGGGTACTGGTGTATATTATACTTGCCACCCTTGGGCTAAGTGTTAAACTTACCATGTAATGTGTAGTTTGAGAAGTGCAAATACTGAGTTTAGGAGACTTTCCCTTCTACTGAAGATATTTTCCAGTGAACAAATATACATGAGAAATCATAGGTTATTTCCCTTCCCCTTGCCACTGTAATACTAAATACAGGTATAGTATTTCGTTTAGTATACCACTAAACAGAAAAACAGGGAGATATTTCAGGGGTGTCAGGGAGTTGAAGCCTGGGAGCAAATCACAGACAGTGTCCATGAAAAGAATCATTTCTTAAGTTTGGTTTAAAAGCCAGAATCACACTAAAGCCCTTGAACTGCCACAAAAATGAGAGCACAGTGTTGAGAAGATAAAATCCCCAGGTGGGTTGGTAAAGCCCTTCATAACCTGGCACAAATCTTCCTTCTCACTTCAGGTTGCCAGTTTCTGTCCAATGGCTCAATTGTAAAGCATTGCTCAGTGGTGGAGTGCTTCCACCTTTACAATCACTGTAGGTTTATATACTGAGGGCAGTAGTTCTCTTTCAGATGAGTAAGGGCAACTTCTAATTTCCATAAAGTTGGCATTGAGGCTCAAGACTATCTTGTTCTAACCTTATCCTCTATTGCAGTGAATTTCAACATTTTTCATCTCATGGCACACATAAGCTAATTGATAAAATCCTGGGGAGGGGACTTGACTGGGTTGAGACATCTTTCTTTAGCTGAGAGCTATTCCTAGACAGTGATTAAGCAGAAAGCCATCTGCACACCCAAATCTATATTTTTTTTGCTGATCTGACAAAAATAGGTGTAATTTTGATTCACTCACATCGACAGCTATTGTTGTGTTGGTCATTGTCATCTTTTAATTTGACAGTCTAAGAAGAAAAAGTTCACTGCCACTGATTAGCCAGATTTTGCATGTTTTAAAAATTATTATATTGGCTGTGTGGCTCAGTGGTAGAGTATCAGCCCATGCACAAAAGGGTTATGGGTTCAATTCCCAATCAAGGGCACATACTTGGGTTGCATGTGGATCTTAGGCCCTGGTTGGAGCATGTGCAGGAGGTAATCAATTGATGTGTCTTGTTCACATCACTGATTCTCTCTCTCTACCCCCACCCAACTCCCTTCCACTATCTCTAAAAAAAATTAAAAATCAATGGAAAAAAATATCCTCAGGCAAGGATTAACAACAAAAACAACAAAAATTCTCACAATACACCAATTGAAAATTGCTGCTCTACCTTATTCAAAATTAAATTCCCCACGTGAGTTACCTTAGATTGGAGTCTGTGAGAAACAGACTCTGAGGTGGAAATTTGGGTACCAGAAATTTAAGGGAATGTGCCCTTAGGAAATGAAGGAAGTAAGACGAGCAGAGGTGAGAGCTGAACTTTAATGCACACTCAACAAAGATACCACGCTATTCCTCACAGAACTCTTGAGCTGTGACAGCCCTTCAAAATTGTTTACATTGAAAAGACTTGGATTTTATACTCTTGTATTGACCAGCTCCTCCTGGGGAGGGGACTTGATTGGGTTGAGACATCTTTCTTTAGCTGAGAGCTATTCCTAGACAGTGATTAAGCAGAAAGCCATCAACCATCAACACTCCCTGTAGCTGGGGGGAATGAGTAGTCACTCCTGGGAGACCAGAGTGATGTGCCAGGACATTCACTACGCCAGCCTGACCTCCCCTGTACTCTCATCGTTCCCTTTATCCATTAATGAAACAGATATTTATTAGGTACTCGATATCCTGGATGCAAGGTCTCTGCAGAGTCTCGACAATATAAAAGTGAATGAAAAATGACCTCATAGTTTAAGGGTGAAAAAACACACAAAAATAGTATTAAGTATCATAATAATGGTCACTACAACATGCTCTGAGAATGCAGAAGAGGGAATTTTACTTTATGGAGAGATTTAATCTATCTTTCATGAGAGATGGAAAGCTTGAGCTAGATGTATGTGTATTCCAACTTTCATGCTTTCCACTTGGCCCAGAATGCCCTCTCTGCTCTTTTCCCCCTATTTAAATCTCCCTCTTTCTAGTCCTGACCCAGTTCTAACTGTACCACAAGCCTGTTCTTTATCAATCCACCCATCTATGATCTTAGAGACTTCTTCTTGGCACTACACCAGTTAGTTCCTGCCCTGCACGTCACTCATCATGTCATGTAGTTTTCTGTTGCCCTACCTAAATGATAAACACCAGTAGGACAGTGGCCAGCAATTACTGGCAGTTACTTTATAGATGACTAGAGGCTCAATGCACTAATTTGTGCATGGGTGGGGATCCTCTACCTAGCCAGCAATCGGGCCATTTGGGGCCGGCTGGCTGGGGGAAGGTACCGCAGGATGTTGACCGGCTGCAGGAGGTAGGCTATGGGAGCGCACTGACTACTATGGGACAGCTCCTGTGTCTGCCCTCAGGTGGTCAGTGCACGTCATAGCGACCAGTCATAAGGGGCGCTTAGGCTTTTATATATGTAAATTATTATTAGAGAATAGAGGGCCCAAGAGATATCAGAAACCATCTTGACCAAGCATCCAAAATAGAAAAAAAATGGCCAAGAAAGGAAATTGTGATTTTCTTGAGGTCTTCCAGTTGGCAAAGCAAAGATTTAAGAATAGAACCAAAATCTGTGGACTCCCATTGCCTCTCTTACACTACACTGAATAAAACAATTCATGAGTTTTAGTTTTAGCAAATTTAAGGAAACTGAAGTACACATTAGGAAATATATTTTCCCCCAAAATAATAGGCAAATTTTATCAAGCTTAATGATATTACTTATCATTCCTATCCTTTGTTCACTTTTTCTAGACATATTTAGATAAAGATCATAAGTATATTTTATTCATAGATTCCATAGAGGGTTGGGTGAAATCCATAATGATGGTGTGCATAGCCAATTAAACTATTATGGAGAAGCTAGGAATATTTTTGTTATTTCTATAATCTGTCTCCAAAAGGGCCCAAGTGCTATCATGAGATAAATGAAATCCACTAGATCAGCGGTTCTCAACCTGTGAGTCGAAGACCCCTTTGAGGGTCAAACGATCCTTTCACAGGGGTCGCCTAAGACCATCGGAAAACACATATTTCCCATGGTCTTAGGAACCAACAGACCACTCCTTGGTGTAGCAAAGTATAGCAATGTAGTTTACTATTGTCATATGAAGACTGTTGCCCATGCTACACCACGATTCAAGACAAAATTTCATTTATTTGTAATTAGAAATAAATATTTCGTAATATATAATTACATATTGTCTTTGTGATTAAGCACTATGTTTTAATTATGTTCAATTTGTAACAACGAAAATACATCCTGCATATCAGATATTTACATTACAGTTCATAACAGTAGCAAAATTACAGTTATGAAGTAGCAACGAAAATAATTTTATGGTTGGGGGTCACCACAACATGAGGAACTGTATTAAAGGGTCGCAGCATTAGGAAGGTTGAGAACCACTGCACTAGATTAAATGAAGCAGTGATTTGGTTAGTTATGAACTGTGTTCATGTGTGTGTGTCTTTATGCATTCCTCCATTTATACATGGAACTAGTTTAACCAACTGAGTACAAACTAGGCCTTCCACAGAGCTGACAATCAGAATGATTCAGGGATGTTTTAAAAGATTCCTGGTTCCCACTGTCTGGAGGTCTTCAATGACTGGGTATGAAAAGGTCTCAAGTGCAGCCAAGTTTGGAAATCATATTGTTGTAAAGTGGGAGGTGACAGGCTCAGAGACTCCATGGTGCTAGCACAGAGGGTAGAGTGGCTGCATGCTGGCTTCTGGCCACCAACGGCTGTCAATGTCAGGGTGCCACTGGAGTAAGAGAATGAAGGAAACAGCAGCAACCATGTCTGGAGAAACAACAAAGAACACATATTACATGCCATATCATTAACATCATTCAGGGTGAATTAAACAAATGCTTCACCCTCTATCAAAATACCACTCCTGGTCCAGACCTCCACTACCCAGGTCATCGCCGTGCTGCCAACTAAACCCTTCCTCCGCTCATCTCTAATTATCACTCTAAAATAACTTCAATAGATAGTGCATTTCAGTGACCTACGTTATGTTAGCCTCATTTCCTAACTTGAAAGAACAATAGAGTTTGAAGGTAATTTGAAACCATAAGGGCATAAATAAAATAGGTATTATAGTAAAAGTTTATTTCTAACAAGTGTGTGTGTGTGTGTGTGTGTGTGTGTGTGTGTGTGTGTAAATTTAAAAATCTACTCTATAAAATACAATGGGAAAACGTTTATTTATTTAAACTTACTTGAGTAAGGCTAAATATTCATGACAATGGAAGGCTAAGCCATACTCAAAAATGTGATCAGCATCTCCACTGATTTCTTTATTCCATTTCTTCAGCAGTAAGTTCTCTAAGGCAGTGCACATTAAAATTTCCTTAGAGCAAGTGTCCTTTCTCTCTAACTTTGTTACATAAGATTTCCCAGGTAGAAGAATTCTATCCATTTCATAGTAACGAGGTTGATTTTAAATGGATGAACTCAGAGAAATTGAATTCCATTCCCTAAGCTCTCCATAATCGCCAAATAACAGGGACTGATTGCTCCAAGACAAAAACCTGATCTCATTAGTACCTGCTGTTTCAGTAGACAGAAGACAATTATATGTGAAGGGTATTATGCTTTTGGAAATGCTAATTAATTATACATTATTTATTGAAAACACAATGTTCTCCTTGTACTGTAGCTAAAAAAAAAAAAAAGAGGACATGAGAATTTAAATAGCTGAGACATGCTACAGTATAATAAACTAGTCATTTGTTTCAAATCTAGTTCCTTGGCTGGCTTGGAGACACCGTATGTCCCTAATTGGCCTTTCCCCTTTATCTCTGATGGGCCATCCAGGTCTAAGAGTGTGGAAAGGAAAGAATTCTGTCTTCTGATAGTTTAAGCCATGCTAAGCTGGTCTGGGTAGTTTAATTTTTCTTTTATAGAGGGAAGTAATATGGACCTTTGACTTCCAGAACTGTAGCATAATAAGTATGTGTGGTTTTAAGTGACCAAGTTTCTAAGAATTTGCTACAGCAGCAATAGGAGACGGAGTGTTTTTCAGGATTTGTGTCTAACCTGTGCCTTCTGAAACCAGTGAGGGCTGTAAGGAAGCACTCAGCACCGTGGCCTCCTGCCCTCCTTTGCTGCTGTTTACACTCATTCAGGACCTTTCCTCTCTGAAGGAGTGAAATGCCGCAGGCAAAGTGAGAAAGCTTGAGAACTATCTTATTAGTCGTTAGGGGTCCCAAACTTTATGGAAAAGGTCCTAAAACCTATAACTAACAAATGATTGGAGTCACGCTGCAACTTCACAATAAAAGGCTGTTTGTGGGCCCAATTAATAGTGTCATAACAGGAACTGCCGGGCGAAAGCAGAAAAATGAACATAAGTGCCCCAAACATGCTGATCATTGGTCTGGCTGACATTCCAGGGCATCTGGGCCTGAAAGATTTCTTTCTGCAACTCAACTTGTTTACATTTCTGCTTTGAGCTTTTGAAGGAAAGCATTCCATTATTTATAGGCAGTGTGATAGAGGAGCTCTCTGGGGTAACTGGTTGTAAGCCTGGGTAGAAAGTGAGTGTATCCACAGAGTAAAATAACTCTTTAGAAACGGTTGGTTCTCATGGCCAAGAAGCATAATTTATTTCTAAGGAGAGTAAGGACTTCAGATTGATTTCAGAAAACTTACATTTGGGAGACTTACTTAAGCTCTAGGTTGGCACTTACAAAACGTGAAATCAAGGTAAATAAATTTTTTATTATTGATCCAAAGAAGGAGTAGAGAACCTTTCAATTCATAAGAAGCTCCTCACTCCATTGCCCTCACCAGATACTGTTTTAATTCCTTCTAACTTCAATATTATGGGTGTGCATAGCTAGGCTTTCATGGAAGCATTTGACTTTCTTGGTCTGTATTAGTTTTATCAGTGCTAAATGCTGCTGCACTAGAATTGAATGTGGTCTTTTTGAAGTCTAGGTCAGAGAGAGATGGAGGTCAAAGACAAGAATGAGAAATAAGTACCAGTGAAAGGAGTGTGTTTCTTTTTGGTGACTGTCCCCATTTGGCCTTCCCATGGATATTGGTCACTTCTTGGCCTGTCAGGAGACAGAAGCAATTGATGAATTACAGTGGCCTTGACACCCCATGAATTACCCTACATTACCCAACAAGGAAACATGATATAAGAAGGTTTTATGGTGCTCTATGTCCTTCAGGGCCACTTACCTTCATATTCCGCACCTGAAAGGAAGTTTGGGTGAAATAATGCCTGCTTTACCCATCAAGTACATTGTACAGAACTATAAATCATCCAAGAATGGTGATTCAGACCTGGAACATATTTGGAACTGATTAGATACTTATGAAAAAAATATTTTGTCATGTGCTAGAGTTTTTAGAATTAATACAATGGCAGATGTCCAAAGTCAGGGATGCCTTCCATGTTTCCATGTTTTCAATTTTCTTTTTCCCACCCTGGTTACATATTTTACAAATCTGCTTCATAATACAGATTTGTAGACCTTCTGTTTAAGTGATAAATACAATCCTATACCTAACAGAGCTGACTTGTTGCCTATATTTATTTACTCCCTCTACCCCACACCCCATCTCTCTTCCCCCAAATAAGAAGCTCCATGAGAGAGATTTGGGCTTCTTCTCACCATCCCACAAGACCTGCATCTGAGCGCTGTCCAGGATAAGTGAAGTACTAGACAGGGACACAGAGAAAGATGAAAGTGGATCAGGCTTTTAAGTAAATTATGTAGCAGTTGTACTTAACACCTTTGCTTATCACAGTTATCCCAGAAGATGAGGAATAAAATAAGAAAAAAGGAAGTTTTGAGCAAGCATTCACATAATAGGCCACACAGATGTGTGTGCTAATCAGGCACAGTATTCAGCAGGTAATCCTAGGAGTAAGAGGAAACTGGCATTATTTTATAAAATGTATAGTATGTTTAAAACAAATAAAAAATATCACCTGGGGAAAACACTGTTTTTGTTTACTGTATGCCCAACATGCTACCAGGCTGTATTTAATTTTTCTAAATACAATGTTCGACCTGTTTTCTGTCTTCTATTATTTAATAAAAATACACCTGCTTTGTGATTTTTATCAGCACACACATTACCAGGGACTCCAGACCTTTCAGAAGATACAGGGTGAATTCAGAATGTCAGGTTTCAAGACTTGATTGCAACACAAAAGTACAAAAATCTCACTCAGTACTTGTGTTTCAAAATCCACACATAATCAATCACACCGCTATCAAAGAAGACTAAAGATCAGAAACACTAAAGTGATGTATAAAGGGCGAGAAGAGAAAGCCCATGTGTTTTCAGTCCCATAAGTGATGAATGTGTAAGAGAGGCATGAACTAGAAGAGCTTTGACAAATGAATGTTCTTAGAAATCAATAACTGGGCAACCAGGGCAAGATTAACCAAAGCATAAATGACATGTGGTTCAGCTTTTCTACTTGTAAAAATAAAGAGTTGATTTAAGTCCCATGTTATATTCACATTCTAACAAACAGTACCAGTCTTATGCTATTTTTTTACTACTCAAGGTACAATTTAATTATGTTGTAGTATGCATACCTTAGGAAATAATGATGCCAATGATGAAATGTAAATTTTACATAAGGAAACATTCTCTTGCTATCTTTTTTCTAAATTAAATGTAAGTTTAGTTCCCTTTTAAAGTCTCAAGATTTTCTTATTCCTGTTAACTTTTTATATCCTTCAAATAAAATAATACTTCACAGGAATAGTCTAGTTATATTTAACCAAAATCAAATCAATATGCATATAGATTTAATTTGTTTTAAAGAGAATGAGCTCTTGTTTTGCTATTCCAGCCTCCAGGGCTTACTAGATCTCTCCTACCAACACCTCTACTAAACAAGATATCTGTGGGTCTCATTCTAGCTGGAGTCACAGGTACAGAGACAGGGCCGCATCTCAGTCAGTGGGAGTAGATACTGCCTGGGATGGAGCAGATTTCATGAGCATGGAGGAGATTACGGCCCAGTAAATGGAAGGGCAGAGGAGAATGAAGTTTTTAATGTTTTTGTTCTCTTGTTACTTTGGGGAAAAAAATCACTGTTGCACTTGACATTTGTACCATTTTGCCTTTTCATTTTGCATCACAGAGCCAGAATCTTCTGTGTGGTAAGGAGAGGAGGAATAACCTCAGAAATCTCAGAATTATTATGAATGGCAGGTCATAAATTTGGACAGGTGGGTGGTAGTGTTTCATCAGTCTCTTTAAACTTTAGCTGTGTAATGGGGACCTAAAACAATAAGAAGTTCTTAAATTTTGCAAGATGTGGCTCCTTTTCCAGCAGAGGCCACGGGCTGTGGTAGCAGCAGATGCCGAATGGAAGAAGGAGGAACTCTGGACAGACTTAAATGTAATCTCATTTCCCCCTTCCCACTGTGACTTCAGGCAGGGTATTCGGTCCCTCAGAGCTTCACTTTTGCTATCTGTAAGATGAAAGCATAACACCTATTTCATGGGAATGTTGAGAAGATTAGCAAGATGTAAGTAAGGTGTCAGGCTCTGTAGGTACCAATTTGTCTTTTCTTCCTTTGTTTTTACTTTAACACTAACAGATGATCAGGAAATTGGCCCAAGGCCACTTGTGAGAACCTGGCCCAACCCCATGGGGCTAGTATACCTTCCTGAGCGAGTCTCCAAATCATTAAGATGGGTTTGTTCCTGCTTCTTCCTGCTGGACAAGCTTCTAGTCAGACCCCGAAGAGGCTTGATAGTCAGTGATGCATGCCCACATTTGCTTGTCTGCAGATGTGAGCCAGTAGTCTACTGAACTATGCAATAGTGTCAACTGAATTTCTCTGATGTAGAGTGTTCTGAGCCCAACTACTTGATTTTGGTTTGCAATTGGTGACTAGGAACAGTTGTCCACGGTTCACAGCCAATAGTGAGACAAAACTCAAACCAAACACAGAAGACAAGAATCTAGATACTTCCACCCTGTCCATTTTTCCTCCATGGAGACACTGGCTTTTTTTCTGCAACTGGGCCCCCTATCTGGCCTATTTCAGGACAGGTAGTAGGCATTATGCTGAATGCTTACTCAAGCCTTAATATAGGCAAAGCAGATAAAGTTCATCTTTCATGAAAACTCATTTGATGGTATAACTGTCGACTGTCTGTAGAATTCCAAGGCCTCTTTGGGGCTCAGCATAAACGTGTGCTTTGGTCACTGAAGCTATTTGTGTGGGTCCTGGAGATGGTGGTTAGGGCACACATGTCAGAGTTAGAAAATATTCCCTGGGAATCCTCAAAATGCTGCTTCAGTTCAATATGGACATAGGCCATTTTTCAACAGAGCGCCATATCTACACACACAGAGCATTGTGTAATGATTGAATAATTCTTTCAGTTGGGTGATAACACCGTGAACCCAACATCTAAAGAAAATTTGTCTCTGGTTAATGCTGGAAGAGGTTCTAGACCCACTATAATTTTGAATATCTCCAAGGATATGCATTCCTAGATACCACTTGGTATCTCACAACCTTATAATCCCAGAAATGCAGGGGCTTGTCCAGTATCACTTGAAGTCACTGAAAGCCAATTTAGCTTCACCATCACTTCTAGCAGCTTCCCTCAGCAAGAATACATACCAAAGTACAAAAGAAAACAAAATATACCATTCCTAACTCAAAAATCACAATAGATTCAGATATTCTCAGCCAAACTCTTGCCTGCCTTCTACTCCCCTGCCTGCTATTGATCTTCAGCCAGGCACATGTATTCATGAGCAATCAGTGATGGCATCCCATGGAGAATTTAATGAAAGAAATCTACAGAAGGGCCCCATCTGCCCATCTAGTGTCTCTCCTGCTCGTCAAGAGAAGAAGCAAGGATGCACATCTGTGCAGTGAGCACCAGGTGTGAAATAAAATCATTATCCAGAATTAACACTTTCCCATTGACTCCTGGCTTATTGTATTAGCACAGGTGAACCACAGTTTATACAAAACAGGGATTCCTAAAAACACAGAACTAGTCCTAATCAAGAAAAAAAAATGAAAGACTCTTTGAATTGATTATATAAGCATTTTGAATATTCATTAAGGCCACTCAGTCTTCGCTGATTGTGATTATATCAGGCTACTTATTGAATAATCTGATTGTTAGGTGATATTTGCATTTTCCTTCTCACATATCATGCAAACTAAGTAGTACTAGTCCCTCCATGAAAACACCAACTTGATACCTGTGTCAGGAAGTATGTCTTGGACTTTGCTTTGGTACAGTATAGTGACTCAGTGGTCTTCTGTCCTTTGAATGGTAGAGTTCTGTTTTGGAAGCACTTATAGTTCCCCACCTGAACCATCTCTCTCTAATGCCCATCCTCTGTCCCCAGAATATCCCATATTAATCACTAACCTTGTCATCATTACTTTCCAGCTTCCTGGCCCTAGACCATTTTAAGACAAGGGGACAAACACATCTGGATGATGCAAACTAACAGTGAATTCCAGGGAAGTTTTTGAAATAGGACACTAGGTTTGGTTAGGTCAATCTTTGGGCTGTCCCCTAAAAGAAGAAACTTGTAGATCTTGTTAAGAATGTCTTCTTTCTCAAAGTTACCTGAGTGCTTATCTTGGGCTTAGACCTCTTACATCTTGATTCTCCTTCCTTCCCTGGACCAAAGCTAATGTCCCAGCTTCTTCTTTGCTGGGCCTTTGTACTCCACTATGGCCCCTGACAGACAGTGTGGACTGTATCTTACCCACTGTCTTTGTCAGGAACCATGATGAGCTCCACCCTCTCGTTCCAATATAGCTTCTTGATTCTGTCAAGTCTACATTTTCACAATTAATATGTGGGAATCCAATTCCTCTTGCCTCGCCATGGACTCAAATCTCTTGCCTTCTATTCCACCTCAGGAAGATGGGATAAGCAAACAGTAAGATCACAGAAAGGTGTGTTTCCCTTGATTATGAACCCATTTGTTAGCATGAGAACAACCTCTTACAAGTTTTCAGTTTGCATCACTTTCAAAATGTTGTGATAATTCATTGTTTATTTGAAGAGTCAATTTAGTGACTGCCTCAGAAAAATTCAGCATATTCATTCTTTCAAATAGTATAAAAATTTATTGCTATTTGTAATTTTTTATTATACTAGGATATTAACATATTTGTTACCTACCATCTGTATTGCTATTTTCATTAGTACTTTGGCATTTAATCAATGTCTGACATTATGAATGATTTTAGGATTATACCATGGACAGGGTTGAATCGGCAGCCTTACCTTTATATTATTAAATATAATAACTAAATGAATGAAAGAATAAAACATAGACTTATCTCAATGCATTGTGAAGGAGCTGACATGGAACTCCTCCAGCTACTCTCTGTATCTGTTCTCTGGTGTCACTTGTGAAACAAATTGGCTCACTTGATACCCCTGTGGTGTATTTAGGAATCCTATTTTCTTGCCTTATAAGGTTGTGCTTGTCCTAATGATATTATACATTACCATATTATATTTATTACAATCTGTTTGATCTGTAGTTCAATTTGCCTATAGATATTGATTGCCAAAAAGTGAATCTATCACCAGGAATCCAGTTAAAAAAATATTAATCAAACTAGACAGCTGTCCCTCTGTAAAAAAAGAAATGATTTGGCTTCCAATATATAAAACATATCCGATTCATTATGTAAAATATAGTCAAAGGGAAGAAGAAACTGTTCATGTAGATGACAGCTTTCTATAAAGAAGGTAACATGTAATTTGCAAAGAAAATATACCATGGAACCAAGGAATGCAATCATAACCTAGAAAATCATGATTGTTTGTAGTTAAAAAAATTAAAATATTTTAATTTTTAAAATTAATGAGAGATTAACCAAAGAACTTATCTGCATATATGCATAACCCATGACACACACAATATTGTGGTGAAGGCCTGGGGTGGAAGGCGCAAGTGCAGAATGGAGGAAGTCAATGGCAGGGGGGAGGGGATTTTTAATATTTTCAAAAATAAAGATGCATTTTGAAAACTGAGATTAAATAAAACTGGTTTATTGGCAAGAGGATCAAATATTAAAGCCCTGAAATAAAAGGTGCAATTGAAAAATACTTTAAAACATTTCAGAAGAAAAAAGAAGAATTTTTTTCATTTATTATAATATCTAATTTTCCTTTTCTTCATACAAAAGGGTGCTGAAAATCATGAAAAATTCTTATTTCTAAATAAAACATTCTCAAGAGTATATAAAGGTCACTGAAAAATCATTTTGGAACTGGAGAAAATGATATTGGTGATTTATAGCTCTTAGGAGAGAGAAGATATAAGTCGATGGTTTGAAGAAATAGGAAGAATAAAGACTCAGAAATAACACAGAGACCAGAAAGAATAAGGATATTCCATAGAGGAGTTGGATAATACAAGTGCAGTTTTGGGATCGTAGATGAAGAGAAAAGGCAGTAGGAATTACTCTTTTCATAAACTTCAAAAAGAGCTTAAAAGCGCTTTGCTTTTCTATCCCACAATTCAGAGGTGATAAATCCCAGGTCTAAGTGTCTATTTTATGCATATGTATGTGTGTGTGCATGTGTTTTGTGCATGTGTGTTGGTGTGTCCACAGGTATGTATACAAATATGTGCTGTGTATGCATGTGCATGTAGATGTATGTAAGGGCACTGGAGAATCTGGTCACTTTCATCCTTCATATCACACATCTCTGAAATTAAGAAAGGGATAAAGCAAACAGAAAAGTAAATAACAAGACCTTTTTTTCTTTTTTTTACTTAGGAACAGAGCAGAACAGTCTGATGATTAAACACATGATCTTCTGATGGCCAGGGATAGTGAATTAATATAATAAATTTCATATGAAAGCACACTGTGTAGTAGTAAAAAATATTAGTTGATGATGATGAAACCAATACCCTCGTTTTTAATTTAGATGTTTAAAGTTGCTTATTATTTATTCTTCATAACTGCTCTTCACTAGCCATCTAAAAACAATAAAAAGCTCCCCTTTGAACCATCTCTCAAAATGAAATGGTAGGCTGGTAGTATATGTATGAGTATATTTACATTGAAAACATCTATATATATATAAAGAGGTAATATGCAAATTAGGCCAGGATGCCATAACAGTTATGACCAGCTCAGGAGGAGGGGCCTGGTGTGGGCCCAGAGCCTGAGAGAACAACAGACAGGGCGGCCTGTGCCAGGCCCTGGAACTGGAGAGAACAACACATGGGGCCTAGCCCCCAACCCCATCCCTATGGCCACAGTGCTGGGCAGCTTGGGCCGGAGCAACAGAGACACAAACCTGCAGGGGGGCTGGGCCCTGGCCCCAACCCCAGGGCCACGGCTGGGGGCCTGGTTTGATTCTGATCAAGGGCATGTTCCTAGGTTATAGGCTCTTTGCTGGCTGGGGCCCAGGTTAGGCCTCATGAAGGAGGCAACCAATGGAAGTGTCCCTCTCACGATGATTTTCTCTCTGTCTTTCCCTCTCTTTTCCATGCTCTCTAAAAACCAATGGGAAAATATTCTCATGTAAGGATAAAAAAAGAAAGAAATGTCATATCCTATGAAAGAGACATCTTGAAAATGCCTAAAGACAGTTGTCATCTTTTTGTGAGGATGAGACTGGAGTCCATGTTGATGAAAACACCTTGGTGGCTGCAGTGGCCAGCAGTGGCAGCAGCAGTGGGGTGATGGGGGTGGCGCATTTCCCTGATCAGCCTGGTTGCCTCCCACTGAGTGAGGCCAGACTGCGGTTTAGGCCCGTTCCCTAAGCCATCAGTAGGAAATCTCCTGAGGGCTCCCAGACTGTGAGAGGGGGCAGGGTGGTCTAAGGGTCCCCTTCCCCCAATTCAAGAATTTCATGCACAGGGCCTCTAGTATACATATATTCACAAATGTTCATAGAGAATATAGGACATTTAGCTATGTAAGAATCAGATGGCTTTAAGTCATACAGCAAATCAGCAACTAAATCACTTAACTGACAAGAAACCTTGAATACAATTCTCACTTTATTCATATATGGATATCCCAGATCTAACTGGAATGCATTAAGAGACCAGGGTGTGTGGAGTTTAAAAAACATTTTTAAAGGGAAAACAACAGAAGTGTGAAAAGGAATCAGATGTTCTCACTAGAATAAAAAGCAGAATTATGAACACTTGAGCTTTATAACAATTTTAAGTAAACCTCAATGGTATGGCATAAGAATTTTAAACTTTAATAAAAGCAAAAAAATAATTTTATTGTACTAACAGTACAGTGTTTTTCTTTTCAGGTTTTCTTTACATTTTTTCTTGGTTCGTTTTTATTTTTTCCTCATCACCTGGTATTTGCTTCTATTACAAGCTAAGACTATACTAGCAAAGGGAAATGAACCAAGGAGGCATTTAGCTCAATAATTCACACAGAAACAATTCATCCCTGAAGTAGTAAAATGTTTCAGAGAGAAGAGAATTTTGCCTTGTATCAACCCCAGATCTGGTTTGGTTTTAGACATAAAAGCATGTATTGATGATAGTACAAGGCTGTGACTGACCCATCAGTACACTGAGTTCTGCTGAGGCTCTGGGAACCTTTTGTCATCATGGCAGCATTATCATTTCTGTGAATGTGTCTGTGAACACCACTACTCAATTCTTCTATTCTGAAAAAGTAAGGGAAAACTGCACCTGTTCAACATATGTAAACCCTGATCAGCTCAGCTTCTAAATACTTGAGCAAGTGTTGAATATGGGGGCTGACACCAGGTGCACTGCTTTATGTAGCATCATGTGGAGCAAATCTACAACCTGCCAATGGACTTCATGTGATGGATCTATACCTGGACGAATACAAATCTTGAATTAGTATTCCGACCTTTCCCACTGCTGCTCACAGAGTAAACAGATTGAAGCAACAAATAAAAGCATCTAATAGATTGAGTCTATTCTTGCCCCTGTTGTTTTTTGACAACATATTCTATTATAGGGATGAGCATGGGAAGGCAATGAATGAGGAAAAGAGAACTCTAACCCTGATCATGGCCCCTAAAATGGCGTTGACGAAAAATGGGGAGAAAAGATGCCAATTCTGAGGAGAAGACATTTATAGCTTTTTATACAAGTATTTTTTTAAAATGAAACATTAGAGGAAAAGAAATTACTAGATTGTGGTGATGTGTTGGGAAAATTGGGAAAATTAATTTAGAAGCAAGACTCGTGATAATTAACCTGAGGAATAAACTAAGAATTCATGGAGGGAACTGAAATAAACTAATTCTTTGAATTTAAAAGGGAAAAAGTAGAATAGCAAATTATTTTAACATAACAAAGTAAAAAAAAAGATGCAAAATTAAAAAAGATTTTATAAAGAAGTCACTATTCTTTTGAGATCAAAAAGAATGGAACCGCTGAATACCATTTACTATCCTGTTTAGTTCTGGAAAAGTGATTACAGGAAAAGGTTAAGTTTTAGATTTGACTTCTGTAGCACAACAAAAAAATCATACTGGAAGTATTGGTGTCAAAGACTGGCTTTCATTTTGAACAGGCATCTACAGAGGGAATTTCTCCAGGAGAACATCTGCTTCGAAACCATTCTATATACAGACAACTAAAGACTCAGTTTACCTGACTGGAATACTATTTACTTTGTGTCTTTCAGGCAGTAGCCAGGTAGAGCTCAGCAAATACACACAGTAAGATGAAGAAATGTCTTTCTCCAGACTTCACGGCTAAAAGAAAGCCCAGACTGGGGCAGGTTTGCTCTGCATGAGCAACTGGAGTCAGGACACAGCTGCCCATTCAAGGGCCAGGCCCCAGGAAGAGTGTCCCACGAGAGCAAGCAGCTGGGCATCTGGACGGGAGCAGGGTCTGGGAATAGTTGGAGGCAGTGAAGAGCAAAGGATGAGATCCCTCTCTATAGCCCTTCATATCTTCAGTAAATTGGTCATTGTCACCCATCTTCTTGGCAAAATAATGAGGAATCAGAGATGCACACCCCATCTAGAATACCTCAGCTGTGCTTTATCAAGAAGGCAAGTTAATTTTGAAGGAAATTAATAATATCTAACTTTAGAAAAATATAAGTAGAATCTACTCGGGAATTTGAAGTAGAGCAAAATGTGTACCTGCTGACACAAAACAGAGAACTATGAGGGTGAGATGTAGGGCAAGAAATGTACTGAGGTCACAGGAGGACTTAGGGCTTGAGCCTGGTATGCTAAATCTCTGAGAGGCAAGGAGCCCCCAGTCACTGCTGGGGTATTTAAGGCACAACAGGAAGGGATTTCTTCACACCAGCACAGCTGAAGAGGCAAACATAGGAACATCCAAGTTGACACTCATGTTTGAGTCTCCTTCTTGCACAAGCATTAGGAAGCAGATCTAATGTCCACTTTGAATATCTGTGTGTTTTTGCTTTTTGAATGGGTAAGAAAGGGATAACCCTGCCAAATGGCATTATGGACAGAGGTGCATTTCTCAGAGGGGAAGGGATGAATACTGTAAGTCCATATGCTCCCTGTCAAGAAATAGTGAGCTGAACTACCCAGTGTCAAAATGGTAGTAGATTCAATAGATAATCAAACCGAAAGTAACAGCCAATCTTTTATTCAGTTACTGTGATGGTGTAAACTAGAATTCAAAAAGAAGGTGCTGGCTCCTCCTCCTCCCCGAGTTCCATTTTATCAATTATTTCTCTAATGAATGATGCCTTTGAGGCTATATCAGAAGAGATATCACTATATCCAAGGTCACCTAGACTTTCTTCTATGATATCTTCTAGGGCTTTTACAGTTACTGTTTTACACTTAGGTCTCTGATCAATTTTGAGTTAACTTTTGTGAATGATGTATTCTTTTTTGGGCTTTTGGTTAGCTGGTAATTCCAGCACCTTTTGTTGGAATACTATTGTTGATCCATTGTATCACCTTTATTCCTTTGTCAAAGATCAATTGGCTATACTTATGTGGTCTATTTCTGGGCTCTCTAGTGTCCCATTGATCTATTTGTGTATTATTTTGTCAACAAAAAATTTTGAATGGGCACTTACCTTTTGTTCTACTCATCAAAGAGTTCCAAAAATATCATATTCCATTTTTTAGCATTTATTTGTTAAACAAATGCTGTATACCAACCAGGGACAAGGCACAAAGTTATAAAGAAAAATAAGACAAAGTTACTGCACAATAAAATATTAAAATTCTTTAAAATTTAGGAGCAGGTAAAAGATAACCATGATAATTCAATGGTAATAAACAAGGGATCCAGTCAATCCTATGGTTCTCTCTTGGAGAGAGTCATCACTTCCTATGATAAAAATCTAACCATCATTGAGCTCTATTATGCACTATTGTACCAATATCTTTTCATGATTAAAAAGTACCCAAGGAAGAGGTAGAATTGTTCTGGTCCCTGAAAATTAAATAATAATAATAATAATAATAATAATAATAATAATAATAATAATGTGCTATGCATGTCATTTAGATACTGTGATATTTGATTTCAATTCCCATTTCTGGCACAGAGTTCCTAATTCTTGAACTTCCTAAGTGGTGAAAAAAATTAGAAGTGTCTTTTGTTATGTTAGTGGGTGACTTCTGGACCATACCTAAGGATGGGACTGGTTGCCAGGGGAGCCAACTTTGTGAGTTTGGTGTGACTTTTAATCAGGTTTGGATTTGAAAAGAAAGAAAATGCGTCTTATTAATATTTCTAGTTTCATAAAATCTCAAATAATATAGTTTCTTTCAATAGGATTTTGTTTGAAACTATGTATTAATATGCACTACATATTCACCTTTCCAATTGAAGTATGCGATGTTCAGTGGCTATCGGAATAATTTATTTTAAACACTAGAGGCCCAGTGCATGAAATTCATGCACAAGTAAGGTCCCCAGGCCTGGCTGGCAATCAGGGCCAATCAGGTTTCCCGCCTCCCTGCCTCCTTACTTCCTTCCCCCTGTTTCCTCAGCATCCCGCTGCCACTGCTGCTTGCTTGCCACCTGCTGGTGCTCAGTGCACATCATAGCGAGTGATCAAATTCCCATTCTCCCAGTCAAACTCCTGAGGGGACACTTTGCATATGAGCCTTTTATATATACAGATGTTTTTCAATTGAGTAGATCATCAGCTTAGGTGACAGTTCCTGCTGTTGTAATCCATATTCCTGAGTCAGTTGGTCTGAAGCAGTATTAAAATGTTTTTATAAGTGCTCTTTGGAAGGATAGCAGACTTACACAGCAAATAAGTATACTGACCACCAAATAGGTCTTTAGCAAGTGAACATAGATAATGTTCTTTTTGTGTCCACTTTTCCTTTCCTTAACTTATTTGTATAATGATGAAAGATGTCATGTAGGTGGTTTCCTCATTCAAGCCTACCTTCTACACGCATGATGCAAGTACAAACTTGCTATTCAGACCAGCTAGCTCTTCCTTTCAGTGAATTTATGTTCCTAATTTATTGGAAGGTAATTTCTCTGCCCACAAGTAAAGTATTTAATTTTCCCATGTGCCCTAAGTACAATAGTTTAGAAAAAGCAACCAGGTATGAAATGAATTCAAACACAAACAATTATCATTCCAAACTTGTTAGTTGAGTTTTCTTCTACTCTCACTGGAATGCCCTTAGGTGTCTGTGCTCTCAGCATGTATGGGCTTGCACACTCACCTACAGCTGCTCACCAACAAGTGAGACAGGATTCAAGGTTCCCTTCCCAGCAGCGCTGGCCCTGCTTACCCAAAAGGAAAGTGGTTACCACCTTCTTTGGGCATGACGTCTGTCATTCATGCCACCTCTCTTATCACCAGATAAAGCCCTTCCCGCTCCCAAGTCATGTGACATTTTACAGCCTTCATTCTTTTATCCCTTCAATATTCCATCCTTTGAAGACTACCAGATGGCTGTGATCTTACTTTTTAATGCCAATGAGGCATGTGAGGATACCTGAAAGGAGCAATGTGGAAGAGCATGGTGACATGGACTCTCTGGAGGACAATGAGCAACAAGTAGAGCCAGTTTGACTTCATTATTAACGATTGAAATATTATTCCCACTCAGCCTTTTGAGCAGAGACAAAATTCCTTTCTTTAGCAATTATCATAGTGACTTTTCTCTTTTAAAAATGTGAATAAATTTCTTACATAGCCCTGTGATTGATTCTAAGCCTTAAACATATGATTTCCTCCCTCTCTCTTTCTCTACATCCCACTCTCCCTCTCCTCCTCCTTCTTTTTCCTCTCCTTCTGTCTTTTTCTTTCATCTCCCTTCCCCTTTCATATTCACACAAATAAATATTATTAGTTGAATGGAATGAACAGAGAGAGGTTGTCAGGAAAGTATCTGTTGAAAATTGAGAATTCATCATAAATGGAATAAAGCTTGAATTCCTTTTATTCGCAGGATTAAAACTGGTAGCAAAAACAAAAAGAATATGATAAATATGTGTTAGGTAGAGGTTACAGTAGATTTCATAGGTTGCTTTTATCCATTTTAGAAAAGATTAAACATAACTTTAATAGTTGTTTGTTATATAATCATTTAATTACTCTTTTGAGAAGAGCTATCTCTGGGCATTATGTAAGATAAAAACTTTAAAAAATTATTTTAAAGAAAGGAAGCAGGGTAGGGTGGAGGTAGAAGAAGGTATGGGGAATAAATTATGATGAAAAAAATAAAATAAACTGAAAAATAAAGAAAGCAGCAGAGTACTCAAGATAGCATTATCATAGAGCCTGACAGAGAAATATTAATATTTCAGATGACAACTGCAAAATCTGTTTCTGAATTTGCTTCCATACTAGCCTTAGGTTAACTTCACTTCACATTAATAACATGGGGGGAAGAAGGCAGACATTTTTAAAACTATTGTCATATGAACTGATGTAAGAAAATGTTTTTGATCTAATTAAGTGTAAATAAGATTTATCTTTACACTTTCCAGACTGTGTTCATTAGCCCCCTAGTGAAATGCTCAAATTATATGCTTGAAAATATAGATGCAAATGTACTGCCAAAGGAAATAAACAAAACATATTTGTCATCTAATTCAAGTGAAAATAGCCGAGACCGGTTTGGCTTAGTGGATAGTGTTGGCTTTCAGACTGAAAGGTCCCAGGTTCAATTCCAGGACCTTGTTTGCGGGCATGTCCCCAGTAGGGGTCGTGCAGTAGGCGGCTGATCAATGTTTCTAACTCCCTATCCTTTTCTCTTCTTCTCTGTAAAAAATCAATAAATAAAATATATTTAATTCAAATGAAAATAAATGCAAATACAAAGAGAAAAACATTTTAAATATAAAGGTTAAGGTGTGTGTTTATGCATGTACACACATGTGTACACACAAATATACATACAACTCGGGAAGCTAAAAAGGTAGGCAATCATCCAAACACTGGAAAGATCTGTAATCAATTGCTTGAATGATGAGAGAGCATGAATTTATTGGGTGAAAGAGGAGAAATTTTTCCTAGCTACCCTGTTTCTCCGAAAATAAGATAGTGTCTTATATTAATTTTTGCTCCCAAAAATGCGCTAGGTCTTATTTTCAGGAGATGTCTTATTTTTCCATAAAGAAGAATACAGTTCAAGTTTATTGTTAAACAAACAAACAAACAAAAAAAGGAAATTTATTACCTGTATACAGTACGGTAGTAGTTGTCATTACAAACCAGCACACTGCTTGGCCACAGCACAGCCAGAGCTGTTCAGGCAGTACAAGGTCTCTTTAAATCAGGAGTCAGACGCCTTATAGTAGCTTCGGGGGCCTTATATTCCTGGGAGGCCTTATGTTCAGGGGAGGCCTTATTATCGGGGAAGTCTTATTTTCAGGGGGATGCCTTATATTACAGTAAGAGGCAAAACTGGAAGTAGGTCTTATTTTCGGGAGATGTCTTACTTTCAGAGAAATAGGGTAGGGGAGAAAGAAGAATGACTTTGTAGTTTAATCTTTATAGTTCAAGTCTTGAAAGGCAAGTGGAGATGTTTATGTAAATGGAAAGTCCTTGAGTGATCTTGATTAATTACATTTTGATCCGACATAAATATTTGTGTCTCTAGAATATTTGCCATAAAATGGCACTACCAATGAAAGTCGAACATCTCATTAAATAGATAAACTAAATTGTACCTAACCCAATAAAAACACATATATCTGAAGACATTTCTTTCTTAGCTATTTATTTACTTGTGATTAATAATAATTATGAATTCAAAATCATGGAGATATGATTTTAGGTGGAAAATGCCAGATCTTTGATTATTTGGATAGTGATCCTGATGTAAAATTCTGCAGAAGGCAAGATAGAAAATCAGAATTGAAGTGAATGTCAATTATGCATGCCAATTTCTATTTATGTACAAATATCTGATTAAATTCATACATTGTAGCTGGGCCCATTTTTCTCTCTTTAATGAAAAAGAAAAATAACTCACAGAATGTGAAAACAGGGATTGAAAGTCCATTGTATGTGTTCTTTTTCATGAACATTAGTAAGAACTTAAGGTTTTCATATTACTACTAGTAGCCCGGTGCACGAAATCATGCACATTAAAAGGGAATTAATTAGAGGAAATCTTACCTAATAATAGACACACATGTAAATTGACAGTACCTCCACTATGCCACCAGCCAATCAGGAATTATATGCAAATTAACCCAACAAAGATAGCGCCTAATTTTCATACACAGGTGCCAAGTGATGGGGGTGGAATGCCTGCATCATTGCCATGGTGATGATGCAGGCATTCTGCCCCATCCCCAGTCTCTCAGGGCCTCTGGGCAGTGTGGGAAGGTGGGGCCAGAGTGGAAAGAGGCAGCTCTGAGGCCTGAGCAGAAAGGGGCTGGGCCAGAGTAGAAAGGTGGTGCCAGCAGCCAGAGAAAGGAAAGCCAATTCTAGCATGAATCTTCCTGCATTGGGCTTCTAGTATCTTAATATTGCTATTTTGCCCTTTCTCTATAATAGAATTGTCAGACCCACCTCCATTGGGTGATATTCAGACCTGTCTGGCCCCACCTCCATCAAGTTCTGCTGGGCAGGGGGCACAGCCTCAGGTCCCCTGGACTGGCTTTGGGTGGGGGGCACAACCTCAGGTCCTCTGTCAAGCCCTCCTGGGTGGAGGAGTGTAACCTCAGGTCCCCCAACACATGCCAGGTGGGGGAAGCAGCCTCAGGTCCCCTGGCCTAGTGCCACAATAGGGGGTGTGGCCTGAGGCCCCCCAGGCTGGGGCCGGGGGCACAGCCTGTGGCCCCCTATCAAGCACTGCAGGGTGGGGTGCACAGCCTCAGGTCCCCTGCCCTGATCCAGCACCATGCAGCCTTAGGTCCCTGCTGCTTGCTCGTTACAGGAACCCCGCCTCCACAGTTGGCATAGCCATCTTATGATGGTGTGAGGTTAATTTGCATATTACCTCTTTATTATATAGGACTAGAAGCCCTATGCATAAAATTCGTGCAAGAGTAGGCCTTTGTAGCCCTGGTTGCTCAGCCCCTGCAGCCCCAGCTTGGTCTGGGTGGTTGGTCAATTTGCATATTATGTTTTTATATTATAGATTTTTTCATTTGTTTGCTTTCTTTTGTTTCTGGTTTATTGTTGTTTATTTATTTATTTATTGTCATCTGTGACTGTTGTGACTCTTAGAATATCTGAAAGGACAGAATAGCATACTATAAAATTTAAATTTGCTTCCCCACCCCTAAACTAGTGTATACCAGTTCCCCTCCCCAAAGGCAATAGCTGATAACATATCTGTAGATAAACCCCCAGAAATATTATGTGCCTATAGTACCAGTTACCAGTTAGTAATTGAATTTAGCTACATATTACAAAACAAATAACAGTTACTTAGAAAGTACAGATTTATTTTCCTCTCATCTGGGAAGAATCGGGAGGTAAGCATCTTTCTTTCTCATCAGTCTTGGGACACAGTTTTCATTCTTAAAGTCACCTCGTGATCTTAATATGGTGGCTAGATTGAAATCTATCACATCAACATTCCAGCCAAGAAGAAGGAATGTTGGATAATGACCCTAATGTAAAATTCCAGCAGTCAGTTCCCTTTGAAGTGCTTTCTTGAAAGTCCCACATCACATTCAATTGACTAGCCCTGAGCGAGTAAACATGGGGGGGGGGGGGTTCTATTAGTAAACAAACAAACAAACAAACAAACAAAATAAAGGAAGAATGGATAATGAATAAATAACTAACAACCTATTACAATGTACAAGCCTGTATGTATGTGTATTCCTTTCCCCCACATTTTTAAAAAAATGGTGGCATAGTCCCATTGTTTTTTACTTTATTTGCTACTTTCATTAGATTGCATTAGGGCCAAAGCCTAAGGATCAAAACTGAGACTGATTCCTTTAGATCAGTGGTTGGCAAACTGTGGCTCACGAGCCACATGCAGCTCTTTTGGCCACTTAAGTGTGGCTCTTCCACAAAATACCCTGGCCTGGGTGAGTCTATTTTGAAGAAGTGGCATTAGAAGAAGTTTAAGTTTAAAAAACTTGTCTCTCAAAAGAAATTTCAATCGTTGTACTGTTGATATTTGGCTCTGTTGACTAATGAGTTTACCGACCACTGCTCTAGATAGGTTCTGCCTGACTCCAGATGCTAATAATCACAATTGCTACCTGAACTCCTTGCTGCTCAAAGACCAGCACCAGCCATGTCACTGGGAACTTGCTAGAAATGCAGAATCCCAGGCTATACCTGAAATCAGAATTTGCTGCTTAGCAAGATGCCAGATAATGTGCATGAGCATTTGGGTTTGAGAAGCAGTGCACCCTCAGCCCATCTGAGATCCCAACTTAGTGACACTGAAGCCTGGCAGTGTATTTGGAACCCTCTATCTACTACCTGTTAAATGTATTTCTGTGTCTTAAGATGGGTTCTCTGAGAACCCTGGAGTGAACACAGGCCAGCATGCACCTCAGGCTGTATAGTCACTAATCTATTCCTAATTGTGCCATCACTCAGCAATGCTGTCCTTTTGCCCTAATTTCCTGAGAAGTGTTTCTTCTTCCTTTCTCCATCCCTTCTCTCCTAAACTAGAAGAGTAGCTTCCCACTCCAGCTGTCTCTCTCCCTGGTTTCTATACCACCTTAACTCCTAGGACTGTCCTCACCTCAAAGTTTCCTTAGCTCTTCTTGATGGGCCTCCCTTTTTAAATAATCTTTAAAACCAAGAGCTCTGAGAATGTGCCATGAACCTAAAGCTCTGAGAATGTGCCACGAACCTTTGCCTTATTGAGTCAGCCCATAACCAAATATTAATACTCTCTTAAAGTTCGTTTTGGAGTCAGTCTTTCTTACCCAGATCCAAGGCAGATCTTTCCTACCCCAAGTCTGTGCCAAGCCTGGATTGTCCCTGCTTGTTCGCTTTTACTCAAAGGGAAGTCAACAAAATGTGCACATTGGACTATGCTGCTCATGTCTAAAGTGACTTGTTGCTGAGTTCCACCATTGACTTAGAGTATTTCAGGCAGTCCACTGTTACCATAGCAAGAATCCCTGGTAGTTGCTGGGGGCCTGGCTGATATACAGAGTTAGAATAAGTGGCCTGAGATGGATGGACATATGTGAGAGCCTGGCAGAATCTAACACAGTCTAGTTGGAACATAGTCGATACTATGTGAATTTGGATGGATAAAAAGGACATTAGCTTTTACAAAAATGCAGGTTTTTAACCTTTAAAAGAGCAATCTCAGCAGAAAAAATAGGGCTAGAAGCCAATTTGCCATGAATTAAGGAAGAAATGAAAAGCAGAGGAAAAGAGGCTGCTGATAACAACATTCATTTCAGACATTTGTGAGGAGAAGGAAGAAACTGTGAGACATAACAGAATCAGGTGACATTTTTGTAAGATAAGGGAGAATTAAACATTTTTTGAAGGCAGAGGGAAAAGAGTCTGTGAAAAAGAGATATTTAGAGACAAACTCAAAAGAGCAAAAGAAAGATCTTAGAAAGTCAAGATAAGAAAAAACATTAAAGAAAGAAATTATTTTTAAAAAGGAAAGACTCCTTATCCTCAGACACACTAAGAAAGAATGAGAGAATAAATGTAGAAAGAAAATACAACAAGGTATGTCTATGGATATATAATTGGTTCACAATAGTCTTACAGTCAACAACAAAGCAATAGGTAAGGAAAAGGAATGTTTTGTGTTGGATTTGGGACTTTCATAGAGTCAAAGATTTTTTATTATAGGAAAAGTTTATGAAAACAACTTGTTAATGTATTCCCTTCATTTGACAAGATGCAAATGGTGAATGAATAAGATTGATTTGCCAAGTTGAGTTTAAAGGAATCTAATGGCTGTCAGTGTTTGATACTATCTAGAAGAATCCCTAATGGTCATAAGAAAGAGATAAAGATAGAATTTGCCAAGAGTAAGATGGAGAATGGAGATGAAGGTCAACATTGAAACCAAAGAAGTTAAATTTAATTTTTTGTTTGTAGGAGCATTATGTTTTTGCTCTACCTTATGACACAAGAGCAGGGACAAAGAAATGAGGAACTTGAGTGATATGGGGTTGGGACTTTGTGTGGTCCATCAATGAGCAAGAATGAATGAAACCCTAGGGCTAGAGGTAGGACAGCATAAATTTAGTTGGTATGGTGCCTCCATCAGTGGGAAATCTCTAATATCACCAACATATTTGCCTTCTCAGATCGTTCCCAGTGAGTATGGACACAGTTTGAACTGTGTCAAAGTCATAGGTCTTTGTAAACTAAAGACTTATGGTTAAGTCCTAATACCACAACCAACTAGCTACATAATTAGAAATGAATATTCTGATCCTTGGTTTCCTCATCCACAAAGAGGTAATAATACTGGCTGATATACTCTAATGAGGTATGGACATGATAATAATATATAAGGAGATATAATCTGTCTCAAAGTATCAGATTATTACCATAAAAATAGAAGTATAATAGATGTTCATTATGAACTTTAAATTCTCTATAACGCATGTAGAAAAGTAGAAAAGTATCAAACTTGGTAGGGAACAGATACTTTCTGTGGCTGACTCTGAAGGAGATAGCCTTGGGAGACCTTGAATACCATTTTTAAATGCCAAATCTGTAAAGCCCATTGAACACCATTCTCTCCCACTGAGTTTACATGGTGCCAAAGCTTCATTCCCACACAGTCTCCACCCTTCAGGGCAGAGTAGGGAAACCCAGCTCTAATTAACACTGAACCAACCCTAATGTCCTCCTCCTACATTGTCCAGACAGCAGAGCTATTTTGATCTGATAAATCAGAATTGAAACAGGAAACCAATAGTCAGACCACTATCAACTACTCTCATTTGTAAATACCTAAAATAGAAGCAAAGGTACCATTTATTTTTCCTCACACTACATAAAATATAACTTTTTTTAAAATTTAGGATTTGTGTGGGTCAGGTATATCTACAGAGCTTTTTTTAAATTAAAGTATAAGTTAGATCTTTAAGGCATCTAGTACTTCCATGGATTCCTGAAGTAAAATATTTTACCCTCTTCCCTCAAAATTTAATTGAAATAATAGTTTTTAAACTGCACTCCATCAGTTTGACCCTCCTTAGCCAGCCCACATATTTTTTTCTGAGTAAGGCTCCAACCCAAAATTCCTTGGGGAGTCCCTTTTTGGAATTTCATTTGATGTGAACATTATTTACTTCGGTGGAGGTTGGGCCTGAGATGTCTACCCTGAAAGGACCAACTTGGGACAATCAAGGCTGCTGAGAGCAGGCTCTGGCACCACAGCTACTTCTAGAAACAGAGCTGCTTCTGTGAGAACCCACAGCCAGTTTGCATAGGCATGCACTGTAGTACATGCATCTATTTGAGATATTTAGATTGTAACAGTTCTATTGTGGCTTGTACAACCCTGTACTCAGCTCCATCGTCCATGAGGCACACAACTGGCTTGCATCAATGGTAGAGAACCAAGATTGCTATTAGTGTGGTTCTTCAAGTTTCCTTCATGGAACTGGGCAATTGTCCCATTTTTTTCACACACACACAAAAAAGAATTATATAAATTAGAGAGCAGAAAACTTAGCATCATTCCTATACTGCCCCAAAATGGAATCGATTATTAAACACATTAGTTAAGAAATCTAAGTAACAAAGATGATAGAACCACTCATGTAAACATAGACTCTCTTAAGAGGAAGTCATAGTGAATTAACCTCACTTCAGTTTTGGTCATAATTGCTAGACTGTACTTAGATCCAAATACATGGCGCACTTGAATTTCAATAAAGTCATTAGCAATCAATTAAACTCCAATTATAGTGAGTTCGCCCAGATAGGCACTAGTATTTGAAAGGAAATATCATAGCCATGTAGTTCTGCATTATTCCAAAGCCATCACCAAAAAGCAACACTCAGCGTGGGCAGTAAGAAAATGGGCATCATTAGTGGAAAAACTCCTTTCTATTGATTGCAACACATTATAAGGAATAATGAGGGTTGTAGCCCATTGGATTGAAAAAGTATCCAATAAAAACAAAGGTAAAGTCTAAAAATTCCAGATTATTAGATGCAAATATTCTGGAGCTGTTTTATGCTTTTCACTCAAATTTTTTACTTCTGATGCTATTAAAATTTTAAGACATCACTTAAAAATTATACAGTATGTGGTGAGTAATGTGCTCAGTGGATAACACTTAATTCTATGCAAAGATTACTGTGAAAAATTACACTGTCTTCTTGGGGAATTATACTCTAAAGGAGTTTGTAATTGCTTTGCAAAGTAAATTCAGCTTTGGGTTGTAGAAGAACTACATTTAGAACAGCAGTAAAGAGATGGTCATGATTACTAGATTGCTTTAGTAAAGGAGATGGGTTAACACCATGAGTTAAAGAGCCAGAGTGTCATTTTCTACCTAACTGATTTAAAGACAAGTAAATTAGAGTTTGTGCTTCAACTTCTCATCCATAGAATGAAGTTAATAATAGAACTTAGCTCTAGAGATATAATGACTAAACTTATTAATGGATGTACAGTGCCAGAATACTATCCAGCAAGGCCCTGTGCTAAGCACTGAATATAAATTATCTCAGTAATCCTCACAATAATCAATAAAGTAATGGGATCATTATCTCCATTTTATAGATGGGCTCCGAGAGGTAAAATACTTTGCCCAAGGTCACTTAAATAGTATTGGCAAAGCCAAAATTTGAACTGAAATCTCTCCAAACATGAAGCTGGACTTTTGACTACTATAACAATTAATATAAGGTAAGCTTTAGATCCCAGGAAAAAAAGCTGAAATCCATCCTGAGACCTATGTACATCAAACCAATGCTAGCAGCAAGAGTGACCTCATATTGATCCCCAAGTGTTAGATGGAACTCCTTGAATTCCTGCTGCTGGGAACATCATTAGTCTCTGGGGCTGAGGTGAAGTTGTTCCAATAGAAGAGCAGAGGAACAGAGGCTCAGAATCAAGGAGCAGGCAAGACCATACACGTGCCAAAAGGCAGTGCTCAGCATTTATTTTACCTTGACCTTGAGGGAGGGTCAGGTGGTCCACAACATGAGATCCTCCCACCCTCAACCCTGAGTGGGGGGTCAATGATCTGCTGCAGCAATGATGAAATACGGGCTAGTTTTAAGCTGTACATCTGGCTTCTCTCAAGAGTCCATTAGTAACAAAAGCTGATATATCTCGCTACTATGGCCAGTTTCTCATACAGAATTTTCTGGAGTCTTCTCACCATGGAGCCACAGCATCATCACTCTTATTCTGACTCCTGTTCAAGTCAATGGTATTAGGTGAAATTGATTCCATTTGCTAATTCAACCAAATGGATCATAGCATCTGCTATACTTCACTAGGTGGATCAAATGCATTCCTCAAACAAATTAAGAAGCTTATGAAAACCCCATTTAATTATAGAGAAGAGGACTTCTATATTGTAAAATGCATTCTCTCATATTCCACAGACACATATGAGCAGAGAAATGCCTCTCTTTCTCTTGGGTTCTCCTGAGATCTACATACTCTGTGTATCTGCATACAGCTTCATCTGCAATAAGGGGCTGAGCAGTCTACTGAGGCTACATGACTATTGCTGAATGGCAAGGGCAGGTCCCACGATAGTCAGGGCCTTAGACATTGTCATTCAAAAATGTCCCCTCAATAGCTTGATTATTGGCTGAACCAGCTCCTCGGTGACAAGCAGAGAGGCAATGAATATATATGTGGATTTGCATGCCCATGGGGCAGTGCCTGGCTGCCTAAGCAGGGGGTTTGGAGCATGACTGCTCTGCCCTCCATTGCCTTCCAATGGGTTCTCTGGAACCTCAGTTCTAACACTCAGAATTTGGAGATGAAGATCTCACTGTTGCATTAGATGGCCCAGTGGCATGCTGGATTTGAGGAGATATTGGCAGAAATGTGTCTCCTGAGACACTGAGTGTACCCAACATGGAAGGGTCACAAGAAGAGTCCATCTGCTATTATATGCAGAGAGCAGATTCCAAAATAAATCATAAACACAAGAGGTGTGAGCTGCCAGAGAGTGAAGTCAACAGCTCAAGATGGGAACAAGGAAGTCTGAGGCCAAGTGGGAATGGATATAGGCAGAGGACTGCTGGGCACGCCCAGCTTTCACTCCAGTTTCCAGGTCAGACACCATTTAAGGATCGGATATGGAGGAGGAAGAGCTCTATGTAAACTGCTTATTTACATGTCCTCATAAACACAAAGACATGTGTGTTCACCCAAGACCTTATCCATCACATCCTGAAACTATCATAAAAACAACTCTTTATTCCCAAACTAGTTAGGTTAACCCCACACATTTACAGATTCTGTTTTAATTTACTTAGGATTGTAAAGTAGGTAAAAGCTAAATGAAATTTTTCTTAAGACAAATATGATACTTCAAATTACCTCATAACACTCAGGTTCTATGACCCTACCTAGCTATTCCCATGATACCATTGAAGTATTATTGAATTTGGCAGTGGACACTGAGAAAAGTCCCAGATGATCTACTTAAAGAGGCTCTTTAATTCTCTTTATTTTTGAACAATGCTGTTATTCCTCGACACCTTGCCACCAGAAATGCATTATCTGAGAGCAACCTTCTTTGTGAGTCAGAGTAACATTTGTGTCCCCTGTGGTATTGCTGAGCTGGCTTGTGCAGAGTGTCTGCATCATAAATGATTATCATTAAAAAGCTTATCTTCTTTGGTAAAATCCAGCAAACCATTCTTTTTCCATTTGACTGTCTACACAGTGCTTTCCTTACTCGTAAGGGCAATAAATCCCCAAAGCCTGACTAAATGGGATAGTGTTGTACATTTTTATGGTCATCATGGAGAAAACAACTTATTTCCATATTCATTGATTAATTTGGAGCTTAGGATGCCAGTGGGACTCAATAAGAGATTGATCCAAATGTCTTCAAATAATTTCAGGCTTCACTTGGCATAGGACACTTCCACAAACAGACATAACTCTAATTCTGGAATTCCTGAAGGGGAAGTATGAGCTGCTTGATTAAAAACAAATAGGTTAAGGTTTACTAGGATTCACACTCTTCCCAGGATGATCCAAATAGCTAAAAAGTCAATTCTTCTTAGGATGTCTTCCCCAGAGGGTCCTAAGATCCTAGACTTCTGTTTTGCTGAACAAGAAAGAGAAAACAGATGGGCATGGGTGACAGTTGCGTGAAAAGGCCCTCCTGGGAGCCACAGAGAAAGAAATGTATCTACACAGCCCTGTGAGATGAGAATGTCCACCTGCTATTTGTCCTTTAGGCTCAGAGTTTTCTGTAACTTCCAAGAAATATTCCAATCCAAAATTGAGTGTGAGCCATTGCACAAAGCTGAACCCCACCCCTTCTAGAAGAAAGAGTCAGGAGATTCTCAAATTACTAACGAGGTGTTATGTGTCTGGACATTTTGTTGTCTGTTATCCTGACATGACAAGAGGGCATGCTAAATTCAAGCTTGCTGTGAGAGTAAGAAGACTGCAATTCTTTAGGAAAACCACTGTATCACTTCAGTAAAGTAGCTGAAAAGTCTTACTCCTTCACATTATTTCTCTTCTCCCTAGTGAAGGAAGCAATGTGTGTGTTTGGGTATACATGTAGCTATTTTTAAAGCACTTCAAAAGTTTGGATTCATGTAAATCCAACCAATATTTAATGCATAAGTGAAAATACCCTAACATTTCTTTATTTCTACATGTTTATATTTCCTCCATCTGTCTAAGATGGTATAATCTTTGGCTTGTTCTTAAATTTATTACATGACCCAAACAGTACCAAAGCAAAGCAGAAAAATCTACCATGTTTTATCAAATTGCAACAGTAGCTACTCCTGCACATGAGCAGAGCTGGCTTTTATTTTAACTGAGTGACACAGTGACCTGTGTAGGAATTTCAGGGTTGCTAACATACTAAAATTCTGAAATTCATCTACTTTATTCCAGCTGTACTGGTTTCCCTCCTATACTTCACTTTGAAATACATTGCTTCTCGTCATTTATTCATTCAAAAACATTTAATGAGTGCCTTCTTTGTACCAGGCAAAGTTCTGAGTGTCAGAACTGCAAAGTTAAGTTGAGATAAAGTTCTTACCTTGAAAGAGTGTGGTGGTAGAGACGTAGGTCCAAACAAATGGGTATAATCATGTGGAATGTGCCTTAATAAGAGAATATGAGACTGTGCCAAAGTCAGGGAAGGAGCAGATCCTTGTCTTAAAGGAACCACGGCAGGACTCTTAGAAGATGTGGTCTTTTTCTCTACTCTCTCAAAGGTTTCCTGCCTTTACTGCCTACCTGGAGATAGGAAATGCACACAGAGCAATACTGGGAACTGCCGTTAGAGATATAAAGTGCTATGACAGTTTAGAATAGAGGCATGACCACTTGAGATATTATTTTTAAAGTGACATTGACAAAAGGGCTTAAAAGGATGAGAAGGTTTGTGCAAGCAGAGATGTGAGAATGGTTTAGTGGGTCTTGGGCAAGCAAAGAAAAGGGGATGCTCAGGGAGCTGGAACACAGGGTCATGGCAGAAAATGATGGAGGAAAAGCCTTAAAAGCCATACTGAGGCAGGACTATTGAGGGCTTGAAAGTAGATCAAAAGTTCCTATGTGCTTAGACAGACAAAATAATCTTTGTTCTCCATTACCCCAAATCATGAATCATGGTTTAAGGAAGAACAAACATATTGTAGCAATGCCCACCCTTAAACCAAAAGCAAGAACAAACAATAGCCTCATTGACCTCTCGTCTCTCTCCAGCTGCTATCCTTTCTGGCAAATCTCCTTGAAAGAGTTGTTTAAATCCCATTTTCTCTTGAACCCACTTTGATCAGATTTTGTCTCCACCCTCCACCAAAACAACTCCCATCCAGGTCACCCAGGTCCATGTCACCTACATTACCCAATCCAGTGGTGCATGCTTAGTGCTCATTGTCCTTGACCTATCAGAGGCCTTGCTCACAGCTGATTGCTCTCACTTTCTTGTAGTCTATACCTCTCTGATCAGTCCTTTTCAGTCTTTTGCTGGTTTCTTTACTTCTCTCCAACCCCTAAATGTCATAATGTTTCAGAACTTCATCCTGAGTCCCTTCTCTGACTTAATTTACTTCCTAAGTTCTCTAATCTAGTCATATGACTTTAAATACCACCTATAGGTACACTAATAGCTTATAAATATATAATTGCTCTTTACCTGAGTAATTTTGGGGGTGGTATTTCTAACAAACAATCTTTAGGGATGAGGTAACTTTCTCCCCATCCTCACCCCACTCCTGAGAAAAAGTGAGCTACCTTGTTGTAAAGGTAGCTCATTGTTCTCTCCTGTAATACAACCCACTGTGTGTGCAGGGGTTTGTCACATGCTGGCTTCTGTGCTGTGATAGTCTTTTGTCTCTAACCCTGAAAGTAACAAGTTAATTTATTAGCCTATAAAAGTGAAATCCCAAATCATGCCCAGTTCTTGACTATGTTTCCTTTTATAAGAAGTTTAGCATCTTAACCCAAATAAATTATCCACAGAAGCTTTCTGTTCACAAATGTTAAGCTTAATGATTTTTCACAGGAATGAAGTTCTCCACAGAACAAAGTGTGTCTGCCCCTGCCTGCCTCCCAGAGGCAGCTTTGGCAAATTTTATAGAGTCATTTTGAATTTGAGGAAAATTTAACTACTGTAAAAGTATTTTGGAATCTGTGTGTTGAATAGAGAAACTTCTGTCATTCCTTATGGGTTCTCTTAAGTTTTGGGGTTTAAATGTTGGTGTGAATGCTGAGAAATTTAGGAAAGTAGTAGTTTTTATTTTTTTAGGCTTCCCTCAAACTCAGCAGTTCTCTTACCCTATGGCTAGACCTGAATGAGCTTTCCTCATCAACTATTCACCTAAAAGTTACCCCTTAAGATGCTTCTAGAGATGACTCATATCTTTGATTCATTCTTACTATAGCTTACAATTAGTATGACACACACCAATAGTCTGCGTCCTTGTATCTACAAGTGTGAAACCTGTGCCTGCCTAGCCTTATAGGACAGTTGTCAGCCGCTTTGTTGACTAATGAGTTTGCCAACCACTGTTATAGGAGGTCTGCAGGCCAAACAAATCAATCTCGTATACAAATCCTATTTGCAAAATCTAATCAATCCCTATACAAAAAGTGATGTCAGAATCTACTCTTATGTCATTTGCATTCATTTAATATATCAAAAAAGATAGAATTTATGCAGTCAGAAATTACAGTGCAGATAAAAATTGAATGTTATAACTATAGAGATAGATGGATGTAATGGGGGAGAAAAACACTATCTTTAAAATAAATGACTTTCAAAACTTTATTAAAAGCAGAAATAATCAAGATTATTATCCTGGTGTTATTTATTATTTTGTGTGCCCTTGCTCTTAGCAAGAGTGCATTATATTGCATTTCTTGGAATTAAGCAGAAAGCCACAGGGACTAGTTCAATTCATATTATAGGAAACCAAGAACACAACACAACAGTCAGCCAACTACAAATTGATGATTAACATGATGTCTACACAGGTTCTCATGAGAATAACATTATTAATTAAACAGAACTTTGGTTAATCTTGATAGCTAAAGTAATTTGGGGGCTAAATACTTTATTAGTGTACTCGTCAATAAGTCAAAAGTAAAAGGATATTTTTAATTAATTTGTGTGTTATACTATTGAGATTATGGCTGGCAAATTTTGTTGAGAGCCTAGAGAGTGATCTAATATTTCTACTATGGCATGTCTTTCTCTTACATTTCCAGCTAATGGTGTCGTCTATTTCGATTATCTAGCCCAAATTCCTTTCTTGTCATCTATCAAGATATTATTAAAGCCCATTAATGAATAATTGAGTCTGATAAATTTTCTATTACTATACATTGCTCTGTTCTTTTAAAACTAGGTGGTCTCACATTTCATTAGCAAAAAACATATATATTTACAAAATAAGGAAGGATAGTATATTGCCATTATTATTAAAAACTTGATCTTACCTTCTGTCAATCAATAGAATTATTTGGAAAGGGAAAAAATAAATATATTGACCAGTTATTTAATACATAGATGATGAGTTTTTTCAGAAAACACAGTAACCCAATATTTTTAGAATAATCTATGGCTCTAAAACTACAAGGAAAAATAAGTAACATAAGTAAAAACATATTTATAAAAATGTATTTTTAATGAGTTTGGTCTCTTTGCATTTATAAAAGTACTTCTATGGCACTAATTGGCTCAGTGGATAGAGTGTGGGCCTGCAGACTGAAAGGTCTTGGGTTTGATTCCTGTCAAGGGCATGTACCTTGGTTGCAGGCACATCCCAATAGGGGATGTGCAGGAGGCAGCTGATCAATGTTTCTCTCTCATTGATGTTTCTAACTCTCTATCCCTCTCCCTTCCTCTCTGTAAAAAGGTCAATAACATATATATTTTTTAAAAGTACTTCTGTGATTGTCATCTTATGCAACCCTCCTAACATGCTCAGTGTCTTGACCTAACCCTGCCACTGCACTTACTCAAATAATGAAATCAGAACTTGCTTTTTTTTTTTAAGTTAGCCAACTGGTCAACCCCTTTCTTTTAAGCAGGGAACTTGCTTTGAGATTACTAAGAAGTCTTTGAGATTACTAAGAAGTCTTCTAAAAAAAATTAAAAATGTTTTAGAGGGTTTTTAGATTTGTATCCTTAAGTGTATAAATATGTAACAAAGTAATTTATGGTACAGCCATTAGCAGTTAATATTTTCCAGCCTCTTATAAAGCTATAAGGCAAACCAAAGATCAGTGGGGTAAATTTTGTTTTAGGTCAAAATATTTTTATCAGGATGGAATTTTTTCAACCCTATCAAATCAACTCTACATATTGACATGTGAAAACAGTGTTTCAGCATTAACTTCACTGAGTTTGCTCTCCAGGGGCCTTCTCATCAATCCTCTGGCCTTTCTTCCAGTAAATGCCAATGAACCAACCAGTAAATGCTGATGGGCCAAGCATGCCAAATAGAATGAGCTAATGTTAGAAGACACGAAATACATCCCCTATCAAAGAGGCTAATAATATGCTTATATATACTTTAGACATCATTGTCATTTCAAATGATATCAATGAAGACAAAACAATTTTTCTTACTTTAAATCAACATAAAGGTGCAGGTAGAAATGCTATATTTTTTTCTAAAGAAGTATATACTCTATTAGGAAAGTAGAAAAATAATATTCATTACAGTACTGAGCTAACGTGAAGGACTTGGATTTCTACAAGAAAAGTCTATAGTACTCAATCAAAATATTTGATTCACCTTTACCTACCTCCCAGTGATATAAATGTAAAAGATAATGACTTGTGAAATTTCACTTACCTTAGCTGGCTGTGGGAAAACAATTATTGGAATACAAAAGCTATCGAGCAACTGTGGGCTAACTATTCAATAAGCAACTTCCAAAATAAAATACACAATGCAACATCTAAATATCAGTTTGTAACCGAAGTAACAAAACTAGTTCAAATTTTTTTCTGTTATAATATGATTCAATCCATTTTGCTACCACTCTTCTCTTTGTATCAGTCATCTCAATCACACTGAATAGGAGGAGACACTTGATCTGTTTGATTGTCACTAGTCTAGCTCTTAGATTTCAAAAGATATCTGATTTGTCTATATTTGTGTCACTAGGACACATGTTACCTGAACTTCTAGAAATGTTTTCCAACCAAAGAGTCATACCTAAAGCAAGTTCTCCAAAGGAGGGCATACACATGCAAAAAGATGTTGCCAGATTTTCCAGATAGATTGAAGCCATGTTGTTTTGGTTTTAGTCCAAAGAGACCCATTTTAGACCTATGATCTCCAGAATTATAGGTATAGGATAATAAATGTGTTGATTTTAACCCACATGTTTGTAGTAATTTGAACAACACCAATAGAGAGTTCTTGAGTTACACACACACATACACACACACACACACACACACACACACACACACACACACACACCCCTAAAAGAAGCCTGTCAAGAGAAAAGAAAATTATTAATTGGCAGTTGTCTTTCAATATATGATTTACTAAAAAAACCCACAATTATGAAGTCATCACTATCACTTGCTTACATAAAGAAAAGCTTAGTATATACAGCCCATTAAGATCTCACACAAATAATGAAAACCACAGCAAGTTAATAAGAGGGTAAAGGACTCGTGCAAATAATTTGGAAAAGAAAATATATATATGGCTAATAAAATATAAAAATGTTTCATATGAATAAAACTATTGTAAATTAAATAAATGAAGAGATGTAACATATGAATATATGTTTCATATGAAACATTGGCTATATTGGCTATATTTTTAAGGGTATGACAAAGCAAGCATTATCATTCACTGCTAGAGGAGGATAAAATGTGTTATTTATGGCACTTCTTGGAATCAGATAATTCAAAATATGGAAAAAGTATTACTATTCATCATAATAGTATTTTTAATGAAAACAATGTTCAATAATAGGAGGTTACTTAAATACATTACTATATATATAAATTATGCTAATATATGTAGTTAGTAATAATTAAGCTTATGAAAAGTATTGATGTGGGTCAGAAGATTATAACCATGGCATATAGCAACTATAAGAAAAATAATTGGGAAGAAAATTCATTCAGAAGTTTTTAGTAAATAGGATTGTAGGCCATTTCTTTCTTCTGCATGCAACTGGTTTATTGAATGAGCTGGACTTGGTATAATATAATTAAAAAGCATTTTATTTTTTTTCCCACTAACCCTTCAAGTACAGTTTCTGGCCATCGGTCTATCTCACTCTTTGTATGACATTTCAGGCAGAACTTATAGCTCTTTTGGTCCTCTGTAGATATTAAAAGGCCCAGCCCATAATATCAAAAAGGTAAGAAATAAAAATGTTGCAGAGATCCTAGCTGGTTTGGCTCAGTGAATAGTGCCAGCCTGTGGACTGAAGGGACCCAGGTCCAATTCCTATCAAGGGACGTACCTTGGTTGCATGCTTAATCCCCGCTCCTACTTAAGACGCCTGTGGAGACAACAAATCAATATATTTCTGTCACATCAATGTTTCTCTCTGTGTGTCTCACCCTCTCCCTTTCACTCTATCTAAAAATCAATGGAAAAATATCCTCAGATAAGGATTAACAACAACAGCAAAAGATGTTGCAAAGGATTTGGAGAAAAGGGAACCTTCATACATTGTTGGTGGGAGTGTAAATTGGTACAGACACTATGGAAAATAATATGGAGCTTTCTCCAAAAAGTAAAAATAGAACTATCATCTGATCCAGCTATTTTATGCTGGGTATTTATCCAGAGAATATGGTAACACTAATTTGATAGCACTAATATGATAATACTAATTCCCATATTCGTTGTAGGATTATTTACAATACCCAAAACATGGAAACAATCTGTATCCATTGATGATGAATAGATAAAGAAGCTGAGATAGATAGATAGATGTAATATTACTCAGTCACAAAAAAGAATGAAATCTTGCCAATGCAGCAATATGGATGGACAGCAAGGGTATTATGCTAAGTGAAATACATAAGATGGAGAAAAACACATATGTGATTTCTTTATTTATACTTGGAATCTAAAAATATAAAACAAAACAAAAAATTCTTAGATGCAGAGGACAAATTGGTGGTTACCAGAGAGATGGACTTTGCAGGAAGGTGAAATGGATAAAGGGGTCAATTATATTATGTTGGATGGTGACTGGACTTTTGCTGATGATCATTTGTAGAGTATACAGATGTGTAATGATAGTAGTGTACACCTAAAACTTATATCATATTGTATTCCAATTTTACCTCAATTTAAAAAAAAAAAAGTTCAGCCCCAGCCAGTGCAAACTCTCCTCTACTTAAACTCTCCTCCTCAGCCTGGGTCTGAATTCAACTTGCAGATCATCAGTAAGGAAGGGACCCCTCACTGTTTTTCTCTCTTCTCACTTCACTTCTCTGTTGGGTTATTCCAGAGATGGAGTGAAAGGAGGACTCATGGAGTAGAGATAAGGAACAGGTCTTACATGGCTGGTTCAGTTATAACCCAGCAGGAGGTGTTCCCTGGGTATAACAGATTCCAATTACAGCTCTTCCTTTTGTAGATTCTTCTGTGGGTTCTTCAAAACCTACCCCAGACATTCTTTAGGATCCTCACTTGGTTCTCTGGATGATTGGCCTCCCTAACTGGCCACTTGACATTCTTTCACATCTTCTATATACTAAGTAGCAGTATCATTCTTCTGAGGCCACCTGCACAGCCAGCTCTCTCCAAAAACCTTTACCTGTCAGGCTAAGGGCATGCATACATCTGACCAGCCATGCCTGCTCAGCCCCATGTCTGTACACTTTGTCATCAAAAGCACACTTAGCCATAGCCCTTCAACTTTTGACTTCTTCAAATTTGGATTAAGTGTCAAGCACCTGTGCTCCCCAAATTACCAGAATCTTGTCAAGCTCCCCATGTTTCTGTTTCTCTGAAATACCCCCTTATTTGGTTTGGATGAGAAAAGGCACCTCTTGGGGTAAGAGGACCTTTTAATACTCTGGCAAATCTCTGTATAAGTTCTTTTCACTCTAACCTTTTGCTCTCTGAGAGATTTCTTGACCTTTGTCTAGACAGTCTAAAGCTGGTTATGAGTTTAAAGTCATTTACCTGGGCAGTCACAAACACCGTTACATTATTTTTTGCCTTCAGCCTTTGATACTGGGACTATCAGAAAAGTTTCCTTCCCAATGCTATTCTATAAGGAGAAGGAGGAGCATACTTTAACAATGGAGAGAAAGGCAAGAAGATAGACTCCATAACAGCTATAGGTATCTCTTTTTCATCAAAGTGTTTATTGAAGTAATTTTAGACTAAACTAGATTCTATGACAATTTTGTCTTCCAAGAATTTCAGTGTCACTGGCTCCATAGAATAAAAATTGTCTTCTCAATATAAGTGGGGAAAGAAAACACAATGTAGAAAGCCAAATAGCACCTGCATTTATTCTTTTAACTATTAGTGTCCAAAGTATAAATTATTTCATCTATTTTAGTTTATTACTAATACCTGAAAGTTAATGCATTTCATTATGATATAATTAACAAAACATGGCATTTAAATAGAATTTACATTATCTGAGCATTTTAAGTGGTTCAGTAGATGATTAGTGTTTAATTTACAATTAATATATGTTGATTAAACTTTAAAACAGTTGTAGTAATAATTAATGAGTGCAGCTACAGATTGCTCAAAAAATAGTCAAAACTTTAAAATATATGTTCTGAATAACCTGTGGTGATCCTAAAATATAAGACCTATAAATACCAAATCAAAATCTAAGTGAAATACCTAAAAATTGTTTTTTTTTCCCCTTCTTGTATACTATTTTAGAAAGCTATTGAAGCTGAATAGGAATGAAAAAACCTCCTTAAAATCAAAGCTATTAAAAACCAAGATTTTTTCCTATTACAGATTCATAGGCATTATTGCCATATATTCTTTCTCTATTAGATTATATAGGCTCTTTAATTATGGACATTTGGATTAGATTCTTAAAGTATTTTTTTTCTCTCCTCTGCAGTTGGTTGGTTTTGTGTATGCCTGTTATGTGATCAGTATTTTCATGGAAGAAGAGGATACCTGTAAGTATTGTTATATCTCCCTGTGGGTTGATTTTGGATGAGATATAGCTCCCAAAACTAATCATTACAGGGCTATGAAATCATTCCCGTTTGGAATTGAAAATGACTGAACTCACCATCCTAAAGTTACAATCAAGCATTTACAAGCCAAACTGCACTCAAATCAGATGGCACAAGTATCGAAACTCTCAATCCAAGTTATATGGGAAGCTTCCCAGAGACACAGAAGCCTACAGATTGCTGTCACATCATGTCTTAGTAACTTTTCATCATAGACTTAAACAGTATGCTTAGAAAATTTGGGATTGCTTTATTTATCACCACTGTAAGTATGCTGGCTATAGAATTTTGAAATCTGATTAATAGCAATGATATCAATACAACAATATCCATTATAGCAAGCTCTCTATATATATAAACTATATAAAATGCTCTGATGAAAACCTTCCAGGCAACATGTAATAAAAACAAAGAGAAAGAGGCTGAAACAGCTAAGCAATCACATTTTAGAAGGAACACACACAAAAAAAGAAAAAAAAAAGCCCTATTCAACCTGAAAAGTTATATAGGTAGAGATTTTGCAACATAGGTCAATCACTGGCATTTCTTAAACACCTACCGGCTAATGTATAAGGAACTTCTTGGCACAACTCTGTCATGGGCTCCCATAATACCAAAGGAAATTTTAATTTATTTAAAACTAATAATTATTACACCCAACCATATCAGAGATTTGATTATATCATTGCAATTATTGTCTGAGTTGTAAAGTTGACTCTAACAAAATGAGGAAAAGATTCTAGCTAGCCATGTAACTTTGTAGAACACAGAAGGGGTCTGATGAATACTCCCCACCAAACAGAGGTAGTGCATGATATATAAACTGGAAACCAGTTGACAAAAGCTCTCACCTCAATTTATTTGACCAAAATGGAATAAATATTAGAACTTTGGAAGAAACTCATCAGGCAGTGAAAACATGCAAACAAACTGCATCATATCTTTTATGCTTGCCTTGGGGTATTTTTTTAAAAATATATTTTATTGATTTTTTACAGAGAGGAAGGGAGAGGGATAGAAAGTCAGAAGCATAGATGAGAGAGAGACATCGAACAGCCGCCTCCTGCATGCCCACACTGGAGATGTGCCCGCAACCAAGGTACATGCCCCCGACCAGAATCGAACCTGGGACCTTTCAGTCCGAAGGCCGACGCTCTATCCACTGAGCCAAACCGGTCTCGGTGGGGTATTTTTTTAATGATAGATGAGCAAGCAAGTTTCTGAGATTTCAAAAGTGCAGCTACAATGGCAACACTTCCTACTATGAGGTTGAACGTCAAAAAGTTGATCCTTGGGAATTCCATTACGTAGTAGTTAATTCTACAATCTGACAATGTTAATGTATAAAAAGTTAACAGCCTGCCTCAAAATCCCAGCCAAAACACAACTGGTTGAGTAAGTTTTAATTGGAATAGGGAACAAAAGAAAATGATTAGTATTTGGATGAATAAATACTTCAGAAATTGAAACATTGAATAATAAATCTCAATTAAATCCCAGATGATACTTCTGAGTAGGTATTGAAAGAACCCTCTTTCATTTTTCTCACTGAATTGGTTGGAGGTTCTCAAACAATTTGAATGCTCTGCCCTGCCTTTTTGAATGTGAAAAGGCAGAATAATCTATAGTCTTTATTATCTAGAGTAAATATAGAAAGGACTTTTCTTTGAGGCCTGTGATATTTTAAGTAAACCTGGAAAATGCAAAATGACATGCATAATAAAAGGTTCATCTAAATTGAGTAAACGTTTTTTGACCTTCTGTCAGCCTTCTGGTAGAGAATTAATGTGAGTGTATATAGATTGTATGATGCTGGCAGATATTATAGTTCCATCGACTTTGGTGTCTTTAATTAGCTTAAGTTTCTCTATAGAAATCTCTGAATCAGCTATTTTAATACCCATCAAACTGGGATTGAAGCAGCTGCTAGCAGCCTTTTCCATTAACGGTTTAATTCTGGTGTGTGTTATTGGGGCCATGCATTAAGTTACCAAGAGACATCTGGATATAATAGTTGTGTTGCCATCAATTCAAATAATACTTAGAGTCAGAAACTGAGTCTTGTGTGCTCAAAACAAAGTAAATATGCCCTCGACCAACCTGACATGATAATCTGCTGGAAGAGAGATGACAGTGAAAAGCAATCACAAACCTTTTAGTCTGATCGTTCTCAAGCAAGGGTAATTTTATATTCTTTTTATTGATAGAAGTAGGAATCAAAAGTGCACTTGTAATTGAATTGCCCAGAGTCTCCAGAAGGCAGATGTGAGCAAAAAGAAATCTATGAAACCAATTGCAATGATCTCATAGACTAGTACAATTTGTGCCAACACTTAGCTTTTAGGTGCAATAATGAACTGCCCTTTGGATATGACCTTACCAGCCCACAGCTAAGAAGACGTGTCTTTTGAATTGTTTTTCCAAAAGTAAAACATAAAATAGGAAAACAATACTGCTAGCTTTCCAATTTGTCTAAGTACACTTCTGGAAAGCTTATTCTGAAAAGTAATGGCAAATATATAATGTAATGTCACAGTATTTTGGCAGACAATATATTATTTATCATTTCCTATTCCAACTAATGAAAATCTCTGCATTATTCAGAATGCAAAGTCAAGCCTTGCTCTTGGACTGAAAGCTGTCAGCCGCCTGAAAATTAATAACAGCTACCTGCTTTTCTCCTCTGCACTGCTAAGTGCTTCTATGGGACTAACATTTCAGTGATGGACATTTCTGAAAGGTCCTAAATGCTTGAGGAAACATTTATTTCCAGCCACCCATCTTCTTAGTTACTTCTCGGCTTCTTTTGCTATTTCCTATAAAGATCATGATTACAGGTCAAAGAGAAAAAGAGCTCACCAAAGGAAAAGTGCTGATGGGTAGGGTCAATACTTTCTATCATTTATTTTCATAAAAAAAACCTACTTATATATCTGGGTTTTTTTATTTCTTTTTAAAATATCTATCAATCTCCATGAGCACTTTTGTGAGATCAGGATATTTGGAATGTGTGATCATAAAAACCTATCAACATCTTATTTGTGAATCATCTACAATATTGCTGAAAATGAACTTGTGGGTTTGTTCTAGCTTCTCAAATTTACTAAAAAGAATGTTTCAATTCAGAGAGATGTGGAGGTGAGGCAAAAGATGTTGAAAAGAGTATTAACTTGGACAGTTACAAATATTGCCAGGCTATTTCAGAGGGTCTGTTGCTATCCTGACTCCTTCTATGTCAGCTTGCCAATTACAACTCTGACATCTGTTTGGACTCGCAAAGGACAGTCTGGGTTTTAGATTTGAATGGTGGGAGAAAAATATATTGAAAACTCTACCAGTTTTAAAAAGGAAATGAACCCCCATATATGAGTTCAATATTTTGCATTGAATAGCTCAAAGTAATTCTCTTTGTGCAGCCATTTATTTGACCCTAGTCTACTTTTTGGGAATTTTTCATTGGAAGGACGTGTGACTATTGGAAAAATATTCCATATCTCTACTGCTCCTTGAGGCTTCCTATAGGCTAGTATTCATGTATTTGCCTCTTTACACATGAGTTCCTTTTAGAACAATGGTTCTCAACCTGTGGGTCGCAACCCCTTTGGGGGTGGAACAACCCTTTCACAGGGGTCGCCTAAGCCTATCGGAAAACACAGATATGATTCATAACAGTTGCAAAATTACAGTTATGAAGTAGCAACAAAAATAATTTAATGGTTGGGGGTCACCACAACATGAGGAACTGTATTAAAGGGTCGTAGCATTAGAAAGGTTGAGAACCACTGTTTGAAAAGAATAAGGTGATATTACCATAGCAATGATGTGAATTGGGAATAAAAATAACCCCTATGTCATCCTAAGAATTTAGCTTTGTAATGGATGGAGAAGACAGAGAGTAGTAGAGTAACCCTGGCGGGAGGGGGAGGAGAGAAAGCAGGAAAGGGCTGGATGATCCTCAGAATAGAAAATGGGTTGGTTGTCTTGTGAGCTTTGAAATATTTGCATATTTAAGAGTGGAGGAACAAGAATTTTCTGAGTCAAAGATGGAGAAAGGCATGAGACTCAAGTAAGCGTGATACTATTGTCACAGTCGACATTTCAAAAGAGTCTACTGGTTCTCAGAGAGTATTTCTTTTGGCAATTATCTGGTGAGTTGCATGTAACTATCCTCACCACAGTTTAGATATAGAATCTGTAACATTTCTCCTAATTTGCCAAGATGACTACCAAATAGCTGCAAAAGTACTAGCAATTAGAATATATCTGTGAGGGCAGGATCTTTACTTTGGTCCCTGATAGAATCATAGAGCCTAGAAAAATGCAGTGTCCATTTAAGAAATGTTTGTTGAGTTTAGATGTTAAATGTATTCTCTTGGCCAACAACTTATTTTTCAAATGTATTTCAAGATCCCAATATTTTCAAATCTAATGAAATTACTATGCCTTGTGTTTGGAATTTGTGAGATGCCTGATGTATTTACAAATATTTGTGTTTGGCAAATGGAGGTTCTGTATCTCTTAAACATAATTGGATGGGATTTTTGTAATTTGGAATGTCAAAATATAGGAAGATGAATTAAACCTCTACTATACCACATCAGAGCAAGAGCTTATCAATTCCTGGACAAGACATCTCAGAGGGACCAGGCCAGCAGGGGAAAGTAGTTGGGGGCAATCAGGCTGGACGGAAGTGGTTAGGCATTGATCAGGCTGGCAGCCACGTGGTTAGGGGGTGATCAGGCTGGCAGGCAGAAGCAGTTAGGAGCCTGGATTATGAGAGGGATTTCCGACTGCCTGGTGGGATCAGGCCTAAATGGGTAGTCAGACATCCCTTGAGGGATCCCAGATTGAAGAAAGGTGCAGGCTGGGCTGAGGAATACCTCCCCCCACCCCCCGTGCATGAATTTCATGCACTGGGCCTCTAGTAATATTATAAACACCAAATACCCAAAACAGTGAACCAAGTGGAGACTCTCCACAAAAGCAAAATAGAGAGCCCCTTTTCTATAATCAGCTCCAAAGTTAGCGCTACACTCATAGTGAAAGGGAGCCTAGACGAATGCCTATCTCACTGAACCAGGACTCCTATAATTCATTCTGACCAGGGACTACCTACAACCATATTTTTCTACTCTCCTTACTTCCTCATCTCCAACCACATCTGTTTTTTTAAATTTATGCATCTTTTCTACACCTCCTCACACCACACTCAGGCCTCCTCCTTCTATTGACTCACTAACTTTATATATCTTTCAGATCTTAGCTTGACTCTTTCTTTCCTAATTTGACCACTTTCCTCCTCAGGCTAGATGAGGGCATCTGTGATATATTATCATATGCCTTCATTGCACACTGCACTGGGGGACATTTAACACAATTATAATTTTTACATTATGATATCCCCAGGCCGTAGCCCATTTCCTGACACAATGGGCACTCTATACAATAGATAAAGAGCTAGCATTGGAAGAGAAACTGTAGGTGGCCCTCACTCTATCTAGCTCTGTGCCCATTTACAAGTCATATAACCTGGGATCCAATAGGCATTCAGCTCAGTGGATAAGGTCCCCATGTCTGGGATGTTATCTCAAACAAATGGGCTGTGAAGAATTTCCACTGGTAGAGATGGGGGAGAAAGGTTTCTCCTTTTCTATATTCTTTCTCCATTTATGTGAATGATCATGCCTCACACAAGCTAGAACCTTGGGCATGTTCTTTGACTTCTCCCTCATCTAATCAATCACCAAATGAGACAACTTTACCTCCCTTCAAGTCACTAACAAGTCCTATGTCTTCTTTATCAATCTTCCTAAGGGCACCTGCCCCCTCTCCCCATGGCTCAAAAGGCCTAAACGTGTCTCTGAGCCTGCTTCACTTGTTTCTTCATTAATAGGGTGCCCCACTCTAGAGGATAGGGTTCATGTCTCAACCAATCTAGGATCCCAGGACCTGATTCGGTATATGGAACAGCACAGGACATCAGTAAATGTTTATTGTACAAAACACATGGTAAGGAAAATGCTTCCATGTCTTTTATCATCTCTCTTTTTCCTCACACCTTATGAAAATTTAAATGTTCTATTCACTGCACACACACACACACACACACACACACAAATCTGATTAATTCACAATAAAGCAAAAATGATTTGTGCACTTAAATTCCCTGAAAATTTTCATTGGTTACAAACTGGCCTGCCTGTTTTGACAAAAAGGGGGGTGGTAATTTTCTGTTCCCACTTGAAACTGGGTGTTAGATAAACGAAGGCGGTCCTAACTCTACCAGTATCTAGCTCTGTGTCCATTTACAAGACATACCACCTGTTAGAGGATCCTAAAGCACTCGGGTCAGCGGATGAGGTCCCTGTAGCTGGGAGATTATCTCAAAGTACAACCAAGTGCCTCCCATTTTCTTCTTCATTCATTTACAAATGGTAAATGGTGGCAGCTGTTTCTAGACATACTGACCTCTCTGCCTTGCCTCAGCCCTAATGCAAGACCTCTGCACTGGCCTGCCTGGCTCTCTCTAGCCCCCTGCTTCAGACAGAGGGGAGCTGTTATCTCTGTGATCAACGGCCCCAAGCTGTGATCCAGGTCCTTCGGTGGAGAAGGAAGAATGAATGATCTACCATCCAGATGGTACAGAATGGAAGATGCGGGATTTGGGGACCAGATGTGATTATGAGGGAGCAACAAATTTAAAAATCTGCAGCCTCACAGCACCCGAAATACACAGTAAGAAAACATGTGCTGTGAGGATTTTATGTGGATCCTGTGCGATGGTTTCACTCTGGGTTATTAGTGGGAAGATTTAGGACCCCAGCAGGCAGAGCAGCTGACAGGGTTCTGCCAAACTCCCCTATGTTTCCATTTTAATTCTAAATTCAATACCTTTATCCCAACCACCCTTCTACCCTTCTCAGTCATCCCACTGGGCTAGTTCTGCCAGCCCCACAGCAGGTACATTAGCCTCTCATCCTCTACATCTGTCTCTATGCTGCTCAGTGATGTGGAGAGAAGCATGCGCCTGCATCCACTGGCCCCGAGGCAACTTCACACTATGCCGAGTAAGCTGGCCACCCTGCCCTTCCAACCTCTCTCTTGGTCCTCATCAGTACCTCCTCCAGTTCCCTTAAAACTGCAGCCTTCCTCTTTAAACCCAGGAGCTAAAGGCCTGAGGCCTTGCTTTCCTTTGGAAAGCAGGATGTCCTTTCCCAGATGGGTTCAGTGAAACAGGAGAACCACAGGCCAGTAGCTCCCTTACAACTAACTCTAGAGGAAAGGTGAGTGGCTCTGCCAGTCTTGTAGGAACCAGCACCTCTGCAGCCCCATCTGGTAGTGCAGCCTGGAGGACAAGAGATCTACTCCCTCCCCTCAACTCTCTAGGAGACCTCCTCTCTGCCCTGAGCCTCAGATTTCTCCTATACCAAAGGTTATAGGCTGCATGGGGTTATACTAAAACCCAATAGTGATGGTGAGATATTGTTATCTCAGTATCTCAGTGTAGAATGTGAAAAAGCCTATTTAAAACAACAACAAACACTGCAATCTTAGATTTTCCTAGCCTCATTTCAAAGACTTTGGAGACCATATCCCCATTTTAGGGACATGAAGTCCAAAGTGGTGATGTAATTCTTGGTACCCTTTCCTCCTCCACCTAAGGCTCTTCTCAAAGAAAATGAGTCCCAAGCCATCGGAACTACTTCATTTATCCATGATTTTCTTTATTTTCCCTCAAGTAGGCCTTCATTCTGACCTGTGACTTTTGTGGCTTTCAATAGTTGCTCCATTAACTATTCTCTCTCTCCCCTCTCTCTCTCATCTCCCTTCCCTCCTTTCCCTGTCCAGTTTCTCCCTCCCACTGGATCTTTTTCCTCACATTATAAATAGAGTCACATACTAAAAAAATTACCCAGACTCCCTGGTATGCATTTGCCTTCCCTGTCTCTTGTGCTGCTTCCTTCCACATTCAGACTTTTAATTTTTGTTAAATAATTATCTTTATTTTTTGTTAACATTGATACACAATATTGTATTCAGGTGTAAAGCATAATGACTAGACATTTATATAACTCACAAAGTGATTACCCTGATAAGTCTAGTACTCATCAGACATCAGGCATAATTACTACACTACTATAGGCCTGGTGCATGAATCCAGGGGTCTTTCTACCTGGATGGTGATCTGGGTCAATCGGGGCCATCTCGCCCAGTCCCTAGGGGGGAAGGGAGGGACAGTAGGAGATTGGCCTGCCTTGGGAGGTCAGCTGTGGAAACACACTGACCACCAAGAGGCAGTTTTTGGGTTGAGCATCTGCCCCTGGTGGTTAGTGCATGTCATGGCAACCAGTCATAACAGTTGAGTAGGCTTTTATATAGATAGATAGATGATAGATAGATAGATAGATAGATAGATAGAAAGAAAGAAAGAAAGAAATTATTATCTATAGTCCCTAGTCTGTACTTTACTGTATTTTAATAATTGCCAATTTGTCTTCTTTACCCCATCACCTTTCTATAAAGTAGTCCAGGCTTAGTGTTCACTTTCTCACCTCTCATTCTCTGTCAGCCCGCTGCTGCTTGGCCTCCTGTCCTATATTATCACTGAAAATGCTCTCTCAGCATCCGGCAATGACCTTCTAATTGTCAAAATCACTTAGATATTATTGAGCTTCATTATAATTGATGGCTTTGGTCACTGTTGACTGCTCCCTCTTTGAAAAATTTCCCTTCTAACTTTCCAGACAATCCCATCTTCTTGGGTTTTGCCAGGCAAAACCATCTCTTAAATATCAGTTATTTTATCAATTAAAAATTACTTCTAATATCCTGAAGCAAATTAAGCAGATTTCTGATGCAACTATATGTAAATGTCAATCTTACAAAGCATATAAAGAATCTTTTTCTCTATAATAACAAACAAACAAAGGCTACAAGAGTGGTTGTATATACAAAACACAGAGATATTGCTTCTCTTGCAAACAGTTCCTGACCAGACATGGAAAAAAGACAAAGAGAAAGGCATGGAGCAGTGGGGAGTGCACTGTGTGCAGAAAGTGGGGGAGATCTTCTCCCAGCATAAATCTTTAGGCAGGAGTTGAATTCATGCATGCAGAGGAGAGACTGAGGTAAAAGATGTGTTCTGGTGCTGGCTGTCTGTGGTTGGTAGAGTGTGTAGAGCCTCTGTTCCCTGACCTAGTCCCCTAGTCACTTGCTCTTCAGGCTTCAGTCCAGAGGGCAATTCTGGGTGGGGACCCGGAACAGCTGGGACAGCTGGCCAGAGATGGAGGGAAGGAATTGCTCCCTGGAGTCAGCTGTGGAAAATTGAAGCCTGATTGGTGTGCCCATCCTCTTGCCTCTGGCTGGCCCGGTCCATCCTGCCACCCTCCCTACTCCACCCCACCCAGAGGCCCACTGGGACCCAAGAAGAATACGTATATGGAATACTCATTTTCATGTATTTTATAGTAAGTGCTTTCTTAACCAAGAGAAAAAATTAATTTTGTGTTCTTCCTGGGAACAATATTTGAAACTGGAATCTAAGTGATGTATGTGGGAGTATTCACATAATTTGAATGCCAACATGAAAATAAAGTTGGGGAGAAGTAAAAGCATATTTCTCTCTTCCTAAATTGTATGAGGTATGAAGTAAAATCATTCTAAATTATACCTAATAGCCTTTCAGTTTTGTCCACAAATTTTCTTCATGGAGGGAAACAAGATATCTCTCTCTCTTCCCCCCTCCCCTCCTCCGCTAGTTCTCTCTTTGGTTGTAAGAACAGAGAGTCTACATTAGAGATTATGGTGTACCCCAAATATAGTTTTATTTGCTATATACAGTTCAATCAATTGCAAAACTTACGAGGCTTTCCAGTCCTTATTCATTAAGTACCAGTCCTTATTCATTAAATACTTCACAAATTGTATGATAGCTACGTATCAGCCTGTGTTAGAGCCTAGCCAGCTATTTGCTAAATCCATTTGTTCATTCTTCTCCCAGTAGTTCTCTGCAGTTAGGTGTCCCCAAGAAAACTGAATTCTAGGTCATGGACAGGAGCAGAAGAGATGTGCCCACTGTCAGGCATGTTCCCTAAATAACATCCCCATGTGGTTCTCATGCTCTCCCCCTTTCTACCTGGTGGATACAGATAAGCACGGAAGCTTTGGTAGCTAAGTGTTGAAAACAATCAAACCCCAGTAGTGAAAGGACTTGGGTCACTGAGCCATTGCTTGGAGGAGAGTTGACCACATGACTTGAGAACACAATGATAAGTGTTTTTGAGGTGCAAGGCACTGAGGAGCACCCAGAAGGGTATGTCAGGGGCTTCCCAGAGGTGCTCCTACCACGCAAGTGGGAGGAGCATTTCAGGCATTTCAAAATGCTCGCGTGCCTCCTGGGGGCCTGGAAAGCTCTTAGAGGAGATGGCACTGAAGCTGAGACAGAAAGGGATAAAAAGGAGCCTGTGAGGTGAGAGGCAGGAGGAGAGCATTCCTGAAAGAAGAAACAGCCACGGCATGGGGAATCACTTCCTGGAAGAAGCTTCCAGAAAAAAACAAAGGCTTTGACTTCAGAAGCCGCTTCAGACTGGGTGCTCCGGAGGGTCCAGAGGTAACCTGGACATTTCTGACCTGTTGACTCACACAAGAATAGTGAATGAAAAGGCAGATGATATCCGGGACTTAATTTTGAACCCTGTGTTCAGCAGGAAGGCTATGTGAGAATGAAGAAAAGCATACCATTTTTCACATGCTGTGAGAAAAGATGGTGCATAGCCTAACCTTAAATATTTTGTTCTCTATTTGCCTCCTTTTATATTTATTCACCTAAAGGTTTATTTGGACAAGTAAATTAAATGTTTCTTTTTTTATAGAAGGGAAACAAAGACTTAGTTATGTGTTCTCCCTCCTAATTGAGACAACAGAGATAAGAGACAGCAGGTGAAGACCCGAGTTCCTTTAAGACTTTCACTGCATTTTCCCCATTTTCCTACATTTTGAAAGAAATACTTTAACAGTCAGTTTTCTGTTCCCTGGAATTTTTTTTTTCCAAGCGAGAGCTATGCTTTTGTAAGATACTGCATTTCAATGGGCTATTCTTACCTCCCAGCAAACATGCCTGCGTGGTAGGTTTAGGAGGTGTCCCGATTTATTGCTTCTGGTGTCCAGTAACCTGGGAATAAGTGTCTGTCTTCGTGCCCCGAAGGCCATGTTATTTCAGAAAGTTACAGCTCTCTTAAAATCGTTCTCTAATAAAAGCAAGTGCCACTAATTCTAAGTAAAGTGAGCTTTCCAAATAAGACCAACTGTGAACATTTTTTTAAAGAAATGAGAACTAAATTTCAGGAGTCCATCATGAAAACTGTACATAGATGAACTTTCTCAGGCATCACTTTCCATTTCTGATGTCCATAAAGGAAACTTTTCTGCATAGAAAATTTTATTTATAGCTACTCAGTGTTTAAAATCACCATGCAATTTATTACAGTGACACATTTTTTAAAAATCTGTATATTCTTAATGCTATATAGACCCTTCAGTATTCCACTTAAAAATCTAGTAAATTTTAATAATCATTTTTGGGAACTTCTTGTTTCTTTTTATTGGGGTAAAAGATACATAATGTCAAATTAACCATTTGAACACTTTTAAGTGTGCCATTAAGTACACTCAGAATGCTGGGCAATCATCACCACTATCTAGTTCCAGAAATTTTTCATCATCGCACACAGAAGCTTTGTACCTATAGATAATGACTTCTTATCTCCCTCTTCCCATCCCACCAGTCCCTGGTAACCTCTATGTATTTACCTATTCTGGGGACCTCATGTAAATGGAATCACACAGCATTTGTCCTTGTGTGTCTGACTTATTTCACTTAACATCATATTTTCAAAGTTCATCTAAATTGTAGCATGTATCACAATTTCATTTTTTATAAGAATGAATAATATTCCTTTAAATTTTTGTAACTTTTTGATCTACCTACATTTAATAGTCTACATATTCTCTTAAATCTTATACAACTTTAATAAAATTTTCCCATGTCTTTCAACATAAAATCACGAGTGTACATGTAATTATCCAATTCAAGTTTTGAATTGGTTTTACAGGTTGAATCTGCCAGGTCTAACATGATCCATCTGATTATGTTAAGAATCACAGAGATTTTACATACCAGGCAAACATAGATTATCCTAATCTGTACTTCATAAAAGAGTATTAAAATTGTGAAATTGGCTTATTTTGTTCTTCCCTCTTTTGGAAATGCATTTCTCCAATAAATAAGCATCTTATACAATTTGAGGTTCCTATGTGTTGAGGGATTTTTCAGCTGGGAAGCAGAATCTAACTTACAAGGAGATTCTGAGTTTTCTCTACTTTAACAAATTTAACAGAGCTTTTATTTTTTAATAGTTGGTGGAACAAGAGGAAATCTCATTTCATGTGCTTCAAATGTGGCTAGTTCAGCAGCCCACAACACCAGGACTCAGATGACATTAGATTTGAGTAGAAAGAAGAATTTATTCCTAGTAAGAGTTTCTTTTTGGTTGGTTTTACACTTGCTAACTCTTTAAAACATTTTAATGTCTTCCCATGTGCTCAAAGGTACTTATCAGCCTGTCTTTCAACACTCTGTTAACATTCTATTTGCTCCTTTCAACCATATTGCCTCAGAATTCTGTATTTTTTCTAGTCTAGGTGGGTTGCCAATGCTTGTAGACATTTAAACGTTTGATTGAATTCTTCATTTATCTCATAACTCCTCTTGTTCTGAAGTCAGTTACTGTCCAGATCCAAAAGTATTTATGGTCCAGATCTAGCATATTAGTGGTTCATTTTAGAGCTTTAAACAAGCTTAAATAAGCCAACCTTTTGTTGATGTATTGATTAATTCATGCAAGAAACAGTTATTGAAAGACTTCTGTGCCTTCAACAACAAGAAAATATAAGACTTGGTCGCTCTCCCGGAGATCTTACATTCTAGTAAATGGGCCAGCATGTAAATAATTACATGAGAATGAAGTGCAGAAAATGGTCTGTACAAAGTGAATCAGATGCACAGAAAAAATAAACAGGCTGTGTCATAGAGCACCAAGCATGGCTCCTTAGAATGTGTGAAGAATATGGCATAACCAGGAAGAGAACAAAGAGAATGCATTTTAATGGGGAGGGGAAGAATGGCGAAAGAGCTTGGGAAAACCATGAAACATTCAGAGATCTGGGGAAACCTGCATTACACTGGAAGTGATGAGGTGTTGAGTATGTTCTGTTCACTATGTGAATGGTAGGGTCAGTCTTTCAGGGACCTTGGAGTCTTATAGCAGTGACTCCCAATCTATTTAATATATAGCATTCACAGAGAAAACTAACAATTATAAGGCACTCTGTGGTAAAAAATTACTTTTCTTTCAGAAAAAAACTGACTGGCTCAGAGGGATAGCTAATCTAAGCCTTGCTGAGTCAACACACACACACACACACACACACACACACACACACACAACACTCCAAAGAATGAGAGAATGGATATCGTGTCACCTCTGAACCTACTCAGGTCACACCAGTTGGAATACTTTGCCAGATAATGTGAAGTCAATGAATGGGTTCAATCTTTGGAAGAATATGATCAAATTCCATTTTCTTTGGGCGGTAATTCACAGAAGGAGGAAAGGATTTATAAAAGAGATCTCAGAAGAAATGGCTTTTTCTTGGTATGTTGATTGTACGAGGAAAGAAAAAACCTAAAACAATAATAGAGGCCATAAAACAAAAAGAGAAAATAATAGTCAGAGGAAAAATATCTAAAACTGTAGAGGTAGACAGTAAAAAAGGAGTTATAGAGAGATTTCAAAGGCAACATATTTGTCACTTTATTTATAGAGAAAGTAAAATATTGGCTAGATTTAAGTAAGAATTATAAAGATATATTGAGGGGGCCCTACATAACCAAGAAAAATATATTACATAGGGAAGAGGTTATAAACTGTTTAGGCAAATTTACAAAACTGTTTTTAGCCCTTACCTTTCTGAGTATAATTTTTCTTCTCAGCCATTCCATTCTGCTTTATTAACCCCAAAGAGATTTTAGAAATTCATTATTCCATTATGTAAGTATTATCCATTCTTAGAAATGTTTAAGTGGGAAGAAACTGTTGGCACTGATTATGGGAAAATCTGACTCTATAGACCTGAACCCTGGAGAGGAACAAAAGCTGGAAATGTAGCCAAGTAACAACAAAAAGGGAGTTTCAAAAATAGAAACAAGAGGTGTGCTCAGGATTTTTTTATCTTGTTTTTTCTAGAATAAAATATTCTCTCTAATAAGCCGAGCAGTAGTGACAAAATGGTCTTTGGCTACCAGTGGTTCTGAACAGACAGTAACTGAAAAATTACAAAAACTTTGAAAGGGCCTTCATTAAAGGAAAACTGTAGTTGACTACAGTAAGCAGCCATTCAATCCAATCACTGATGAAGACTAACTGAAAGGTTAAGCATGGATACCCTGTAGGAAAATAGAGCGCAATGTATATGAGTTTAAGAAAGCTGAATAACTTTAAAGAAAATAGAAAATGTCCTATTAAAGATGATTCAAGTAAAAACGAAGAAACAAACTAGCTACTTTCTTTCCAAATATGAGAAAAGAAAAACTAAGATGTGTATGTGGGAGTCAATATGTTACAGGCATCTTTATCAATGTGATATGACTCTTACAGGTCAGAGAAAGAGAGAAGTCACAGTGGTAGTTGCTTATTAACAAAGCACTCTGAAGGGACCCTATACTAACCTGGTTCCCCCATACAAGCATCAAAGACAAAATGCTAAAGACAGTCCATGGGATCCTTACAGAATAACTAGAATAATGATATCACTGCATCTAAAGGAATAGTACTGGAAACATTAGAGAAAAGTGTACAAAGGAGACAGAGTACCTACAGGAAATCTTAGGGAGAGATTTGAAAGACTAAGAAAAAGAGAAAGAGATCCCCCCTCAGGGTTGTGGTGGGGGGGGGAGGAGTAGAGAATAAAGGCATTGCAGTCAAAGCTAAACAAATGATGTTAGACTAATGTCTTGTGTGCTCTCAGGCAGGTCATGAGTGTGCACTCAGGCCGGTCATGTGAGCACTGCGTGGGTCATTTGCCCCAAAGAGGACCTACCTCATGAAATAACACCAGCCCTGGAGAAAGGGCAAGCCTAGATTCTACTTGACAATTAACCTCCCCCAAATTCTGCTTCCACTGAGCTTTATTTTCTTTCATGTGCTCATAGAAGGTTAAACCTCGGGCTTCAAAATGTGGTGCACTAATCAATTTCCCCTCCTCCAAAGTAGCTAGTCTTCCCAAATCTGAGAAAATCAAACTAGACACAAATTCAATACAGGTTCCTCAAGGACAGACAGTCTTCTGGGAACTAGGGAGAAGAGAATGTTGGAATTCTGGCAAATCATTACTCCAGGCTAAACAAGGCTTTTGAAATTTTGGAAATCAATAGTTCATGAGAATGTGTCATCAGCATAAATGTATCAATAACATCAAAAACAGCCTGCTGTTTGCTACAGCTTTTGTGTCTCACACTCCATGGTCATTAGGTCATCTCGGGCAACCATACCCTGCAAGGCAATCATTGGCAATATTATGATTTACACAGTCATTGAGATCCTTAATTTCAAATCTAAAAAAATAATAAAAAGACATTTTGAGTAATCTTATAAATAAATGTATGAAATTAATAAAACCATATTGAATATATATACATGTACTATATGTATATTCTTCCCCCAAAATACTGGTGCCAATGGTGAATTAGAGATATAGATGGCTAAGGAGTAAATTTACAGCAGTACATGAATTTATACTTAAAGTAATGATTTTGTTAATGTTACATTCTACTATTCAAATAATCAATATAAAATTTGCTTTTTATTTTGTTTTAATGCATACAATATATATGCTGTCTTTATTTTTATAATTTTATTTTGGATATAATGTTAAATCATTTATTCATAAACATACATGTTTATACATGTGTTTATTTTTAACACCCTCTAACTTTCAAAGGTGCCTTTATCAATGATATGTTCATGCAACTTTTAGTCAATGTTATCTTCCTTTAAAATTCTCACCCACTGGTCGGCAGGGTGAAGAAGCAAATGTCTAATTAAGTGTCTAACTAATTTTTTCAAAAAAATTTGACCATTTAAATGGTCCCTTCAAGCACTACTTATTCTTCCTGGAAAAATCTTTTCTGGTCTCAGATGGACTCCCTTCTCATTGCTTCTTTCCTAAGGTGGTGTCTAGGGGACTGACATGGCCTTGGGTGGTAGGAAAGAAAATAAGCTTCAGCCTCCTCTGGCCTCCAGAGGGATTACCTGGAAATGGTTTTCCCCACCTGGTTGTTATGTGCCCCGGGACTCCAAGGCTTTTGTCTGCACAGTGCTCTGGGGAAGCTTTAATTGACCCAGTCTCACCTCAGTTTCTCCAGTGGAGGCAAAGGATGGAGCAGATCAGGGATTGACAAGTGTATCTAGAGCTTACATGGGTCATGGCTTCAATAGAACATCGCACTCTAAATCACTGTTCACAGAAGTGCCTGTCTCAAGCTGGAGGATATGATTTAATGTCCTTCATATGCTGTGTATCTACACACACACACACACACACACACACACACACACACTGAGAGTTCAGTGTCCCTATATGTTCAAGTACCTGCTAATGTGAGAGTGCTAGAATAAAATCAATGTTTGCTGTAAAGAATACTTGTGATGAACTACCAAAAAAAAAAAACCACAGAAATAAAGAACTAAGATTAGCTATGGACATTAGGATTAGAGAAGAAAGAAAGAGGCTATGATTAAGACAGGAAGAAAGAATGAATATTACAAGAACAGTGATTCTATGCAGACTGTTGAGAAGGTATTGTGCTACCAGAGAGGAGACGAAACCTTCTTTGCAAAAGGTAGATACCGCTTTGTCAAGGATGGTTTGAGGAAGAACACATGGACATAGACAATGTGACTTCTCAGAGGTCTTTCAAACAATGCAATAAATACTCTTAACTATAAAATGCATTTTGGCAACAAGATGAGAATATACAGCTTTTGATATACAGGGGGCAAGCCCATATAGCTGTATGCCTACGGACAAACACATTATTTTAAATATGATGCTATTTAATGTGACTTCATTTTTTCCTAAAACCAATAACTTCTGTGATTTTTCAGTCCCTAAATGCCCACATCTTTGTGTTTCTTTAAATGTCCCATTTTTAAACCATGGGTAATAATTTGAGCTGTCTTTTATATTAAGCACATGTTTTTCCATTTTGTGGTAGGCAGGTATTTTTGTTAATATTATTTATATGTGTTCTTTTTTAAACACCTATGATGTGTGTGTTTATTTAGAAATTTATTCATATTGGGCTATGTTATATTTTCAGTTGATTTCATAGGTGGACTTGATGCACACTCCTACTACCAGGATCATGTTCAGTTAAAGCCTGTTAACCTGTAAGTAAAGGTGTCATGAGGTGGAAAATATTAATCCTTCTAACTTGGTCAAAACTAACGAATTCTGAAATAATTTGGACCTGCTACTACTAATCATTGGTTTAGTTTTCCACTCATATTTAAAACACACCTTTCACATGTAACCCAACATCATCATTATTATTCATTCCAAAAAGGATTTGAAATAGGTAACATGATTTATGTTTCTAAAATAATACACATATTTTTTAAATCAGTAGTTGATTGCCAAAGTGGAGAAAATGGGATTATTTAGTCTACAAAAAAAAAAAGATTAAATATGTGTCCTGCGGGCAACATGACTGAGGGAAAAGGGGAGAAAGACTAGATTAGAATCCAGGTTCTACCTGTGTGGTCTCAGGGGCCTTCCTTAATATCTCCAAACTTGGTTCTCTCACCTGTAATATGATTTTGTTGCCCAAAATCCCCCTTTCTGGGACCCCAAGCCAGTTCTTTGTCCATTAGGTATTCCACAATCAATTATGAAACTGAAAATTAGCTTTATTTAGCAACTCAATGGCCAGAGAGTGGAAAAATGGGAGCCTAATAACTCTCAGATCAATTTCTTCTGGGCTTGGGGCCAGAATGGATAGAGGAGGAGAGAAATGGAGGACAGGTCTAGGCAGATAAGAGGAAACCAGTGGTGGTCTTCTCAGAACCAAGATTTTGCCTCCTTTTTGGTTCTTTATGGCACCTTCCGTAGTCATCACGGTGATGCTCAAGAGGTTTGAGGTGTCTTGGAGGCCAATTTCATGGCTGTCTTGGTCTAGGATGTTTTAACTGGATCCTTCTGTGGAGGGAACTATTAACCAAAGGCCAAACTGTTTCTCAGAGGTAAACAGAGTTACGGTGTGGTAGGGACCACTGTGGGACAGTGGTTTCATAGGGAGAGGACAGAGGGATTACATGCAATAAGGCATGTATAGTACATGGAAAATTCCCTATGATTGTGACTAATACTCAAATATTTGATTTACTATCACTAGAGGACATGGAAGAAAGTCAACAACCACATCAAAAGCCACCTCACACTGGACAGATTTCAGTTGAGTATTAGGAAGAAATCATGGTGACCTGGTTGATAAAATGCTAGAAAACAAGAAAACAGGTACAGGGAGTCTATTCCTAGAAAACTCCAAGTAGCAAATAGATAACTGTATAAAATAATAGCTATCATGGGCTCAGTACTTTGCATATATTATCTCACATAATCCTCATGAAAATACTATAATGCACCACTTAATACCCTACTTCACAAAGAAGGAAAAGGAGGTTCATAAATATTAGACAACTTTTCCAAAGTCCCATTAGTATTAGGTGGTAGAGTTGGGCTCTTTCCTGGATGGTAAACTATCACCATGCCTGGTGTTGTGGACTTGCTATTATGGTGACCTTCCCAGTATGTCAGCCCAGTACTCTACAATTCTAAGGAAACAGGGGAAATGATGTAAAGAAGTCACTGGTAGAAGAACCACATATGAAAGAATTCATTTGTTGCCTTTTTGCCATGGTGGTTCCTGCCCAAATCTACAGCCCTCACCCAGTCTCTTTGGGTACTGAAACCCTGAAAAGCCCATACTGGCTCCTCCACCTCTCCAGTTGCATTAATTTCCTTCTGGCAGAATAATCTAATGGAAACATAGTTCACAAATCAGCACTTGCTGGCACATGAGAGATGTTTAAATAAATGTTGGTTTTTTAAAGCAAATCCAATTTGGAAAAATATTCACCCTACATAACATTCCAGGACTAAGCAGTCACCACCTCATTACTCATGCTACTGAGTGCTCGTAAATAATGGATTGCAAAAGTTGACAATTGTGTATTTGGGGAACTTGGCCAGGATTGTGATGATAATAAAGATGACCAGTGTATTGGAAGGAAGAACAGAATTGAAACAACGCCTGGTGGTAATGAGGATAGTACTATATATACTTGCTAAGCAGTAAGAAGGTGATGAATGATTTATTTCATCTCTATTGTGAAAAAAAAGTAACTCAGCAGAGAAACGGTAATACAAAAAAAAATGTTGGTCAGATGTAAGAAGAACTTTTTATTAAGGAAAGTTACTTAAAACCGCAATTGAATGATGTTGACAATGAAATCTCCTTTCATGAATGACACATGTGCATCCATGTAGCTCAAAGGATGTTAACTGTCATGGCCCAGAGGCAAATGACTTCCATCTATGCTCCCTAAGATTTGTTCCATCTCTGAATCAAGAACACATGAAACATCCTCTTAAGATTACCTAAATGGCTTTGATCAACTCCACTACTCCTCAAAGAGTTTCCCCAACCACCTGTTCACTGCTTAACCCTCACACCTTTGTAGCTGAATGTAGCATAAGCTACAGGCTGCAGAAAAAAATGGAACAGGTCTCTGCCTTGACAGCTTATGCATATTATTCTGTCAGATGAATATAGAATGCCTTTCAACCATGAAGGGAGCAGGAACCTGAATTAAAATCACAGTGCATGAAGCCATTTAAAAGGTCAGTGTGTGTGCTCCCCACAGGTATGCAAATATTCCACAGTGTATCCAGTTGGCATCAATCAGCTGTTTGATTTCTTTTAATAAGACCTTTACATTGAATTCTGTAGCATCCAGTTCAGTGATGCCATATCACCACCCAGCAACAGATTGGAGAAAAATCCAATCTTCTGGTTTGTAATTTTAAGTCTGTAATCTCCATGGAGTACAAAACCAGGTTGATAAGGGAGCCACTTTGTTCAGGGGATCAGGAGAAACTTGAGGTGTGTGTGTGTGGATGAGTAACTTTCAACTCTAGATGAGTAGGGATTGACAGACAGTCCATTCACAGGTAATGCTGCAGACTTAACCAGGAAGCTGCATTCTCATGTATGATTGTGTCATTTCTAGTCATCATAAAGTGTACCTTTCCAGGGCCCACAGTCAGATTGTGTGGGAACACATGTATGGGAATGAGATGATAGAAATGAGGCAGTTCACATATGAATTTGGTCTTTCATGCTTTGTCACTCTTTACAGTCATGATATCAAGAAATCGAGGCACACTGATTAAATAAATTGGTTTAGTTCCATATATAGCAATTTATTGATTATTTATAAAGTGTGTGTTAGGGCCTGTGCTGGGTGCTGTAGACATAAAGATGAGTAGTATTTGAGCTTTGACCACCAGTGGCCAATGATCTAGTGGTCGGCAAACTCATTAGTTAACAGAGCTAAATATCAACAGTACAACGATTGAAATTTCTTTTGAGAGCCAAATTTTTAAACTTAAACTTATTCTAACACCACTTCTTCAAAATAGACTCACCCCAGGCCATGGTATTTTGTGGAAGAGCCAAAGAGCTACATGTGGTTCACGAACTGCAATTTGCCAAACACAGATCCAGAAGAAGAGACCTACGTAGAATAAGTAGATACAAAACAATGTCCCCCAGATAATTTTTTGCAGAAGGGAGTCTATTTGCTTTTCACTTAGGAAGAGAAGGCATTGAGATGGCTGCACTGACTTTGGAAAGATGATGATGCGTTTATGAAAAGCAGAAGAAAATGGGTATCCCCTACATAGAGGCTAACTTGCTTGGCCATTCTGGCATAGATCTCATAGAACCTGAGCAAACCTATGAGGAAGTAGGTATTTAAGTCCAGCAGGGATCTTGAGAGCCCTGGGTGAGGAGACCTTGAGAGCCTTAGCCACTGTTGCTCTGTCCCTCAATAGTATCTGTCTTTCTGACTAAAACTCTAGAGATGCTTTCTGTGATTGTCATCTGGGTCTGGCTTTGGGATATGACACACAGGTCAGGGGTAGGCTTTGCTGGGGCCCTTCACCTTGCCACGGCCACCAGTGAGGAGCTGTAACTCTTGACATCACTACAACCTGGATCTTCACCAGGATCTCTTGCATTGCTACCACACATACCAGCTTCAAGGGGAAGGGTGTAGGAAGCAAGGGCTGCTCTGGTCATTCAAGCACACACACATCAATGTGGTCAGTGATAGCTTTGAAGGGAACACCTATACAGCAACTAGCTTATGGTGGAGGCAATAGCAGTGGTGAGGAGGAAAGGGTGTACAAAAGCAGATTTACCTCTCAAGGCAAACAATAGCTATGAAACCCATGCAGCTATGAAAGGTGTGGACTATCAGGGAGCATCATAATGAGCAACTACATTACTTTAAAGTTGTCAAAATCAGCAAAATGGATAGCAACCAGGTAGTGGGAAAACGAAGTTCCATAAAGCAGTCATTCTTTCCATAGGGATAATTAGACCAAGGCAGTTTATCAAAGAAAGACAGCTGTGGAATTTCAGAACTGAGTTCCCCGGTAGAGGTAAAGCGACCTGGTGATGTCAGCAATTCCCAGGAGGATGATGCCCCAACTACTGTGCAGAAAGATTTGATGAAAAAAAGCTTCTCCCACCACTGTTAATCTCTCTTGTTCTAGCATTTCCGAATATGAACTTGGCTTTTCTCTGGTATTATCTGATTGCCTTTTCTGAAGGCTAGTTTTTCTTCATTAAAATTGTTCCATGCTCTGTAGCTACTGTTGAGTGAGTGTCTGCCACTGTAATAAGGATTAGGAGGCAGAGGAGGCTGGCCCTCACTTCAGGCGGCTCTGTGGGCTGCACCCACAAGGACCTTCTCTGCCTGTCCTCCGCCTTCAATAGTCCGGGCCCAGAGGAAATTGGATAGAGCCAGAGGTGGTCCCGTTCATCAGCTCCTTCCTGAGAACAGCTGTTTTGCATCAGGGTCCTTATAAGTTGGTGCCAAGCCATTGTGCATTTAGAACATCTCCATTAAAACTGGAAAGACAAATCAGAGGAGAGAAAGGGGGTGGGAGAGAGAGAGAGACAGTGTAGGAGGTGGAGAGATCAGAATGATGTGGTTTCCAACACTAACTTAAAATCCAGTAGCCACCAGCAATGTATTAGTAAACTTTATCATCTATGACCTGCATCCACCCCATCACTCCATTTCTTGACCAAGTGCCTACAGATTAAAGGAGTGATAGCTCTCTGTCCTTATCCTGTTTCTGTTTGTCTCGACTGGCTTTCACACTTCTGTATTTATCTATTTGTGCTATGGGTCAGAGTAAGGTGTCTAATTTGCTCACAGCCAGGGCTGGCTCAACTTCCCATCGCTGAGCATTGAGTTCTGTGCCAGAGGCCTTCCATCAGGCTCTGGAAAGGGAGCCACTTGCAGAGGCATCAACGCTTTAGGACTGTCCCAGAAGTGCAGAGTGCGCTACAACTGTGAGGTACTGGGCACCCTCTTAGTGTCTCGAAGGGAAAGGGGCTTCCCCACATGCTGCCTTACTTAGCACAAAGGGGCTCATTGTTTTCCCTTGCTGGGGAGTGCTTTCCCTTTGTCACTGGCATTAGTAACTTTTTGATCCATCATAGGAAATGATTATACCATTTCAGGGACTATGCCATAACACACCCTAAAATGTACCCTAAAGTGTACGCACTTGACCCAGGAGTAGTGAAATGGCTGTGTTTCTGTGGCTTGTGCTTTCAGTATTAGCAGTTCAGGCACACTATCCTTGCTAGGAAGGAATGATGCCAGCGACAGTGCATAGGCCACAGAAGATGTTTTTAGATAACTGAAGATATGTGAATATGGACTGCATAATAAATGATGTTAAGAAATTGTTGCCTGTTTTGATAGGTATGCTAATTAATAGGTAACAAAAGAAAAAGAAAACCTCATTAGTTGAGCAATGTTCCTCAACCTCAGCCCTATTAACTCTGGACCAGACAATTCTTTGTAGTGGGGCTGTTCTGTGCATTTAGGGATATTTAACAGCATCATTGGCCTCTACCCACTAGATACCAGTAGCACACGCACGCGCGCACACACACACACACACACACACACACACACAGCCAAATTGTGACAACCAATTGGTAAATGTCCTCTTGTTAAGAATCATTAAGTTAGAGAATCATAGATATGTATTGATGAATAAAGTGATATCGTGTTTAAGATTTGCTTTTAAAAGCCCTAGCTAAAGAAAAACAAACAAACAAAAAAAAAACACAGTTGTGGTGGATAGACAAAACTTGATTAGCATAATTTTTATTTTAGTTGAAGCTGGATGGTGAGTACATAAGGATTCATAATACCATTCTTTTTACTTCTGTGTTTGTTTGATTTTTAAAAATCAATCTGTTACTAAAATCTAAGGTAGGATTGCCAATCAGCTTTCCTTTTATTTATTTATTCATTTATTTATTTAATAGAGAGGCAACGTATATTCTAATTATTTTTATTGATTTCAGAGAAGGAAGAAGGAGAGAGAGTTAGAAGCATCAGTGATGAGAGAGAATCATTGATGGGCTGCCTCTTGCACACCCCACACTGGGGATCAAGCCCACAACCCAGGCATGTGCCCTGGTCTGTAATTGAACCATGACTTCTTGGTTCATAGTTTGATGCTCAACCATTGAGCCATGCCAGCTGGGCCGGCTTTTCTTTTAATACCTTCTCTCAAAGTTGCTTCACTGTCTTCTTGGAAAACTCCTTCCGGACCTATTTCCCAACGCCTGGAATAACACTTCAGGACTACTACCTGGCATCATAGGAACTAACTCAGTTTTCTTCCCCGCTTTACCCATCCATGCTTCTGAAGCCCAAAAGCAGAAAATATTAGCTATAAACAGCGTTAACATTGAAGATAAATGTAGCAGATACCTAGAAGTTTCCCAACCCCTACCAATACTGTCACTAACAAAGAGAAATACAAGACCTTCTCCTACTGCCTTATCCCCATTCTAGAAGGGATTTACCTGGTGGATGGATGAGTAAACTTCCGAACTTTGAACCTCCCTTCTAACTAGAGGGTTGTAGAGAACTACAAAAAATCCACTACTCTCAATTCATCTTTATCTTTTAGTTTAAATCCCTGTTAATAGTGGTTGACAGATGGGAGGGGTGTTGGGGAACTGGGTGAAGGGAGGATGGGTGAAAAAGGTGAAGGATTTAAGAAATACAAATTGGTTGTTACAGAATAGTAATGGGGATGTAAAATACAGCATAGGGAACACCATCAATAATATCGTAATAACTATGTATGGTGCTGGGTGGTACTAGATTTATAGGGATGATCGCTTACTAAGTTATACAATGTTCAATTAGTAGATATATATCTGAAACATATAATATTGTATGCCAAATATAATTTAAAAATTTAAAAAAATGTAATTAGGTGCAGATTAACTGCAAATTTACAAAAGGTAAAAAAAATAATCCCTGTTAAACTACAGTGAAGTAAAAGGAGTAACATTGGGCTTTGTCTTCCAGAATGTAGAGAAATAGAAGTGAAGAGCGGTGGTAGGAAAATAGGGAGAGAGAAGAAGAACTCCAGCTCCTGAGATGTGCAGGAGGGGACAGAATTTACAGGGAGGGAAGCTACCCAAAGTGAAACTAGAAAGCTGGAAATTTCCTCAGCTATTTCAATTTACGACTAACAAGTCCATTCCACACCATAGAGAGAGTCATTGAACTGAGTTAATGGAAGACTGTTGCTAGGCAGGGATATAACATAAGTGTAAAACACATTCTTTGCTGGTGTGAGACTCATAATGCAGTGGCGGGGAGAAAACTTACAAACCTAAGTGAACCAATCAGAGCACAATTAATTGTGAACTGAATGCCATTAGCTCCACATGGGATGCAGCTGCTGCATAGGAGTGTCTATTAGCAGGATGAGGAAGCAAAGCAGCTGAGATCAAAGCTGAAGTCTTCACAGAAAAGAAATTTCAATTGAACCTCAAAGATGAATAGGATTTAGATCAGCTAAGACTTCTCTCATAAGAAAAAAAACAAAAGCAAAAGTACTCAATAAATATTTAAGTGCCAGCTATTTGGCAGACAGTGTTGAGGTTGATATTGTGTAAAGGTGCATAAGCCAAAACCCTCACCTAGTATGAAATAAGGAATATGCACATAATCTTTATCAAATGTATGGAGAACAGAATGACTGGAAATGACAGTGTGTAGTGCAGAGAAACAGAACCGAGAGGATGTGGATCTAGATCTAAATATAAATGTCAAGGTCTGTATCTAGAGAGACAGGAAGGGAAGGGAGGGAGGCAGATAGACAGATGGATGGATGGATAGACAGACAAATAGAGATTTTAAGGAATTTTCTCATGTGATTGTGGAGTCTGGGAAAGCCGGCAAACTGGAGACCCGGGGAAGAGTTGATGTTGTAGTCCTGAGTCGAAAAGCAAAATTCGGAGGCAGAAGTTCTTCTCCTCAAGAGACTTCAGTCTTTGCTCTTAAGGCCTGCAATGGCTTGAATAAAACCCACCCACATTATGGAAGGAATCTGCTCTATTAAAGGTCTACTGATTTAAAAGTTAATCCTATTAATAAATACTTCACAGAGTCATCTAGGTTGGTGTTTGACCAAATATCTGGGTACTGTGGCCTAGCCAAGTTGACACATGAAATTACCATCACAGGATGGGGTGTATATGAGATCAATGGTTAGGTGGTATGAAAGCCAGATGAGGGCGATTCTTGAGAAACCACAGGATGCTGTAGGAAGACCAGTCTAGGTCTGTGTCTAGTAGATTGGAGACAATACCACCCTGTCATCTTTACCCCACAACAACCAAAGGCAATACTTTCACATCACTCCCCAGTTGCTATGTGGTTGGCACATCTAGTCCAGGAAACCATTTCTGCAGTTTGGTGTTCATATCTGTGTGCCTTGCTCTAATCTGAGAAGCAAGAAGCTCCAGTTTTTCCCTTCCTTGCTGCTACAGGTTTATACACAGGCTGTACAAGGCACGCCCACAAGCTATTTGCATTTTGAAAAGCCTGAATGATTAGGAAGGAAATTTAGCTTTCAGTTTTGAAGTTCTTTAAAGCAATACCTATTATCTATTTCAGGTCGAAATAAGTAATGGCATCAACTCTGAAATGCGGCTGCTGAACTTGACTTAGGAAGCAAAGCGTCATTGACAGCTCCTCTCTGCATCAACATGTCTCACTTTCTCCCAGAGGATGGACAGCGCCTCCTGCTTTCCCACAGATCATGGAGTTCTTCGGTCACAGCCTGTGTGTTATTAGCATTGTGCACTAGATGAGTTGTAGGTGCTTGGGTGGGTATTTTTTAGTCATTTTCTTCTTATATGAATACTTGTAAATTGTTTAAAAAATTGTTTTTAAATTTTTTAACGGAATTTAACATGAGGCATGCAAAATGGAAAAGAATGCTGTGAAAACCTACAGACACTTCCATGAGAAACATTGGTTTGTATTGTTGAGGTGGTAGGTCAGGACTGCTGATGGCTGCACTTATCCTAGACCTGTCAGAGTTTGCACTAGCAAACATTACTTGAAGTTACTACTAGTAGACAGGAAGTAAGATGCTCTGATAAAGGGGTACAAATAGTGGATCTGGCTTTCACATTGAGTATGGATCTTTTTTTTCAACACCACAACTCAAAACATGGAGCTCTCCTTTGTTCTCGACTTCCAAAGCCCAGAATAATATTACGCCAATCTAAATTTTCAGATTCTCGCATGATATCTTGCTCTTTCTGTGTTCTGAAAAATATACATCAGGGGGGTATAAAAGGGTGAAATTAAAGCAAAACACCTCTCCCTTTGGGAGGAATATGGGTATCTATGAGGGCCATATTTTCTACTCTTTATCCAAGTCCTGACACTGATGTCAGACCTAAACCTACATCTAGTTGGTAGAGGCCAAACCTTTTGTGGCACAAAAATCACAACCAGGAATATTGCTCTGAAGATGTTCAAAGGAAGCATTAAAATGGTGTGGAATTGCCTTTTTAGTACTTCTAAAGAAGATACTTATATTTGTGCTGCATCAACTTTTCTTTCTCCTACCCCACCCTAATAACTGAAAAATTAGTATCTGAAACATAATTTTCTATGAGGAAGATGTCTTAAAAACACACTACAACTTTTTCTAATCATATCTTTTAATTACTAGTTCCCATGTCAAAATAAGTTTTGCTCACTTTGTATAGAAACTAACATGAGGCCTCCTATAAACCCCAAAATGGGGTATATGTGTGCTATTTAATCCAGCAGTTGTTAACTTGGCCCATGCATCTTTTACAAGTCAGTCTATAAACCGTCTAAAATTATATGCAAATTTTTGTTGTAGAGGTTTCTTTTTTCTTTTTTGTGGAATGCATATATTTTATGAGACTTCATCTGACACCTATTGAATCCCATCACTTTTCATTCTACTGAATAAATTCAAATTCAAAATGAAGAAGAGGTAGCAGGGACCTGATCCAATTCATCATTGTGCAGTTGAGGAAGCTGAAGCCTAGAAGACTTTGGGGCCTTGCCCAGAGCTCTGAATATATACAGAGGAGCCAGAGCTATGGCCAAAGGAAGGAGGACTTGGAAGGCACAAGGTGAGGTTTGGGTCCCAGGTTTATCACTGTGAGCTTGGACAGCTCAGCCCTGCAGTTTTTCTCATCTATAAAATGAAATTATAATGCCTACCTTCCAAGGGTGAGGTGAGAGTTCAATGAAAATGTAAAGATACTCTGTAACCTGTGAAGCACTCCACAACCGAGAGGCAGGTATTATTGTAATGTCATAACAATACGTTGGGCCCTCTCTGGAGCTCTTTATTACCCAAGTGCAAAGCCCATGGAAACACCAAGCTCTTGTATGCTTTCTAAAAAGCAGCCTGAAAAAAATCGCCCATGTTTAAGTGATTAGTAATAATGCAGACTATAAATTGCATGTATTCATTAAAAAATAACTTTGATATTAAAATTCCAAGACTAATATATATTATTACGGAAAAGGTTAATAGAACATCAAAAACATAGAAAATCAGTCACAGGAATAAAATTACTATTTAAACATCTTAAACTGTCATTCTATTATGCCCCATATGCACAAACAAAACCTAGTCAACATTTCACAAAATGGTACCATGTCACTGTTGTTGCTGTTTTATCTCCATGTAAACTTGACATTCTTCTACGATGCACAGTACAGACCTGTGTCTAACTGCAGGTAACTGGTTGGAGGAGGAATCCTTACATTAGTGAGTCTTCTATGGAAATTCAACACAGGCAACTACTTATTATAGTATGTGTGTTTAGATTTTTAATCTTTCTTCATTTAAATAATGAAACAGTTAAGTTATAACTGTTTCAAATGGCAATTTCAGGACTCTATAATGATATTCTGAAATTCCAGAATATTTGCCATTCATCAGAAACAAGTTAGATAGATCTTGCACTTCCTCTCTTGCCCACTTTTCTCCTCCACACCTCTCCTCTTCTAAGCTACTCTTTAGAGACCCTGTTTACTTAAGAAAAAGGGAAGAAAAGAGTGTAGAGCTCTATGGTCACAGTGGACAGTCCCCAGGATCTGGGTGGTTCTGACCCAGTACTATAACTTGTCACGTGCTGCTTCTTAAGAGACAGTGTTTCCAGTTCTTGCAGCTTTTGCCTGTTTTAGGGAATCCACTCTGCACTGTGCATTGTGCAGTAGGGCTTTCAATAAAGACACATTCAGTAAATCCACTTTCTCACCAAATCTTGGCTTCTCCATATGAAAGTGTGTGTGTGGTCAGAGGAAGAGAGAATAAACTATCTATGCTCATTTGCCAGAACCTCTTGCAGCATCCTGAGATGGTGCAGGTCCAGGTTCAAGTGCAGAAGGGGAAAGTTAAAACCTCTTTGAACGGCCTTCGCAATGTGTCTTGTAAACCTTGGCCAACCCCACCCCAGGCTGTCTTCTATCTTGTGTCAATCACCTAGCCTTTCTTAAGTGTCTCCTGCTAACACTGTGGAGCCACAGGCAGCTGGGATGCTCTGCAGTTTATCTTATGTCTATTTCCACTTCCACTCATGTTTCAAAGCAGCAAAAGTTAAGTGGTGGGAGCAGGGGGCGGGGGATGGGGAGGAGGGAGAATTACAACGGATTGGAAGATGGCTAAAGAATTCCCAGGGGATATGAGATGTCTTACAGTCTACAGCAGAGAAACCTCAAACATCTCTTTTAGGAAAAGCTCTAAGCCAGCATGCCCCCAAGTTTCTTAGCCTTCCACCTGCCATATAATGTGAACGTATGTGTCCCTGAAACAAAAGCATATGTTTATCCAACTCCAAATCTGAGAGGTGGTTGGCTCACTTGTTTTGAAGATAACTTGACATCTTGCCCTAGCAAAATACTGACTTCTTTCTTTTTTCCTTCAGAAAGATAAGCCCTGCTATTTCCTAAAGAAGGGAGGCAGCCAGCTTCCAGAGGCTGGATCTAGCAAAATATAGCAAGGCTGCCATCTGTCTCACTTAATGAATGGGACACTCATGATTGAGAGGAATTTGTCTTCATTAGAACCAGCTAAAATGTTTGTCGCAGAGCTGAGGAAAACTGTCGTGACTCTGCTACATTGGGAATCAAATAAAAACCAAAATTGCTCTTTTCAATCTTTGCAAATTAGAAAGGAATCTTGCCAAGAATAAACACATCTTCATTTCAGATCTAATTTAGAATTTATAGTATCCCGAAATATGGACTCACTATGAAATGTATATTCTGGCTAATTATTTCTTAAAGCAAACACTCGCTTATCATTCCTTGAGGTACTTCAGTGTATAAGTAGAACTCTGACAGTTGATTAGCATTCAAATGTTCTGACTTGCCATTTTAGCCCAAGGTAGTAGCTGTTCTCAAGGAATCATTGAATTAAGTAAGAAAAATTACAAATAATTGATCTCTTTAAACTTAGAAACCTTTAATCTCTGTGTTGGTTTTTTTAAATTTCCTTCCCATTAAAGAGTTATCTGTACCCTTTGCTGGATGGAAGGTTTGGAGAAGCGACCATAAGCCCTGTTCCCTATAAATAGCCTACATCTTGAAGGTGTTATGCCCAATGAAGGAATGTACTGCTTGTGTAACTTCACAACCAATGTGCAATGAAGAAAGGGAGTGGATCCATTTTAAATATTAGGAGAACGCTCCAAAAAACAGAATTCTCAAAAATTTTACAATTTGTGAATAGCATCTCTCTTCATGTTTTTATTGTGGGCTAAGGGGGAAAAATGCCATTTCTATTAGATGGATAAAGCTTCTTAAATGTTGATATTTATTTGTAGTAGAAATTGGTGTCAGGTAAAAAATGAATCATTTTCCTTGGACTCTGTGAAGTGAGAATTTCTACCTCATCTTTCTACCTTTCTTCTTAGAAAGAAAGAAAAAATAAAAACCCAAGATCCTTTGTTGTTTCCATAATTCTGCAGGGTATGTGTTAGCTTTCCTTTTCTGAAAATTGAATTTTAAATTCAAGAACCAATCAAATGGATTACTTGGTTTTCACTGTTCTTCTTCAAAAATAAATTAATTCTTCTATGGTCATCACTCTTTAGCTTTTTTATTTTGGCAGCACCTTTTTTTCTGAAATGATAAGTGTCAGTATTTTCTTTTTACTCAATTCAAAAAATATGGAATGAACACCAGTGCTTACAAAGGTGAGACAGGACAGATCACTGCAAAATATGTGAGCCTTCCTTTCTGTTACTAGTATTTTCTCTCAGTGAAAGTTGGACCTGTGTTTCCTTTCATCTGTTTTTCTTCAAGAACATTATATCGGTTAGAGTGGAATGAGCACTACTGATAGTCTGTTTCTCTAAAAAAAAATTCAATTGAAGGAAATTATAGATTTTTTTTTTGTAATCAGGTTTTATTGTACATTTCCCTAGGTTGTATGTGTGTGTGTGAGACAGAGAGACAGACACAGAGAAATCTTGAAATCTTCCAGGTACTACTTATTAAAAATACCCCATGAAGTGATTTCAATCACTGAAGAGTTTTTACTATATTATCCTAACACCTTAGGCCTGCAAATCTGGCAGCTATCATTGATCTCTGAGATAAGATTGATAGACTTATTCATGTTGTGCATACACATCTATACACACACTTGAATACATCCTTTCTAAACATTCACTTTATTAAAATGTGCCCATTTTTATAAATGATAAATAGTATAAGATTATTTTAGGGAATGGAAGTTAGAAGAAATAAGATGCCTAATGCCATGTGTTATTTTCTGCTGGGTCAAACTGAGGAGTTGACAAAGACCTCAGCAATTAATTTGTGTGGTTTACAGGGGAGGAGACTGAGGGTGGTAGTTGCAATGGCTTGTACCATGTCCCTTTGGGTCTATTGCAAGCCTTCAGTCCAGTCTTCTTTCCTCTACATTTGTTGGTCATCAGCCAGGTCTTGCTGTTGCTACAATCTGACATTTTTTTCCACCTGAGCTCCAGGCCCAGGTCATCAAGGCTCAGGATCCAAGAAAGACACTTCCTGCTGGCTCCTCCCCTGCACCCTCCCTCCACTTGAGCATCAGATGGTCAGATAGTCCTCTTCCAGTGAGCTTTTGTCATACCTTGTTGTCTTCTCAGGGCAAATAAGAAATCTCAGACCTCAGATGACTGGTCTTTGCTTCCTTCCCAGAGACAAAATAGCTCAGCCCTGCTTGTCTTCTTCTGTCTTTATTCACGATGTAAACATCATCACCTGCCCAGTGCAAGCCTTCTCATGATTCTTAGCCAACCAGCAGAGGGACAGCTTACTTTCAACTGCTGGATGCCTCTTTCTTCTACAGACTTTTGTCCCTGAGGAAGCAATTTTGCAAGTAACTGCTAAGAGTCACTTTTGAACTCTCTCACATAGTTTCATTTTTTTGAAACCTCTTTTATAAAGAGAATTTAGCTCTTCCCCTTCTGACTTCTTAAATCTATTCTAAACCTAAAACAACAGTCATTGAATGTAGTTTTACAAAATAGTTTACTTGGGTCACCTATATAATATGAAACCAAGAGCCTAATCATCACAATTATTGCAATTATTCCTATTACATTCAGATAATAATACAAATGGAATGTTATATGTGAAAGTCAATTAGCTTTCAGATTCCTTCATCAGAACTTGTGTTGGGTAGCCTTCTGCTTGCCCCTCCAGGCTTTTTATTAGTAAAAACTGTCACTTTGGACCCATTTATTCAACCAACGCCTATAAATATTTGTTATTAGGTTCTTCTATGGCTTTTCATTTGCCACCTCTCTAAATTTAAAAAAAAATAGTTTCCTGTGCAAGACATTTTTAGGCAAAATATAAGGTATCCAAGTTCAACAACTTTAAAGAATGGAATTTTGGGCGATTCATGAGGCATGCTTAACTTGTTTTTATAGGGCAAAAATAGCTCATTAATTATGTTTTATTTATTGTTCTTAAACCACTTCTTTCATGTGGTGAATTAAAAAAAAAAAAAACCTCAATTGATTGATCTTTGGATTTTTTTAACATCGCTGAGAAAGGCCATTGATTCCAGAACTCAGATATCTAAAGTGCACCCAGAAACAGAAATCGCTTGGCCCTGGGAAGTGCTCCTAGGCTTTGTTCTCAAATCTCAGAACTTGAGTCACATTGGTCCCATTCATCTTTGTCAAGAGAGAAGTTTGGGGCAGGTTGAGAATGTGAACTCCGATCTTGTTTTATTATTTCCTTATTTGTTTTAGGGCCAATGGCCATCAACCCTTCTTGACTTCATTCTGCCAGAACTTCACATTTCCATAAGTAGAAATAGGGGGCTGCATGATGATTACAGCCTAAGAAATAGAGTTTTCATTAAAGGTTTCCTGCAAATTCGTGATATCCTGTGAAAAAGGCTGGCACAGACTAGTCTTAGCATCTGTGATAACTATCATAAGACGATGTCTCATTCCCTTTAAAAGACATAGATATCCCAATTTTATACAGCTTAACTCCAAGGGAATTTGGTGTTAACACTTCAAAATACTTTTAAGTCCTTGGGGGAAATCTGAAGTGAAAGGTAATTTCCAAATTAGTTCCTAAAGCAAAATGCCTGCCTCAGAATAACAGAGTGATTTCTCCTCCTATAGTAGAAATGCAAAGGTAAAAATTCTCACTGAGACCTTCTGGTGTGAAAACTCTAAGGAATCTCTGCTTCTGTGAATAAAAAGACCCCCCAAAATTGTCTTCTCAGTTGTGCTTCCCTTTGAGATTTTTCTGAGGCTCCTTATATGTGACAAGAATTATACTACCTGGCAACCCCACCTATTCACAGCAGAACTAAGAACCAAGACACAAAACAAGTCTCTAACTAGCCCACTTCCAGGGGGTCAATAAGTTGCTTCCCTTAGTTTCAGCTCTGAATACTACACCTGTTCCCTCTATGAAAGCAAAATCTCCCTAGGTCATGGACTACAACGTCCTTCGGGATAGATGTGTGCCATATGTTTGCTGTGACTGTGTATGAAAAGGGCAAATTGACCAAATGAGCCCCCTAGTGCTCAGGACCTGAATAACAGAGGCCAGAACCATAGTCATACCTATGAATCAAACCAAAACAAGTCTGAAAGACCTCTGAGTATGCATTACAAATAGCAAGTCTAAGCTCCTACCAATCAAAAGCAACCATGGCCACTATGCGCTCCGATGATATCAACAGACATGCTGTAGTTACATCTGTGTGATATGCGAGTGGTGCCATAGGCCTGCTTTGACTGGTCAGTGTTTAAATAAAACCCAGAGCGCAGGTAAGGGGACTCACTAAGGGAGGAAAAGCTGTCCCCACACAACTATGATGGAATAGCAAAGGTTATACAACAAAATCGTTTCTTTGATATTGTTTCTAACAAACCAGATGCTATTATTTATTATTATTGAAAGCACGCTCGCATTATTTAAATGGAGAGAATGACTCTAAGTGTCTTTATTGCTGTGACCAACAGAATGGAAGTTAGTGTGTATTCATGTTTGTAATGCCAACTCTGCCATCTGATGGAAAATATTGGAAGTACCAAAAGCATTTCATTCTATGTCTATGGCAAGGATCTGCTGGTAAGGACAGAAAGACAAGGACATTGCACCTCCTGTCGATTTCTACATGTTTTTAACCTTTAATGTCTTTACCAGCAGAAGTAATTAAAAATAGACTTTCAATCCCAAACAGTTTTTAGAAACTTGCCAACCAAGATACGTCTCAATGTTGACACTGCAACTTAATGTAAAAATCTTGAATGATATTTTGTACCACTCTGAATTTCTACTGCCCCCTAACCACCGTGTAGTGACTTCACTGTATATTAACTTCTTTTCTATACAGATTTTTTAGCTACCAGGTGAATTAATTCAAAAAGTCAAATAGGAACCATCTTATATGATGCCGGTAGCCTGTGAAAAATGAAAGTCATTTTTCTTATACAAACTGGTAATGAGACTGTTTTCACAATTCCTTTTTACATTTTTTGTGCATATAATACCTGTATATTGTACTCATATTCTAAAGTGACCAGAAAGTGTTACTTAATAGAGACTACATACATTTTTTATGTCGCTATGGACCCTTTGATTCTGGGTGCATTTACAATAAGTTAGCAGTATATCTTTTTTTTCAATTATGAATAAAAACGCACATTGAAGTAAAAGATGACTATTGTTTTTAATGTTCTCTACATAACAGTATGCATTTATTATTTTAAATTTGGAGAAGTCATGCATCTTGAAGTTCCCCTTATTCTTCAGATTTCAATGGGTTACCCTTCTATTTCATGCACAAATAAAAGTTAAGTCAGAGGCTACATGTCTAGATGCAGCCCGGTGTCTTCCCACATGTTTCCGAGCGTCCCTGTGGAGGGCTCAGATGCCCCATGGTGCACCCAGCTGCTGCCTGTGTAGGTAGGCACCGTGCAGACAGCTGCTCTGGGCTGCTCTGCCAACCAGTCTTTCTCATCACTGATTCGTGTCCCTGCAGTTCACTCCAGGCGCCCTCTTACCAAAGCAGGACTTTAGCCTCTCTTTATTTCCTGAGCAAAGCTGAAACAACCTTTTATAACCAATAAATTTTTCTGAAGTATGATGATAAAGGGATTGCATCTTGGTAAGCTTGTAAGTACCTCTCAGATACTAGTGGGCTTGAAGTCATTCTGAATTCAGCTTCACAGGTGGGTCTTAGGTAGCCTCTCCCTTCTTCTTTTTTTAAATATATTTTATTGATATTTTTACAGAGAGGAAGGGAGAGGGATAGAGAGTTAGAAACATCGATGAGCTGCCTCCTGCACACCCCCTACTGGGGATGTGCCCAAAACCGGAATCAAACCTGGGACCTTTCAGTCCGTAGGCTGACGCTCTATCCACTAAGCCAAACTGACTTTGACAGCCTCTCCCTTCTTAATCTCCTTTCTTGCCCTACAACTTGTAAAAGGCTACCACATCACGAGGCTAGTGATTGTCAATTGGTGTACTGTGGCACACTGGTGTACTGCAAGAATTTTTGTCAGGGCCTCAGACCTCTTTTCCCTTAGATTGTCTAATAACAAATGACAACAGCTAACACAATAGCTATCCAGTGTGAGTGAATCAAAATCATACCTACCCTTTTTGTCAGATCAGCAAAACATATATTTGTAGGTGTGCCGCAAAATTTTAATAAGTAGTTTATGTGTGCCATGAGATGAAAAAGGTTGACAGAATATTTCTGCACTGGATGACAGAATATTTCAGCTTCATTATAATTTAATGGAACCCCCATCGTACATGGGGTCCATCATTGACTGAAATATCACTATGCAGTGCAGGACTGAAATGCATGCGGAAGAGAGGTACAAGCAGAGGTTGGGAGGTGGGGGTGGGAAGTAATCATCAGATTCCAGGCCTTGTAAGTCAATGAGAGTTGAGATTGCATTCTCAAATGGGAAACCGATGGAGGGCATTAGGCCCTGATTGGCAGTGGGTGAGTCAATCACCTCCAATCCTAATGTCTTTGGGTAACGAAAACCAGCAACTTCTAGGAACTGCATGCATCTCTGAACACCAAAATCATTGGCAAAGAACAAAGATCTTGTACTATCTCCCTTATTTAAGCATTTAATTTCTCCCTCCCCGTCTTTGGCATCTGATCCTTTGAGAATACACCTGCGCTGACACAGAGCAGAGTATGTGCTTGTTCAGCTCACTGTGACACATAATAATCCCCGACATTAGTCAATATGTTGAAAATGGAAATTCAATCATAAAAGACATTTCTGCTTCCAGATTATATAGAAATGACTTCATTAAGTTGGCTTTCAAAAAGTATTTTCCCCAAAGCTGATGTCTCCCTTAAACGGTTGTGTTAAAGGGCTCTAATGAAGACCTACATGGACTGAACCATCAGCACTAATGATGCCTGGCTCTGTCTTTGTCATTTGTGTGATGAGAAATAAAGAGACTGGAGATCTTCAGTTAATGCAATCCTTTTAGAGCTCTTTAATTGGACAATTTCTTAAAGGACAGAGTGTCCTGGGGAATAAACGCAGCTGAAGCAATTTCCTAGAGTTGCAGGCATTGTTACAGAGCAAACCTTTTCAGAGGAAAGAGGATGGGTAGTTGGAGAGGAAGTGCTACTTAAGGTAACACCGTATTTCACACTTCAGCCATTTTCCACTCCCCCTCTCTTTTTTCTCTGACTTTTCTTCCTCACATTACTAATCTTTCTGCATTGCACATACTTGGGGGTCCAGTTCCGCCACTCTTAAACTCTGTATCTTTGCATCAGTAACATTTCTCAGAGCCTGACAGATGGATATTTGATTGGCAAGTGAGAAAATACATGTAAAGCAGATCACACAGGTCCTAACACAAGTGTAAGTCCCCTACAAAAGTTAGTCTGCCCTTGTTCATACTCCTGTCCCTTTTTTTGTCTACACTCACCCATCATAGGAAGTAGATATTTCAGGCCAACAAATTCTTGTGGCTATGGCTCTCTTTAGCTGTCACTTTGAGATCCAAGGGCTGGATTCCACTGGGATAGAGTTTAATGTGCACTCAGAGTACATATTTTTTTTTAATCTTTATTGTTGAGTATATTACAGATGTTTCCCCTGTTATCCCCCTATTTTCCCTCCTCCACCTGGTTTCTACCACACAAGCCTTCACCACCCTACTGTCTGTGTCCATAGGTAAGATCTTTGGTTAATCTCTTCCCACCCCCAAACCCACTTCATTCTGAGGTTTGTCAGTCTGTTCCATGTTTCCATGCCTCTGATTCTATTTTATTCACCAGTTTATTTTGTTCATTAGATTTCTTGTTTTTATTTTGATTTTTAGATTCAATTGTTGATATATGTGTATTTATTGCCATCTTATTGTTCCTTTTATTTTCTTCATGAAGTTCTGGTGAAGATCCTTGAGTAACTTTATAATCATGGTTTTGAACTCTGTATCCAGTAATTTGCTTGGTTCCATTTCTTTCATTTGTGACCTGTTTCTTTGTCTCTGCATTTTGGCTGGTTCATTCCCTGTGTTTGTTTCTATGTATTGGGTAGAGCTGCTATGTCTCCTGCAATTGGTAGAATGGCCTCATTTGGTAGGTGTGCTGTAGGGACCAGTGGCTCAGCCTCCACAGTCATCTGAGCTGGGCATTCTGGATGCACCTTGTGTGAGCCTTGATTGCTGTTGGCCTCTCTGAAAGGAATTGACCTCCAGGCTAATTGGCTGTGAGAACCAGCTGTGACTACAGTGGGAGCGCTGCTGTGCAGAAAGCATCCAGATAGATCAGAATTTGCTTCAGTGAGACTATGGTGCTCACTGAGTCTGCCTCTTGAGTGTGTCGCTTATGGATGTGTAGCATTGCAATCTGCAATAGTCTGAAAATGTCCATGGAGTACATTGGTTCTAGGGTCTTCAGGGAGTTGCCTGGAGACCCTAGAACCAATCAGCTACTATCTGGAGCCATGTGGCAGGAGCTATTTGTATTGTGCTAGGTCCTAGTTGCTAGGAGTCCCCATATTAGGCCCAGCTGTGAAGTAAGGTAGGCTCTTGCTGGTGCAGGGTCTTGGGCCTTTTATTGATAGGTTTGTGATATGCCAATGCCAGCTGCATCTTGTTTAAGGGCTTTTAGTAAAGTCTGAAAACTGAGTCAGGATAGATCATTCATGTGGAAAAGCTGCTGCAAACAGCTTAGGTGGAGCTACAAATTGGATGGGGTGGATTCTGGAAGAATCAAAGGGTGGAGCAAACAAAGCTGATGAACACTCATATGGCTGCCAGTCAGCCCTGAGACAGGCACATTGTTCCTCAAGCAGGAACAATGACCACTGCTAACACCCCCGTCTGGGAGCAGGTTTCCCCTGAGTTCCTGTCCTGATGCCGGGCAATCCAGTTCCTTCCCACATGTGTTTGTGCCCCGCTGTGCCACTGCCCAGCACTGGAGCTCAGAGGAAATGAGACTACGTAAGTTTCTACTCAGAACCTTTAAGAGGGATTTCTGGGGGACTCCAACAGCCTCTGGGTCACTCAGTCATAATCCCAACTGGCTTTTACAGTCCGTAGTTACAGGGACTTCTATTCCCAGCTCTGGGACCCTGGGCTGGGGGTCTGGTGTGGACTGGGGTCCCTTGCTCCTCATGGGAGGCCTCCATAGGCACTATCTCCTCCCAATTTAAAAAATAGCACATGTAGGCGTCAGACCAGCCATTCTGCACCTCTGTCCCTTTACCAGTCTCAACGTGCTGTCTTCTTTATTTCTCTAGTCATAGGACTTCCATTCAGCCAGCTTTCAGGTGGTTTTGAATGATGGTTGTTCTGTATTTTAGTTGTAATTTTGGTGTGGTTGTGGAAGGTAGTAAGTACAGGCATTTACCTATACCACCAATTTGGTTTTTCCTCCAGACGTACATGTTAACATGCAGAGTAAACTTCTATTTTATTTTTTATTTCAAGAGGTTTCACAAAGAATTACCTAATCCTAGTTAAGGACAAGATTTGTATGTAAAGTTGGGGGAAGCTATTTAGTGACATTGAATCCTATACCTACTTACCCAGAAGCATTTAAGTAGCTGGAAATTACTGCCGCCTGCCAGCAGAGACCACTGGGAGAGAACTGACATCTAGTCAATGAGGGCATAAAACGTGGGTCCTCCTGGGTTGTTCTCCTCAAGCAGAACTCGGGGGTGCAGCCCAGGATGTGTTCTGCTTGACTTAAAGCCTTGGAAACAAGAAGTGATTTCATGGATAAGTTGTTAGGGGCCAAGCCTGGAAATGGTGCTCATGGGATCCACATTTTTCTCCATCCCCATGTGAAGAGTCCTTTTCAGGCACCAACTTAGGAGACTCTAAGTTTTCTTTTCACTAGGCAGGGTGGCATTTCTTTCATAGGCAATCGAATTCTATTTTCATATAGTTTCTTCAGCTTGGCTGAGGCTCAGGAAAATAAACAGCAAGAGCAGGTGAATCATACAATGAAGCCTACATTATTGGGGTGTTAACTAAGGCCATTGAATCTATCCTTTGGGATCTAAATATTGAAGTAGGGCTTTGATGATACTGTCAATTGTTCCTAAAGTAGACTAATCCCAAATAACGATGCAATAAACAGCACGATTGAAAAATCAGGAAAACTACTCAAGCTTTCCAATTGGTGTTTACATTAGTATATTCTCATCCTTAATGACATAAAAAAAAATAGCCTCACAGATGCTCAGTGCATCAGGGCACAGAGTTTGGAGGAAAAGCAGGTGGCTTATGTAGATCTGACAGCATTTGAATATTAAACAAATAAACCACAATTAGATGGACGTGGCATGCCTAATTATGGGAAGTAGATATTTGAGGGGTTTGTCCTCTACATTCTTCAGTTAATTCAGTGGCAGCACATGCCGAGAAGCTGGACAGCAAAGAATTCATGTGGTGGCACAGACCCCGGGTCCCAAAGGTGGAGGTGGCTCCGCCTGTGCCTGAGAAAGGAAGACCTGGGGGACACTTCCCAGCTTGTTGTGCAGAGTGTGGGAAAGGGGTTGTTGCCCAACTGCAAACCACGAAGAGTTAAAATAATCTCCATTAGAACTATCATGAGCTGCATGGAAAAAAGAATAGGGCAATGGGGAAAAGGAGGAGGAAGAAGGGAAGATTGAATGAGGGCTTACAGAGGCTGGAGGAAAAGAGATTGGAGGGACAGGGGACTTTATGAATAAACGATGCCTACAGTTTGGTAGGAAGTCTTAGTGCATTTATGACAGTGCAATTGCTCCCTCCCCCCAAAGCCTCGTACAAAAATAAAATGAAAACTTCAACTCAATACCTATTTCACTCTTCAGTGCTTCTCAGAGCTAGATTTTATGTTTTGTTTCTCTGTGTTATGATGCTGGGCTGAAAGGGGTTTTGAATTGGAAGCAAGAAAGCCTCATGTTATTCACATTGAATTATTAAAATTGAAAGTGAGCCCAGTGTAGTTTTTTTCTTCAGTATATGAGAAGAATATATAGACTGTTTTATATAGAGAGACTGTATTAGAAATCATTGACATCAGCACTTATTAATTGTGGTCAGAGGCTTTACAGGCTTTTGGATTGCCAGGTTTTTGTTACTTATTTTATGAAAATGGCCTCATGGGCACCATCTTCTAGAGGAGAGTCAAATGCTACTCAGGGGATTAAGTTGTAAAGTGAGTGCATAAAGCAAAAGTTACGTGCTGTCAACATTTCCATTAAAAATAGTGTAACTCATTCCTCAAATACAGGACTCAATTGTACACTCAATTTCAGCAGGAGTTTCTCAGCAGTGAGGACACCGCTCCCCAGCAGTTATTTAAGCAGCACTGACCGCACATACAGGTCAACATCAAGTCTCGCCCCATGTGCATTATGTTACAGTGAGGAGGCAGAGAATAATTCCACAAGCAAGTACATAAAATTACATCAGATCATTTTATGTGCAGTGGAGACAAAGAGGGGAAGAGGAGAGGCAGAGAACAGACGTCATGAAGATCAGACATGTGCAAACAGGGCATCTGCCAGTAGTGGGCCATCTGAATCCAGAACTGCAGCAAAAGATGTCAGAGTGGTGCGGTAGGTTTCTGAAGAATCGCTGTCGTAAAATAGATTGGCTCAAATTACGTTTATGAGAAATTATAATACACTAGAGGCCTGATGCATGAAATTTGTGCAAGAGTAGGCCTTCCTTCCCCCAACTGCCAGCACCGATTTCCCTTGCAGCCCCGGCTTCATCCGTCCAGAAGGACATCTGGTCTAATTAGCATGTTATGCTTTTATTATTATAGACTAGTAGCTCTGCACATGAATCTGTGTGCTAGCAGCTCACTGCTGCCACTTGCCTCAGCTGGTCACCCCACCCACTGCTGCTGGTAACTCTTTGCCATGTGTAGCTCACTGCCCTGCCCTCCTGTGGCTCTCCACTGCTTGTAGATTGGCTTTGACATTAAAGCATTCCAGAAAATCTGCATATTTCTCTATTATTAGATTAGATGTATTTTATTTCCATGAGTGAAGTTTCCATGGTTTGTTTATTTTCAGTTTCCTTCTACTAAACTACTTACCACAGCTTTTTCCACAACAGAATCAGTTTTTAGCACATAATGGGGACCTTGATAAATATTTCTTGAATAAGTGAATACTAAGCTAAAGTTTATAGTCTCTGTAATGAGACATATCTGAAGGTTTTTGAGCTAGAGATTCACATTATCAGAACTATATACTTGGTTTGACATGGCGTGGTAAACACACAATACAACATACAGATGATGCATTATAGAATTGTACACCTAAAACCTATATAATTTTATTAACCAACCTATGTCATGCACTGGTGGGGAGGGCTCCCTCAGCCCAGCCCACACCTTCTTGCAGTCCGGGACCCCTTAAGGGATGTCTACCTGCCAGCTTAGGACTGCTCCCCACCCTAAGCTGGCAGGCAGACATCCCCCAAAGGTCCTTAGCACTGCTACAGAGGTAGGAAAGGCTCCCGCCACCACCTCTGTGCTCTCCAGCAGTGATCCTGGCTTCTGGCTGAGCGGCGATCCCCCTGTGGGAGCACACTGACCACCAAGGGGCAGCTTCTGCATTGAGTATCTGCCCCCTGGTGGTCAGTGTGCATCACAGCAACTGGCCATTTGGTCTATTTGCATATTAGCCTTTTATTATATAGGATGATAGAGAACTGGAAGTCTAAAAGCTAAGTTGATGCAGAAAAACTCATGATGAAACTTTTCCTTAAATTCGAAGGGGAAACCCTGAGAAGATTTAGAGAACATCTGTGGAGGAACTGTAGTCCAGTGGTTGCCAACTGGTGGTCCGTGAGGTCCAAAAGTTTGGTGACCACTGCTTTAGTCTGTAGGAGAAAAAATCCAATCAGGCTCAGATTTGTTTAGAGCGCCTTTGCTACCCTTGTTTTGCTTACAGTAGATGTTCTAGAGTTAGTGCCTTCCCTGCCAGTCTCCTCAGAAGCATCTCTTGAGAATAGGCTCTGGGTCCTTACCCATCCAGAAAAATCCTCCTCTAGCCAAGAAGTTGCCCATTTTTACAGCAGGGAAAAGGGGGTTGTTATTTTGTAGGAAGTCCACAAATGTGTGTACATAAAAGTACCTGAACCTTAAAAGATGATTAAAATTGTTTGCTTCCTTTCTTTTTATCAAGTCTTTTAGGGCCTCCTCATAGATCAGAATAAAGAGCATCTAATATTTGGTGTAAATCTGTTTATACAACCATTAGTATTTTTTAATTGAGATATAAATGACATCTTCAGATGCACAACATAATAATTCAATAAACCATTAGTATTTAAGTAAATATAATGATTGTACTATTAGATGTTCTTTAGGTTTCTGGCAGCCTCTAAATTCTATTCTAAGTGATTAGTAAACAACGGTTCTCTCCTGACATCTAGTGTTCCTGATTCATTACTGCAAGAACTTCATTTTAAACCACTATTGGATTGAAAGTTATATGGAATAAAAACTTAACTATTTTTAGAAAAGTGGAATAAAATTACAAGCTAGTAACAAAAAGCTTCCGTTTCTAAGGAGCAAAAGACCCTTTTTTCACAATTCTTTTCATATAAGTGGTATCTTTTCTTGTTCTTCTGATAGGTAACAGCATGCATGTTGGGCTGTTCCATTATTGTGGAGGAGGGAGAGGAAATGAGGGAAGGTCACTTACTGATGGCCTGCTATGGGCCACGTTCTGCACCTGAATATTTTAGTGGAACTTATCCCTGCACTTTTAGAAGCTGTAGGACCATCCTAACCCCATCCCAACCATGGAAACAGCCTGAGTGTTGAGACTGTCCTGCTCTGCAGTGGGGAAATGGAGAGCCAACATCCCTTCATAAAACATCTTCTGCCATACAAGTTACATACACATGTGGGCACTCAGAAATACTTTCTAAATAGAAATGAGTGGCAGGCTCTGCTCTTAAGTCCCATCTAGGCACTTAAGACTACTCTGAGGCAAGAGAGGGCATGGACTAGAAGTGCTTGCTGATGAGCCCTGGGAGATAGACAGCCAACCCTGGGGGACTGCCTGCACATAATGTGGAGCCTCTGGGAAGATTGAATACTTGGGGTGTAGTGGCTGAAGCTGGAGGCATGGAAGCTAAAAGATGGATATTGCCACGTCACTGCCTTTGTGTTCTGTAAGCCAGAGGTGACACTGCAATTGGGAGGTAAGAGCCAGCACATGGGCCTACATATGTGGCTCAAGCCCAGGGGTTAGTGATGGATCTCCAGTAGACAAGATTCCTGAACTTCTCACTCGCCTTCAGGCCTCTGCAGAGCCTTCCTGCAGGTGGTGGTGTGCAGAAAACAGGAATGTTATAGCTTTGAGAGATTCCATTCTCAAAATAAAGTGATCTCAGTGTAAAGACTTCAAAAACATACATAGTTGAAAAAATGGAAAACTTAACATGAGTAAAAAACAAATGATGGGTCCCATTTTCTTGCATTTGTGGTCATCACCAATGGCACAATGAGAACTTGGGGGGCAATTAGAAGCCAGTATTCCAGGCAAAAGGAGGGGTGATACAGCATCATGAGTGATGATATAGTAAGGATTATGTTACTAGGGGCCCAGTGCATGAAATTTGTGCACTGGAGGAGGGGGGGGGGAAGGGGAGAGGCGGTGTTCCCTCAGCCCAGCCTGCCCCCTCTCACCTACTAGAAGCCCTTAGGGGAAGTCCTTCCCCTTAGGAGACCCAGCTTATCAGAGGAAGGCACCAACCCCATCACCTTGCTACTGCAGCCACTGCTAGTCACCACAGCCACCAAGATGTATTCATCAACACGGACTCCAGTCCCTTTACCATGAAAAAATAACTTTCTTTAGGCATTTTCAAGATGTGTCTTTCATAGGATAGGGCATTTACTTTTTTTATTCTCACCTGAGGATATGTTTCCATTGATTTTTAGAGAATGTGGAAGAGAAAAGGAAAGATAAGAGAAACATCAAAGAGAGAGGGGCACTTTGATTGGTTGCCTCCTGCATGAGCCCTGACCTGGGCCCCAGCCAGGGAGGAGCCTGCCCTTGATCAGAATCGAACTGACCCTGTGGTCGGCAAGCCTAGGCATTATCCACTGAGCCAAACTGGCTAGGGCAGGATATGACATTTCTTAGCCCTCCAGCAGACCTTCCTTTTTTTCTCCAGGAGTGTGATGGAAAAGCCCTAGATCACCTTTTTGGATTCTTATACCCAGGTAACTAAGAATATTACCAGTGGCAAATAGGGAGCTTAGCCAATGAGCGGTCAGAAAAGGTATTTCCTCTATAGTTCATACCCATCGCCTCTGATCTCTGGCTCTGTCCCTGCCAAGGCCTAAAGCCTCCAGGCCTAGGCAGGGGTCCCCAGCTCCCTCTGATCGTCAGTTCCACCCCTGCCACGGTCTAAAGCCTCTGGGAATGGGCAGAGGCACCCAGCTCCTTCCGATCACAGGGCTCTGCTGCTGCCCAGGCCACAAGCCACTGGCCTAGGCTTAGAGCCTGGACAGGGGCGCCCCAGCTCCCTCCGATCACCAGCTACACCCCTGCCAGGCCTATAGCCTTAGGGTCTACGCAGGGGCCCCCTATCTCCATCGGATCACCCAGCTCCACCCCTGTCCAGGTCCCAAGCCTCTGGCCAGGGCTTGGAGACTAGACAGGGGACCCCCAGCTCCCTCAGATAGCTGATCACCTAGCTCCATCCCTGCCTAGGAGCCACCTGGATCAGGCCCTTCCCAGGTTGCTCAGGACTCATGGGAGCCTACCTCAGAGTGACCTGGGGCTGAGAAAGTTCCCAGGACCCAGGCTGCTGGGCACCTACATATGCAAATTAACCTCCATCTTTGTTGGGTTAATTTGCATACTCACTCTGGCTGTGGGCATAGCAGAGGTACAGTCAATTTAAATGTTTGCCTATGATTAGGGAACTTCAGAAACAAGCAGGTTTACACTATTTCAAAACAAGTTGGAAAGAGCCCTGGCAGTATGAGTAATAACCGTGTGCAGAGACATGATATTAGCCAGAAATGGCACATTACACAGTAAGAATTAACTAAGAATCTTCATGCTTATGGAAAGAAACTAGAGAGAATCCAAGATGGCAGCATAGGTAAACCCCTACACTGCTGCCTCACACAACAATTTCAAAACTACAACTAAAAGACAGAACAGACATCATCCACAACCACAGAAAAGCTGGCTGAGTGGAAATTTTACAACTAGAAGCAAAGAGAGAGGGGCTCACAGAGACCCAGAGGAGCTGCAAAAAGCTGAAGTACGGAGACGCACACGTGGAGAGAGCGGCTGCCAGAGTTGAGTACCTGGCTGGCTTTCTCTGGCGGGAGGGAAATGGAGACTCCCAATGGCATTGAATCCCTTATCCTACAACACTAAACCCCAGGTCCAGCTGAAACTCATACGGGGTAAGTTTGGACTGTGAAAAGGGAGAAATACACAGAAATCTAGGGGAGTCGCAAAAAGGCAAAAGTCGGGTGGCGCACATAGCACTATGCGCAGAAGACTGACTGATTGTGCTGCTGGCTTTCAGGAGTGGGTGGGAGACAGACCCTCCCAACTGTGCCACTTATAACTCCACTAAATCCCAGTTTTGGGTGAAACCCTGGGGACCCAGATTCATATGGTCCTGGAACGCAGGGGAGCCAGAAAGGCAGCAGTCTAGAGGCACTGTGAGAGTGTGCGTGCACAGGGACCGTTCCAGTGATTACCCAGTCACATGAGACTCAGGGGTCGTGGAGGGCAGGGCCAACTAGAAGGCAAGGCGGTCCCTTAAGCCCTGAGACTCCACCCATCCCAAGCTCAACAGAGAGGCTTTTGCAGTTTTGCAAGTCTGGTATCATAAGGCTGAATCCAACACAGAAGTTCTCCTAACATAGTGAAAATGCCGAGACAAGGGAAGAGATCACAAACAAAAGAAATGGAGGAAAACAAACAACTGGATAGAGAGTTCAAAACCACACTTATAAAGTTTTTCAAGAATATCCTAGAAAAGTTGGATAAAGTTAGCGAGAGCCAAGAGGAGATGAAAAAGAACCAACTAGAGATGGAAAAGGACCAACTAAAAATTAAACATACACTTACTGAAATAAAACATATTATACAGAGACCTAACAGCAGACTAGCAGAAGACAAGAATCAAGTCAAAAATTTGAAATATAAAGAATCAAAAAATACTCAACTGGAAAAGCAAGAAGAATCCAAAAATGTGAAGATAATGTAAGGAGCCTCTGGGATAGCTTCAAGCGTATCAATATCAGAATTGTGGGGGTGCCAGAAGGAGAGAGAGATACTGAAAACCTATTTAAAGAAATAATGACTGAAAACTTCCCACATCTCGTAAAAGAAATACACTTACAAGTCCAGGAAGCACACAGAACCCCATATAAAAGGAATCCAAAGAGGACTACACCAAGACACATCATAATTAAAATACCAAGAGCAAAAGACAGAATATCAAAAGCAGCAAGAGAAAAACAATTAATTACCTACAAAGGAGCACCCATAGCATTGTCAGCTGATTTCTCAACAGAAACGATGCAGGCCAGATGGGAGTGGCAAGAAATATTCAACCAGATGAATAGCAAGAACCTACAACCAAGAATACTCTATCCAGCAAAGCAATCATTCAGAATTGAAGGGCAGATAAAGAGCTTCACAGAGAAGAAAAAGCTAAAGGAGTTCATCAACTCCAAACCAGTATTATATGAAATGCTGAAAGGTACTGATTTAGAAGAGGAAGAAGAAAAGGTAAAAGATAAAAAATTATAAACAACAAATACATATCTATCAACAAGTGAATCTAAAAATTAAGTAAATTATGAATTTGATCAACAGAATAAACTGGTGAATATAATAGAACCAGGAGCACAGAAAGGGAGTGTACTGATAATTCTCAGAGGGAAAGGATGGAGGGGTGTACAGGGAGAGACTGGACAAAAATCATACACCTATAGATGTGGTCAACGGGAGGGAGGTAAGAGTAGAGGGAGAGATGGGAGCCAGGTGGAGGGGAGCTATGGAGGGGAAAAAAGAGAAACAAATGTAATAATCTGAATAATAAAGATTTAATTAAAAAAAAATTAGCTGCACCACACTTTTATCAATGTTCTTTTTAGCTGAATGTGTTAATCCCTTTCAATTTCTATGTTCTGCTGGCCTTACTGCCCAAAGCTTAGGTTTTATCTTGGTATCTTCAGAATATTGTTACCTTTTATACAGAAAATCATTCATAACCTCCTCCAGTCTCCTGCCCCATCACTCTGTGTTTCCTACCTTTCCACTCCCCTAGCAGCAGCTGTGGAGGACACCAAGGAAAACAGGTACATAAACACTGTCAGAACAGCTCCAAAATCCCCTCTCTCTTCCAGCTGCTTGGCTGTCCTCAAGGAATTCCTCAATTTCAGAGTTTGTGAGAATACATGGGATGATGAAGGGTGGGAGAGGGAAGCACAGGATGACAAATACATTAAAATGCATCCAAATAAATGTATGACAGCTTTCAAATTATTTTCCATGGGGGAAAAAGTTCACTCACAAAGAGTCACAAGTACTTATTGTGGGCCTGAATACTCCTGAGACTCAAAGGAAAGAGAGATTGCAGTGAACTGGAGGTAGGATTTAAAGAGTCTTCAGCAAGGATGGGTAGACTGGGTAGGGGTTGGTGTTTATTTCCAGAACCAATCAGAAAAAAAATAAAGTATCTGTATTTTCAATAAATGAATTGTTTTCTAATCTTGAGATAAAAGCTTTTACATGAAATACACTATGATTGTTTATCTGTCTCACTAATTATAAAATGTGATATAGTCATATACACTGAATAAAGATGCAGAACCAGTAACAACATAGAGACGAAATCTCAGTGACTTTCCATTACTGCCATGAGTATCAAATTATTAAAACAATTTCATCATGGAATTATTCAAAATTTCTGTTAACATATGGAAAGCTTTCAATTAAATATATAAATTTGCTGAAATGAAGAAATATTTCCACTATAGACGGGATGGAACTGATAAATCAGTGCTTCGTTCTCTTCGACATCAGATTGAAAATGATGACCATTTTTCCGAGCTGCAAGAAAAAGAAAATGTGAATTTTTAAAAGGATAGGATGTAATTTTTAAAAGGTTACTTTATAATATCTCATCCTATCATCAGTATTAAGTGAAAAAATAGTACCCAAAAGGAAACTTACTTTTTAGAACTTGCCCCAAATAAAGGGGCACCTGATGTAGAGCAGTCACCTGCTGACACAGCTGCACATCTGCCGCATCTAGACCAAATGGGGTGCTCCTGTCCCATTTATCACTAAGTGCCTACTGCGTATAGGATTTGATGCAGAGACTGGGGATAGAAATATAACCAAGGCAGGTTCTAACATGCTAGAAGTCGAGTCTAGTAACCACACAGAATTGTAATGTTTTTAGAGTCTATCTGCATCAAGATGCTTTGAGAGTGAAGAGGATGAAGAAACTGGCAACGATGAGTCAGGAGGGGCCATGAGGCAGTTCCACAGGTCAGGCAGAACTGTGAGAGGCACGGAGAAGGGGGCATGGGTCAAGTGTGAATGTAAGAAGGTAAATGCTCAGACATTTTCCTAAAATCAAGATAAAGTAACTATAGGCTGTTTTGTGGCATGTTTTAAAACAAGGATATCCTATATAATGAAAGCCTAATATGAAAATTGTTTGATCAGGAGTTCTAACGCTTGCTATGACATGCGCTGAACACCAGAGGTTGGCATGAAACATGGCAGGCATTGGCGACATGGTATGGGCAGCAGTGTAGGTACTGCCAGCCCCAATGGGCTCTAATCAGAGTGGGAATGTGGCAGGATGGTGGAGCAAGTGAGCAGGTGGCACCAGGCCAAGGTGGATGTGAGCAGGAGGCCTGATCGTCCCACCGATCACCCCACAGATGGCAACCAGCAGCAGGGGGCAGGACCACCACCCAGCTCCTAGGCACTAAGGGAGCCAGGTGGGATTGTAGAGCAGGTGAGGGGGTGGAGCTAAGTGGGGATGGGAGGCTGGGGGCACAAGCTGGGGCCCGATCCCCATAGGCCACCCTGAGGGACCTCACCCGTGCACAAATGTGCACTGGGCCTCTAGTTAGAAAATAAAAAACAAATAATAGCCCTGCCATGGGACAACACTGCAGCCAACTGCTCCACCCTGTCCTCATTTACTCTAACACACAAGACATGAAAATGCTTCTTAGAACTTATACTACACATGGGAGCACTGTTTTTTTCTTTTAACTTGGGATTTTTGTCATGAAATTGCCCATTCCTCTGAGTATAATTCTAATCCAGTGTGGGCAGGAGGGTGGCTAAAAGTTTAGGCCAAGCTTAGAGAGATGCCAACAAGGCTTGCTGAAGAGTTCAATGGCCACGCCTTACCAGAGTGATGCCTGCCCCTTGCAGATGGTGCTTGTAGTTCTATCTTATCCCAGAATTACTCAACTAAAACATAAGCATCTAAATCTCAATTCTCCCCACAAACACAGCATGAAAACAAAACAAGCAAAGCTAAACTTTCTCCTATGTGCCCATACCTACAGATGGGCAGCCTTAAAGTCACAGAAGGATGAGTATATACTCAGTTTATAAAATTGCCTTGAAAATATAACATCTGATTCTCAGAACATGTTATAACTAAAGCATTATTCCTAAAAAGAAGACTAGTAGGGGAGAATATTAAAAAGTATTAAAGAGAGAAAGGAAAAAAAGAATTCAACAGTCTTTATACGGTTGTTCAAGTATTCAGCACATTTAAACCACACAATGCTATTAACTGAAATCACTGTCCTGGTTTTATTTAAATGCCTAATACCTCAATTTCAGGGCTTTCACAATGATTGTTTTAAAAAGTTTTTTTTTCAAAAAAGCATTTACATAGAGCAAGAGTATATAAAAGTTTAGATGAGGGCATTTCCTTCAAAACTACACTAATGGAGTGATAGGATTATGTACCCACATATTACCTTCAGAAACAAAGAACTCTGCTAAATAAAATGCAGCCTTCACAGCATTGGGTGCGTGGGAAATGCCATTAAATAAGCCCCACTCATAAGGAGATTTTTCTGGATGCCACTGGACAGCATATACTGGATACTTGTATCCTGCATGAAAAACATAAACGAGTTAGTAAGCAGTGAGAATATCTACCATGTTACTTACAACTAAATTGCATTTTACGTCCAATGTAAACGTACTTTAATTCACTAACTCAAAGTAAAACTGTGCATGTTCTCAGACACACAAAAAATTCAGTTCACAGTCACAAATACAGTAATTCACTGATTTCTATAAGATTCGCTTTACTAGATCATCAGAGTAAAGGAAAATAGTTGAGCCTCTGAGACAACTTTAAACAAACATTTTTGAGCTGAGATTTCTCGAACTTCCCAGTTAATACAATGCAGGCCACACTCGAGCTTGCCGTCTGAATGCTCAAGGCTTACCACCCCGCCTTCAGGCCAGGACTGGAGATGGACAGGTCTCCTTGCAGCTCTGAGGCAGGATTCATGAAGGGTGCAGCCTTCAGGTCCTGCTCCATGGGGTCCTCTCCATGTGGGGGAGTCCTGAGCTTTGCCTCCAGTTCTCCTTATTAATAGGAATGCTGATTTGAATACCCCACTTCAGCGGGTTTCTGTGGTATAGCGGTCATCTGGCTCGCCTCACACACAAGAGGTCCTTGGTTCAAAACCAAGCAGACATTTGGTGCTCTCTGCCTCCTAGATACCCCATCACCTCCTTCCAGGGGGCCCCACCCAAAAACTCCACTCAGCCCTTGGGAGTTTTTGGCCTGAGTATCCTTATTTTCTCGCCATTTCATCAATGTATTTAGGAAGATGTTTTGCTGTATGTCAGTTGCACCTTTTGTCTGGAGGAGAGCCTGTCAAAGTACTTAATCCACATGACTGCTGGGTGAAAAAGGCGAAGGGATTGGGCAAAAAAATAAAATACTCATAGACACAGACAGCAGTGTAGTGATGATCATGGGGAAGGGGGTGGGGGAGGAAAAGAGGGTAAAAAGAGGAAAAATGATGATGGAAGGAGACTTGGAGTGGTGAGCACACAATACAAGATGAAGATGATGTATTATAGTTTTATTAACTAATGCCACCCCAATAAGTTCGATATTTTTTTTTTCTTAAAAGAGAGGACACTGACTATTTATTTCTTCATCACTCTCTTTTCTTCCCTTCTTCATCCCACCACCACCTAGATCAGTGGTCGGCAAACTCATTCATCAACAGAGCCACGACTGAAATTTCTTTTGAGAGCCAAATTCTTTAAACTTAAACTTCTTCTAATGCCACTTCTTCAAAATAGACTTGCCCAGCCCGTGGTATTCAAGGGGCCAAAGAGTCGCATGACCTAGATGATCCAGGAAAACCACAACTGCTTTGGAACATGAACAAAACACAGTTCCTGTCTCCAAAAGTGCCCTAATTTCGATCTTCAGATCCCAAAGTTATTGTGATTTTATTCATTAAAAAAAAACCTATAAAATCAAAACTAATAAACGTAATATGTGAAAAGAGTACATGTAGAGTTACATATACCTTCCATTGTTGAAATAAACTCAATCTTGCCATCAGTATTTGTAGTCAGTACATTGAAAAACGCCTTTAATTTTTCATTCTTCGTAAAATTCTAGAGTATAAAAATAAAATAATTACTCCTGTAATTAATCTAAGTGCATTGATTTCATTACATAATTAATATCATACCATCTTGGAGAGGCTCCACTTGTGAAAATTTGAAGTCAGAGGCTCTAATTCTAAGGACAGCAACAAGTCAGCAGGAAAATTCCGGAACATTCTGCTCTGCAGTATACCTGAAACAAGGTAAGTACAAGGGAAAGAATTTAAACACAGAAAAATAAAATTTTTAATTTTTATAAATTAGTGATTAATGAAATCACTAATCTCCAGTCAAAGCAATGAGTTATCAAAATTTAAAATTTCTTAAGCCATCCTTATAATTTGAGTACAAACACAATCATTCACATCTCTAGCCTGTGTAAATAATTTAAAAATCAATAAATGTCATGAGCACTTTTTACTTGATATTTGCTACTTCCTAATCCTGCCTAGCTAATATTTCTTAAAGAGTCAAAAAGAGAATTTTACCTTCACTGAAATTCAGCGGCATTGTGACTTCTTCAGTATTTGTGTGCGTTAACAATAACTCTCCACTGACCAGATAGGAAAGCTCTTCAAATCCAAGGCATGTGCCCCACACAGGAAAGTAGTCTCCATCATCAAAACTCTTTGAAAGAGAAAATGAAACTTATTCAACCTTTTCAAAACAAAAATCGTACATTTGGTTTGTCGTTATAAGGCTGGCACTTGAGAGACACGTGGATTTCTGAAGCATTTTCCAGGTTCCAAAAGTAAGCCGCCATTTAGTCTCCAAGCTCCCACATAACTCCCTTTTAATCAAACAAACTATCCAACCTCAGTTGTTTTGGGAAAGAAACTGACATCTGCCAGTCAACTACAAAATAATACAAGTAACAGGGACTGTAAATATCAAAGACAATGCTAGGTGAAATGCCTATTTTTACATCTTCTATAAATCCTGTTGATTATCCAAAGCTTTGGATAATCATCTGATTTTGAAGATTATCTGAGAATTTATAGATACATTGATTAGGTGGGGGCAAAGAGCAATTTTCAAGAGATGAAAATTAGTAATGTATGAGTAACGCTCAGTACATAATAAAAACAGCCTACTAAGGCACCATGAGGACCCGGTTCACATTAGCAAGCACAAATAGAGAGGGCCAGTCAGCAAGGTTCTGAAGGGCCCCTGGAGCCCAGAAGTAAATGAAACAGAAAATGAGCAAAAGCCCCTCTGGCTGCTCTTAAGCAAACATCTCAAGAGGTGAGGGGATGATGAGGCCCGAGTAACTATGAAGGAAGTATTATCATATGCCTGAAAAGGAATTATTCCCATAGCAAATTACAAAAACCCATCTGGGCCTCGGTTGGTGTGGGTCCTCTCCTGCACCAAAAAGTCTCAGGCTCGATTCACGGTCAGGGCACGTGCCTGGTTGCAGGCTCGATCCCCTATAGGGGTCATGCAGGAGGCAGCTGATGGATGATTCTCTCTCATTATGTTTCTCTCTTTCCCTCTTCCTCTCTTTAAGAAAGATAAATAAAAACATGTATTTTTTTAAAACCCCATCTGGAATGATAAGAAACAACTGATATTTACCTGTGTGGCAAGGCTGTAAAATATTTCGGCCGTGCGGGCATAACCTGACTTCTTGAGGTTGACGCTTCCTCCAGGGAAGAGGACCCTGAAACAACATCCGAGAGGATGCATTTCCATCCCGCCCCACAGGAACCAAACCATCTTTTTATTTCAAAACAACTCCTTCCCTTTACACAAGCAACAAGAAAATGAGAAAACTAAGGCAAAGGAAACTATGAAATATTTACAGGACTACCCATTTGTAAATTATTGCAGTTAAAAGTACTTTTGTACATAGTCTTCCAAAACACTCTTGATAAACAAGTTTACTGTTGGTACGGATAACTTAAGGTGAATAAATGGGGTAGGGGGAGAGAGGACACAGAGCTAGAAATCAAGTAGAGATAACATCCGAAGTACAGGTATGTTTAATGAAGATGATCTGTGATGCCAGCATCTACTAGAGGCCCATTAATCATGAGACAGGTATGGCTCACAAAAGAAGTTTTTCTTAACCATAAAGAACAAACTGATCATAAAAATATATGTAAGCTAAAATTAAATATCCATGAGAATTTAATGCTATGTTATCACCCTGAAATCTCTTCAGTAATAATCATGGGATTAGAAGAGCTTTGAAAAAGAACACAATCCCATTTCTAGAAGTCTAGGTGGGGGAGAGTGGGGGAAGTAGCAAACATTTCATTTTATTTTAATCTACCCATAAAGGTGAGATATAGAAAAATATTTACTATGTTTTTACATCAACTCTTTAAACCAATTCTAAACTTTAAATATTATAAACAAGTCTTGAAATAAGCAGGGGATAGTCCAAAGAGATTATAAAAGTTAGGTTAAGATATTAACATTTTGAAAATACTTAAATATGAATTTGAGATATGGGTAATAATACTGCTGAGATAGTTGTTCATTCAACAACTATACTCTGCTTCTTGCATGAGCCAGGCTCAGCATTAGCCTGGACAGCCAAAGATGAGTAGGTTTTGCTGTTGGTAAGATCACAGTATGAGGTGGAACACCTGCCACAAAAACATGCAGAAAATGCTACAATTCAAAGTGGATTAACGAAGACCCATTAGCAGTTCTCCCTTTTCATCAACTCAGTACTTAAAAAGCTGCCTCCGACCAAACCTGATATGTTTAAGCACAAATTCCTTCATCAAGTAAAGCTTGACTGCCCTTCCCAGTTGACAAACTCCTTTAAAGCCAGGCTCTGCCTTTCCATCTCTGGGCACCCCCACAACGGGATGGGCTCTACCGCATCACAGGGACCATGAAGGGGCTTCTGCAGTGGCAGAGCAGTGCTCATTTCCTGGTGTGCATGTGGAGGTTCTAGCACAGTCCAGCCTGGGCTTGTTTATCCTTGCCGGGTCAAAGGACACAGGCATTTTAAATGTTTTACCAAATTGAACTGATTTTATAGTAAATATTTACTGAATCAAATTAAACTTAAGTCTGATGAACAAGAATAGGTCAATTTAGAGACAAATGGTAGGGGAGGGGGGTTAAAGAGCAACCAAAGGACTTATATGCATGTATATTAGCATAACCAATGGGTACAGACACTGGGGCAGTGGGGGCTTGCCCGGGGCAGGAATGACTGGGGGAGGGGAGTAATTGGGGAAAAAGAAAACATAAATAAATAAATAAATAAATAAATAAATAAATAAATAAATGCAGATCTTTAAACAATGACAAAAAAGAACTAAAGTCTGAAGGCAAGTTTGGAACATAGCTTTTTAAAAAAAAATGTAATAAATGAATGCAGCTTTTTAAAGTTTTTTTAAAAAGCTCTTTTTATTAACTTTACAGTAACATATTCTCCCTCCATCCCACTCCCAATCAGGCACAACCACCAATAAAATGTATTGCTATTGACCTGACAGATTTATGTTACACATCACTCTCACTCCTACCTTAAGAACCAAAGAATGGGAGTCTACTACACAAACCACTATGTGCCTTGTTTTCATATAATATCACATTGTTCAAGTAACAACAGTGTCCAAAGCAGCACCGACGGGTACCCCGATATTTAACCTGTATACATTCTATCAGATGTAGACAGCCTCCTTTATTTACCCAATTATCAACTGATGGACTAATGGGTGGCTTCAAAATTGACTGTATTCCAAACAGTAGTATAGTGCACATGATGGACTCAATTCTACACATGTGGGGGGTATCCTATCTAATAAAAGAGTAATATGCAAATTGACTGTACCTCCACTACACTCACAATTCCGCCCACTAGCCAATCAGAGCAAGTATGCAAATTAACCCAACCAAGATGGCTACAGCCACAGAGCGAGCAGGAGAGAGGCTTGGGTTGCCCCTGGCGATGGAGGAACCCAAGCTTTCGGCAAACCCTGGTCGGCCAAGGCCTCCATTTAAAGTTTTATGGCTGTGTGAGCAGAGGCTTGGTTCCACTCCAGACTACAAAGTTTCAGTTGTAGAAGATAAATAAATCCCAGATATCAGGGCCTCCCCTTGGGTCGCCAGGGGGTGTGGCCATCCTCCAAACCACCACAGGCCTCTCACCCAGGCCACCCATACCCCAAGGGAACACCCACCCTAATCCAGGACATCCTTCAGGGCAAACCAGCTGGCCCCCACCTGTGCACCAGGCCTCTATCCTATCTAATAAAAGAGTAATATGCAGATTGACCATCACTCCAATACACAAGATGGCTGCCCCCATGTGGTCAAAGATCCTGCCCCCATGTGGACACAAGATGGCCACCAAAAGATGGCCAGCAGGGGAGGGCAGTGGGGAGGGACCAGACCTGCAAGAAAGGGCAGTTGGGGGTAATCAAGCCTGCAGGGGAGGGCAGTTAGGGGCAAACAGGCTGGCAGGGGAGCAGTTAGTCATCAATCAGGCTGCCAGGTGAGTGGTTAAGGGGTGATCATGCTGGCAGGAAGAAGCAGTTAGAGGCAATCAGAAAGGCAGGCAGGTGAGCAGTTGGGAGCCAGCAGTCCTAGATTGTGAGAGGGATGTCCAACTGCCCGTTTAGGCCCGATCCATATAGGATCGGGCCTAAACATCTGGATTGGGCCTAAACGGGCAGTCGGACATCCCTAAGGGGTCCCAGATTGGAGAGGGAGCAGGCTGGGCTGAAGGACACCTCCCCCTGCACCTCCCTCCCCGTGTACAAATTTCATGCACCAGGCCTCTAGTATACTTATAAAACAATATTCCTTACAAAGGATTTCCTGGCTCAAAGGGTATGTGCATTTTTTATTGCAATAGGTATTACAAAACTGGCCCTCAAAAGCGTATGTAACTTACCCAGCCATAAGCAAAGTATGAGATACTTGTTTCTTCACATCTTCATCAAACAATATTAACAAATGTTCTGATCTCTGTCAACTTGATATTTTAATTGCTATAATTAGATTTCTTTTATGCATAGGTTGAACATTTTTTCATATTACTAAACGTTTTTTTTCTCTGTGAGGTAACCATTCATAACTTTTTTGGTGATGCCACAGTATAGACAATTTTTTCCAAGTTCTATTCAAATCACCTTCTAAGAGAGAATTGAATAATATCCTTAGGCTTAAGATTTATAAATCCCCCAAGCAAGCAGTATGCCATGCCATTCAAAGTCGCTTCAAAATACTCAAGACAGGCATTAAAAGAATAAAGTCTATGTCACACATTTTAAAAAATGATATATGTCTACTGTGTAACATTAATTTCTTAAGCTTCCTTCTCTGTAGGACAAATGCATCTCTCTCTCAACAATATAATTCCTCTGAAAGAACTCAGAAAACTTGTGGTACACCACTGTAAGACAGTTACACAGAAACACGTGGAATACTTAGCAGACTACATAGACCTCACACACCGTATCAAGCCAGTGCTGCCGACTTACCCATTAATGGAATGGAAAAGCTTTACATACTCTTCATCTGTAAGATCAAGCCTGAAAAAAAGAAAAACAGCGACAAAACATCCATTTCCCAAACCTAAGAAAACCGTCAGGCTCTAAAAGAAGTCACCACATTATTGTTAAAAGCCAGATGAAAAATATTCTTTTTTTTTTTAAAGGAAGAGTCTTTTTAAAAAAATATATATTTTATTGATTTTTTACAGAGAGGAAGGGAAAGGGATAGAGAGCTAAAAACTTCATTGAGAGAGAAACATTGATCAGCTGCCTCCTGCGCATCCCCTACTGGGGATGTGCCCGCAACCAAGATACATGCCCTTGACTGGAATCGAACCTGGAACCCTTCATTCTGCAGGCTGGAAAAATAATTCTTTTTTTAAAAAATATATTTTATTGATTTTTTACAGAGAGGAAGGGAGAGGGATAGAGAGTTGGAAACATCTATGAGAGAGAGACACCGATCAGCTGCCTCTTGCACACCCCCTACTGGAGATATGCCTGCAACCAAGGTACATGCCCTTGACTGGAATCGAACCTGGGATCTTTTAGTCCTCAGACCGATGCTCTATCCACTGAGCCAAACCGGTTTCGGCTAGAAAAATAATTCTTAAATACTAAGTGATATTACATCTCTACCTTCTTAGAGGCATCTTTTCAAACTACATGAAAGCCACACAATTATATCCTTATAACAGTAGTCACAGGGATGTAAAGTATAGTATGAGAAATATAGTAAAAAAATTTAAAAATATAGTCAATAATCCTATATAATAAAAACCTAACATGCAAATTGACTGAATGGTGGAATGACCAGTTGCTATGATGTGCACTGACCACCAGAGGGCAGACGCTCAACACAGGAGCTGCCCCCAGCCCACAGGCCCCAGGCCAGTCAATGTGGGTGCCAGCAGGGTGCTGCATGATTGTCCTGTTGGTCACCTCACAGAGGAGGAGGTGACCAGTGGGGATGGGAGAGGAAAGGGCTGGCAAGTGGGTGGCACCAGGCTGGCCAAGGTGGGTGCGAGGGCGGGGGGCAATCACCCCACAGATCAGCCTAAACCCTGGCCAGACCTAGGAACCCTACCTGCGCACCAGGCCTCTAGTATTATAATAACCATGTATGGTCATATGGGTACTAAATAGACTCATCAGGGATCCCTTTCTAAGTTATACAAATGCCTAATCACTATGTTGTACACCTGATATAATATAATATTGTATATGTCAACAATAATTGAAAAATGAAAAAATTACTTTAAAAAAAGCCAAAACACAGGATTTAAGCACTGGTAATTTCTCCACTAGCCAATCAGTAATTTTATGTAAGGTCGAAACAGGTATGTACTAACATGCCTATCTTAACTCCAGGCAGCTTTGGCAGATAAAAACAATCCACAGAAAAGCCTCCACCATGCTTCACTCTTCCCCACCACCAACTGTAAAGGTCTAGGGACTACAGTGTATTCAAAATCAGAAGAGTGGAGATCTAGGGAGAGATTACATGCAGAGCACTGTAGACTAGCCCAGTGGTCGGCAAACCGCAGCTTACGAGCCACATGCAGCTCTTTGGCCCCTTGAGTGTGGCTCTTCCATGGAATACCAAGGCCTGGGCGAGTCTATTCTGAAGAAGTGGCATTAGAAGAAGTTTAAGTTTTAAAAATTTGGCTCTCAAAAGAAATTACAATCTTTGTACTGCTAATATTTGGCTCTGTTGACTAATGAGTTTGCCAATCACTGGACTAGCCTAATCTGCCTGTGAATTATTCTGAGGCACCTTCGTTAAACAGCCCGTGAATTCTCCCACTGTTTATATCTTCTTCTCTTTTTTCAATGTCCTACAGTTTTCTGAAAACAGATCTTTTACCTCCTTGGTTAAGTGTATTACTAAGTATCTTCATTTTCTTCTTGCAATGGTAAATGAGATTTTTTTAAATTTTTTTTTAAGTTTCTCTTTCTGAGAGTTCATTATTGGTATATAAAAAGGCCATAGATTTCTGGGTGTTAATTTTGTTGCCAAATTCATTTATTAAATCTAGTAGTGTTTTGATGGAGTCTTTAGGATTCTCTGTGTACAGTATTATGTCATTGGAAAATGACAGTTTTATTCCCTCCTTTCCAATTTGGATGCCTTTTCGTTCTTTTTCTTGTGTGATCATTATGGCTAGTACTATGTCAAACAGGAATGGTGAAAATGGACATCCCTGTCTTGTTCTTGTTCTTAGGGGAAATAGTTTTATTTTTTTGCCTACTGAGTATGATGTTAGCTATAGGTTTATCATATCAAGACTCTTATTATGTTGATGTATGACCCCTCTATTCCCACTTTGCTGATAGTTTTTATCAAAAAAGGTTGTTGGATTTTGTCCAATACTTTTTCTGCTTCAATTGATACAACTATGTGATTTTTATATTGCAATCTGTTATTGTGCTATATCACATTTATTGATTTGCAGATATTGTACCAGCCTTGCATCCCAGAATAAATTCCACTCGGTCATGATTTTTTTAATATATTGCTGGATCCGATTTTCTAATATTTTGTTGAGAATTTTACCATCTATGTTCATCAGGGATATTGGCCTATAGTTCTCTTTCTTTGTTAATTTCTTTATCTGGTTTGGGGGTTAGAATAATGCTGGCTTCATAGAAAGAGCTTGGAAGTATTTCTTTCTCTTGAATTTTTTGGAATAGTTTGAGAATAGATATTAGTTCTTCTTTGAATGTTTGGTAAAACTCCGCTGTAAAGTTGTTAGGACCAGAGCTTTTGTTTGCTGGAAGTTTTTTATTACTGCTTCAATTTCATCAATAATTATTGGTCTTTCAGGTTTTCTGATTCTTCCTGATTGAGTTTTGGAAGTTTGTATTTTCCTGGGAATATGTCCATTTCACCCAGGGTCCCCTAACAATCCCTAAGTTACTGATGATTTTATCCCCTTCTCCAGAGAAGACAGATGGGATTACGCTGTGACAATTGGATACAATCTTTAAGTCATGGAGAGATGGGTTTGTTCTCCCAGAAGTTCAACAAAATGCAAGAACAAGGAAAGAGAGCATTCTGCTCAATGAAATCTGTCCATTTAACAGTCTCATGGTTCTGTAAGAGAATAACAAGGCACAATGCCCTCTCAACCTGCCACAAAAGAAGTAGGCTGAGATTAAATATCAACTACAGTCCATTTCTGCCACAGGAAAAAGTTCGTTTGTTTGTCTGTTTTGTGGGGAGGGAGTTGGAACACCTCTAACATTATTAAGCAGACACCTCTGATGCCCTGAACTTGGCTGTGCTAGGCCAGCAAACCCCTCTGGGCTCTGCTCTAACTCCAAATGAGCTGTGCAAGCTCAGGTCTGTTCAGAAGTTATAACAATCCTTCTGGCAAAGAGCCACGAAGCAGTGAGTGACACTGCAATGCTGCTCACCATTCTCTTACCTGGCGGATAGTGGCAGGTGGCCCTGACTTGGGAAGCGACAGGGAGACGAAATGTGAGTTTACTGATTCCCAGTATTTTGCCAGTTCAATCTGCCCAAACTGTGCCAACAATAAGGGAACCATTCAGGACCCAGAATCTTCCCCCATAGATATTTAAATCAGGATGGGCAACATCAGGAAACAGAATGGGTTTAGACCACTCAGCTACACCCAGGGACTTCTGACAACTAGCCATGTAGGCTAGTTTCAGTCATTTTATTCATTCTAAACAAATGGCTTCCACATTGTCCATGTCTGAAGTTTTAACCCCTGCTTACCACTATGAAGAGCCGTAACTGATGAATGTTTTGGGAGAAGGAGGCTGTCACAGACTCAAGTGTCTCAGCGACCTGCCAGGGAAAATAGGCCAGGTCACATGCTTTGAATGCAATGTTATTTGCATGTTGTCAAGACTTTTTTGAAGCAACAGAACTTCTCAAAGAAAGAAATAGTTCCTTCTCTCTTTAACTAAAAAACAAACACGTGTAAGCTCGTAATGACGACAAATGACAGCTTGACAGGGAGTGAAGGGCATTGCTGCCAGTGGAGAGCTCTTGCTTCACTTCAAATCTGCTCCAGATAACTTTGTTAAAAAAAAAAAAAAAGAGGCCAAAAGTCAAGATTTTATAAAAGTCTTCTGATTTGCTAACGTTTAAAATGCTTTAGAATGCTGTGTGAACAAAGCACATTTTTAAACCAAGAACAGCCAGTGGGGCGCCACGTGCTACCTCTCAGGAAGAGGAATCTCTGTGGGTCCCACTACTCCCTCAGCGGGAAACTGGGATAACCTGAGAGCTCCAGGCACCTGAGAGAGAAGGTAGTAGAAAGAAGACTAAAGAAGACCAAAGACAAACTTCTTTACCTATTCCAGAATTCTGCCTATGTCTGCCATCCTCCTCCTTTTCCCTTCTATCCTGCAGGAGTTGGCTCCCAGGATCCAACCTGCAAAAATGAACCTGACATTATCAGTGAGATCCTCTGTCTCATTCTACATTAGGTAACCCTATGCAGGTTACTCTGGGAATCTAGTGGCCATGTGTTATGTGGTTTTCATAGGATCCTATGCTTCTAATTCCAAGCGATTTACTTAAAAAGAACTCTGGGGCCGAAACCACCGGTTTGGCTCAGTGGATAGAATGTCGGCCTGCGGAATGAAAGGTCCCAGGTTCCATTCTGGTCAAGGGCATGTACCTTGGTTGCGGGCACATCCCCAGTAGGGGATGTGCAGGAGGCAGCTGATCAATATTTCTCTCTCATCGATGTTTCTAACTCTCTATCCCTCTCCCTTCCTCTCTGTAAAAAAATCAATAAAATATATTAAAAAGAAGAAGAAGAACAACAACAACAACAACAATAATAGCAACAACTTTGGGAATCCAAACTGGAAATCAACCTTTATGCTGACAGTCACATTTTCAGTGTCTGTCACACATGCCAATACTTGGTGAATCATTGGTTTCAACACTTCCTCCATTTCAAAAACTTATGTCTTTCTCATCTCTTCCTCTCTGTACCCTTACATTAGTCATCCAGTCGTGTTTATTTTTCTTAAAATAATATTTACCTATCAAGGCTACAACCACTATTCTAAGTCAAACCCTCCCCACTTCACAGCCTACTGCAAGTCTCTGAACTGGTACAACTGCCTCTGTCCTTCCTAGTTCCCACCCGGGCTGTCATCTCCAATGTCCTAGAAGAACGGCTTACATAAAATGCTTCCATGATCAAAATTTTGAAAGGCTGTTCTGAAGATTCCCTGGAGCCTCTTCTGCAGCTCTAAAACTCTGGTGGTATCTGGTTTCCAAGTAATATTTCATTTTAAAACTTAGATCTGCTACTGAGGAATTAAAGACTAGCATCAAAAGCAAATTTTCATCTTGCGGTACAGATAACTAAATGTAAAAGAATGAGTAAGAAGACAAACCTTGCCTTAGCTCAGTGGTCGGCAAACTCATTAGTCAACAGAGCCAAATATCAACAGTACAATGATGGAAATTTCTTTTGAGAGCCAAATTTTTTAAATTTAAACTTCTTCTGATGCTACTTCTTCAAAATAGACTTGCCCAGGCCATGGTTTTTTGTGAAAGAGCCACACTCAAGGGGCCAAAGAACTGCATGTGGCTTGCAAGCCGCAGTTTGCTGACCACAGCCCTAGCTGCTTTGACTTTGTGGAGAGAGCATCGGCCTACAGACTGAAGGGTCCCAGGTTCGATTCCGGCCAATGGCACATGCCCGGGTTGCAGGCTCAATCCCTCAGTAGGGAGCATGCAGAAGGCAACTGATCAATGATTCTCATCATTAATGTTTCTCTCTCTCCCTTCCCCTTCCTTTCTGAAATCAATAAATACATTTAAAAAAAAAAAAGACAATCCTTATGAAGCTAAACATAGAACCATTTTGTGATATAATTCTCTAAATTGTAATATTTGCATTTTGATTATTAATATTCCATTTTTGGTTATAGATTGTTTGGGGAGTGTTTGTTTTGTTGTTGTTAATCTTCACTCACCAAGGATATTTTTTTCCATTGATTTTTTTTAGAGAGAGTGGAAAGAAGGGAGATGTGAGGGGAAAGAGGGAGAGAGAAACACTGATTGAAAGAGAAACACATGAACCAGGGTCGGGGATGGAACCTGCAACCTAAGTAGGTACTCTTGACTGGGAATTGAACCCATGACCCTTTGGTGTGCAGGCCATTTATCCACACTGGCCAGAGCATATTATAGTTTTTAAATGCAAAATTATTTATAAAAGCAGTTTTCCCAGAGTATTTTGTGTGTGAAATCTCATAATGGATTGGAGGGTGGTGCTGGAAGCTTCCAAAATACAGTAATTTTGGATGATAAGATATTATGAACACAAAAAGTTTTGTTGGTTATAAAATTCAACTCTTTCCAAATCAATATATGGTATAAATCATTTTATTCTTACTAGATTATTACATCATAAAACCAATATCACTTTTTTAAAACTGTAATAACAGCAGTTTATATTGAAGCAACACTGCTGTATTAGTTACTTACAAACTTTTAAAGTAGAGTGTGAAAGTACTTAAAAAGTCATCTTCTAAAAATCTCCTTTATTCCCTAAGTGGACCCTTACCCTAATATTATGGAATAAAGCTGGTAAAGTTATAGATTATTTTACTCCACTAATTTCATGATTGTCCAATTAGAACTGCCTTTGAGGTTGTAAAAAAACAACAACTATCATTTCATTCTCTAATACATATGACATACCTCTAATGATGTGAGAGATAAACATCACTTCATACTTTAAGCAATGTAGTGAGAGACTTTAAGCATCAGATCTGTGGCAAAAATCAGGTGCAGTAGTACCACATGTGCAATCAAAAGAGAGGCATTAATTTTAAAGATAAAAGCTAATTTAAAAGGTAAAACAGCAGCTTTATTTATACAGTGTAAAAAATAGTGAAACATACCTTATTGGTACAACTCTTGCACCTGCAGATTCCAAATACTTTACATAGGATGCAGCAATATAGTATTTTCCCAGGTTTTTCATTGCCTTAGTATTGCATGTTTGCATTAATATTCCTAAATTAAAAAAAAAAGTTTTAGTTTCAAACAATTGACTTTTTTCTGCTCAGAAATTGAAACAATTCACAGTAAAAATATGACAAAAATATCTTACCTAATAATAGACATACATGCTAATTGACCATACCTTTGCGATGCCCACAGCCAATCAAAGGTAAGTATGCAAAGTAGCCCAACAAAAGATGGTAGTTAATTTGCATACATGGCTGCCAAGCAGCTGGGGGCAGGGCAGGACATAGGCATTCCGCCCTGCCCCCAGTCGCTCTGGGCTTCTGAGCAGCATAGGATGGTAGAAAGGCAGCTCTGGCCAGAGCAAAAGCGGTGCCAGCAGCCAGGGAAAGGAATGCCCATTCTGGCACGAATCTTTTAGTATATATATAATGACAGTAATTCCCCCTTATCCAAGGTTTAACTTTGTGAGGTTTTGGCTAGCCACTGTCACCTGCGGTCTAAAAACATTAAATGGAAAATTCTAGAAATAAATAATTCATGAGTTATGTTCTGTGAGGCATGATGAAATCTCAAGCCATCCTCACCCCAGACATGAATCTAACACTTTATCCAGCATCGTCACAATGTAGATGCTCCAGACCACTTAGTAACTATCTTGGTTAGCACATCAACTGGCTGGTACAGCAGTTCACGTAATGCTTATTTTACCTAATAATGGCCCGAAAGTGCAAGACCAGTGCTGGCAATTCGAAAATGGCAAAGAGAAGCTGTGAAGTGCTTCATCAAGGGAAAAGTGGAGTGGAGTACAATAAGATATTTTGGAAATGACACAACATTCACCTAACTTTTATTACAGCATAGAGCTGATTCTTGAACACAGGTTTGAACTGTATGAATCCACTTTTACATGATTTTTTCAATAATTACATACTTAGCCCTCTATATCCCCACATATGCAGATTCAATCAACCATGGGTCAAAAACAGTATTTTAAATCCAGGGTTGGAAATCCACAGATGCGGAGGATTGACTTAAGTTATATTCAAATTTTCGACTGTATGGGTCAACTGCATTGTTATAACTGGTCTATTTTTTTATTAGTTATTGTTACTGATCTCTTACTGAGCCTAATTTATAAATTAAAATTTATCACATATACATATAAATGTATGTATGTATAAATATATCCTATCTAATAAAATCATAATATGCAAATTGACCATCACTCCAACACAAGATGGCTGCCCCCATGTGGACACAAGATGGGCACAACAAGATGGCCAACAGGGGAAGGCTGTTGGGAGGGACTAGGCCTACAGTGGAGGGCAGTTAGGGGTGACCAGGCCTGCAGGGGAGGGCAATTAGGGGCAATCAGGTTGGCAGGGGAGCAGGTAGGTGTCAATCAGGCTGGCAGGGGAGTGGTTAAGGGGTGATCAGGCTGACAGGCAGAAGTAGTTTGGGGCAATCAGGAAGGCAGTCAGGCAAGCAGTTGGGAGCCAGCAGTCCTGAATTGTGAGAGGGATGTCCGACTGCCCGTTTAGGGATCGGGCCTGAACGGGCAGTCACACATCCCTCAAGGCGTTGCAGATTGGAGAGGGTGCAGGCTGGGCTGAGGGATATATCCCTCCCTGTGCACAAATGTTGTGCACCAAGCCTCGTGTATATATATTTATATTAATAAAAGGGTAATATGCTAATTACACTGGGAGACCTTCTGGATGTCCTCCAGACAAAGCCATGGTGGCAGAGCCAAGGCAGAGTTGGTTAAGAGCGATCAGGTCAGAAGGGGAGGACAGTTGGAGGCAAGCAGATCTACGGGAAGGGGGGAGGAAAGGGGGCACGGGGACATTTGGGGGCTAGCATGCCATCAAGGCAGTTGGGTGCAAGCAGGCCTACAGGAAGGTGAGCTAGGAGCCAGTGGTCCCAGATTGTGAGAGGGATGTCCAACTACTGGTGTAGGCCAAATCAGGCCTAAACCTGCAATAAGACATCCCCCAAGGGGTCCCAGATTGGAAGGGGTGCAGGCCAGGCTGAGGGACAACCCCTTATGCACGAATTTCATATATCAGGCCACGTGTGTGTGTGTGTGTGTGTGTGTGTGTGTATGAAAATACAACTATAGGGTTTTGGTATTATCCATAGTTTCAGGTATCTGTTGGGGGTCTTGGAACCTATTCCCTACAAATACAGGTGGACTACTGTGCTTTACTCATCTAATTCCCAGAATTAAATATAAAGCTTTTCCTGCAAGTGCACCCATAAACTTTATAAAAGGAATAGTGGAAGCTGATCTGAGTAGCTTCCTCTCTCTGCCCTCATCAGGGAGGCCAAATAAGTTCCCAATGCATGTTTACAGTAGCACCAGCCTCCTTCACGCAGCCATAGATCTACAATGGGTCTCACTGTACATACAAATCCTTATATCTAGAAGGAGGCCTCTTCCTTCCCACACACACTCAAAGATGCACTGTTTCCTTGACAACAAAGCAAAAGTGGAAATATCTTCAATCCACATCTCTCCAACACCAGCAAAAGTCCCTCAATCCAAACAAACATCTTGCCTCCCTCCAACTATTATAATTAATAGCTTCTTAAAAGGTTTCTCTCCAACCTTTCTTAAATAACCCTCACCATCTCCAACCAGTTCTCCACATGGTAAGAAACCTAATATCACCATTCATTCATTCATTCACTCACTCACTCACTTAGTATAGTATATTACAAAATCATACCACAAGCAGACATTGAACTAAGTGCTGGGTACACATCTACACTAATCAAAGAGTAAGATGCAAATTGACCGTACCTTCGCAACACCCACCAGCCAATGAGGAGTGAGTATACAAATTAATCCAACAAAGATGATGGGTTAATTTGCATACTCAGGCACCAAGTGGCCGGTGATGGCACCGCCCCAGCTGCTCCAGGCCTCTGAGCAGGATGGCAAGGCAGAAAGGTGGCTCCAGCCAGAGCAAAGGTGGTGCCAGCAGCCAGGGGAAGGAAGGCCCATTCTTGCACGAATCTTTGTGCATTGGGCCTCTTATGAAAAAAATAAATGAAAATCACTGCCCTGTGGGCTTTAATTCTAGTGTGTGGGAGGGAAAGGAAAGAAGACAAAAAGTAAATAAACAAGATAAAATGCATAGTGCTATGGAGAAAAGTAAAGCAGAGGAAGAAGGTATGTGTTTGGGGTTGGGGTTGTGTCCCAGCTATGGGGGGAAGAGGATCTCTTAAATATGTTTTCTAGGCAATTCCTTTCTGAGAAGGTAGAACATGGCATTTGATCCAGGACCTAAGTAAGAGAGGTGAGGGGGCAAGGGCATATGCAGATATCTGAAGGTAGGAGAGATCCAGACTGAGGGAACAGCAAGTACAAAGGCTCTGAATCAGGTGTGTGCCTGTCACATTACAAGGAGTCCATATGGACCAGAGCCCTGTGTGAGCTAGAGGGAAAAGTGATAGAAAATGAGATCAGAGAGAGAGATCAGAAGGGTGTACCTCCCTGCTGGGTGCACCTCCCTGCACTTCAATGGGCTCCTAAGCTTTCTTAACTATTACAAGACTCTATGTGCTCTGCCCTACCTAACCTCCTTGGCTTCCTCTCACAACTGGAACCTCAGCCCCAGAATAATGCCGTGTCGCATCAAAACACATCTATCCAGAGAGGACACCTGCGCCCGCAACAATCACTACTCCACCGTTCGGAATACTTTCAATGTCTCTGCAGGTGACATGAGACAACTCTTCTGTAGTCCCAGCTTTCTACAACTGTCATTTTCTCAGACATTCAGTTAATATATACCAAATGTCAAAATCTGTTCAGTAAGACTGTTTTTCTCTCCTTGGATTGGTAGGGTCCTCTTATGGAAAATAAAAGTTGGTAGGGCAAAAATTAGGGAGTGTCATAGGAAATGGGAGTGGTACAGGGTAGGCAAGGGTGAGGTGCCACAAAGCAGAATTGGGACATGTGAACACAAGATACCAGAAAGGAGAAAAATATGTACATGAGAGAGCAGGTAAGTTCCACTGACGTACCCCTCTCCCCTTGCTTCCTTCCACGCATACTCACTTTTCCCATCTGTGGAGAAAAGTTCAGGCTATGTTCCAAGCCCCTCAGAATGTGACCAAAATGTCACCCATCCTTTAAGGTCATCCCACAGCTTCTTTTTGCCTTCTTTGTCTTTGAATCCTTTGCACTTCCTAACTTAATGCTCTGCATGTAGTAGGTGTTCAGTTAACTATTTTGCCTTAATAAATCAGGGTGCCCAAAAGCAAATTCATTCTTTCTACATCTGACCCTGAACTACCATTGTTACTAGAAAAGGGAAAAGAGTACCCCTCCTCTTTTTTCCCTCCTCCCGGAACCCACAATTCCCAACCCACAACCCAGAATTACATTTTCAGGTAATTCTCCTTCGAGAATCTAACCTCTATTTTAAATAGCTATGAAACAAGGCAGTCCAATTTCCAAATATTGATACACAGACCATCTGAAAATTGAGCACTACCAATATAAAGGGAAATACCCTCATCTCCTTTGCATTTAGTTACAAAAAAAAAGTGCTCCTCTTCATGCAAAAAAAAAAAAAGACAGTATAAATGTCATATTATTACAGCTAAAATTAAACCAATCTTAATTGTTGACATAAATTATTTCGGGCACATTTTTATTTCAGGCTGACTTCCCCTGGATAACTGTCTCCTGCCCGGCCTCAAATGTTCCTTCTGACAAAGCAAACTGGAGTTGACTTTTTAAAATGTAAATTTCTGGGAAACCAAATATTACGTGCTTCATTTGAACACTACACAGAATTGTCATTGGGATCACAAGGGCCACTGCTCAAGATGACAAAGCCCGAGGTAGACCATAATTTCTGGAATATCTAGTCAACTCGATTTTTATATGCACACTGCATTGCATCTTGAAATATACCGCCAACCAGTGACATTTTAATGAATATGATGCAAGCACAGAATTTGCTTAATTCGTAGAAATCCCTACCTAGCTGTGTACCGAGAATAAAACAATCTGCAGGGCTTTCTCCACCCTCCCAGCTTTAAAGCGCTGTGAAATCCACCCGGCATCCTCCTGCTGTGCCCGTGGGCTCCCGGCGCCCGCCGCCACCCGGCGCCCGCCGCCACCGCCTTCCCAGCCCCGGCGCCCGCCCCCGAGCCCGTGGCCGGAGGCGCCAAGCGGGACGCGGCGCCTTCTTACCGATGATGGGCTTCTGGGTGGAGGCAGGGGCCGCGGACAGCCGGAGTGTCACCGCTGCGCCCAGCAGCAGGCCCAGCGCGTACAGCAGGTGTCCCGGGCTCGCCATGGCGCCGGCAGCCTCCCGCCGCCTTTCAAAGGCTCTGCGGCCGGGTGGCCCGGAGCGGCGGCTGCGTGGCCGCGAGACAGCTGGAGGGCGTCCGGCGGGGCGGCGCTCCGCCGCGGGGGCCTACGGGAAATGTAGTCCCGGCGCGCGCAAGGCGGCCTCGGAGCGGGGATGGCGGCGCAGGGCTCCAGAGGCGCCGTAGCCTGTCCCGCCCGCCGCATGGCTAGACTGCGTTCAGCGGCCAGCTCACCTGCGATCGGTGCGTCCGCACGCTCGGAATCAGCTCTGTGGGCACGGGGTGGTCTCCCCTTGCAACTGTTAATGTGATGAGGTCACCCGTCCCTAAGCTGGGGCGCAGAACTCAGATCCGCGAAGAGGAGGATCCCGGGTCCCCTGGGGACCCCGTCCCCCGGCATCTGGAAAGGCGGCGAGGGATTCCAGAAGGCGCCTGAGAACTTCGCGCCAACTGTGGCTCCTGCTCCAAAGGCCCGAGCTTTGTAGTCAGGAATGCTAACCGCCACGTGGACACTCCAGCGTTCCATGGAACGACAGGCCGCGTCTTCGGAGGTGATTTCCACACCCTGTTATTTCTTCGCCGGGTCCAGGCACCTGGAGGAAAGCAGCGCCCGGGACGGGAAGGACGATGGATGTGAACATGTTCCCAGGCGCAGGGCCTCACTGCAGAGCTGGGTCAGGGAGGGACGACCCCCGGCATCTCCTGCAAAGCGGCGAGGCCCGGCGAGGCCCTCAGAAGAGGCTCACCGACGTCTCTATGAGCGCCATCCTCAGACGCTGTCCTATAAATGGGAGGCGGATCTGATGGCTTTGGTTCCTGTTCATTGAAAGTATTTTGAGGGTTCTTGTTAAAATTTTGAGATTTGGAATCACTCTTTTCATGGTAAGTAGGTAAAAGACAGGAAACGTTTATCCATGGGTGAAAAAGTAAATGTATTGATATGGATAATATTAGGTGGAATTGCCCACCTACAAGGCCCAAATTCAGATAAAATTGAAGAAAAAGTATTTGAAAATCTAATCATCACTGCTAAGTATTGAAGATGCAAAGATGAATTGGATAATGTCTTTTTCACAAGAAGCTTACAGTTCAGTAAGGAAAAAAAGACAGGAAGAGAACATGATGTACGGAGAGAATAACAGCATCGTTTTGGCATATTTCAAGAAGAGTGACTGCAATATGGAGTCTAGTTTGACAAGAAAATGGAAGGGTGTGGTGAGAGATAAGGCCAAAGGATGTGCTTACACATATTGTGAAAGACCTTACTTACTCAGCTGGTTTTAAACATAATTGAACAGATGAGGAGCCTTTGTAAATATGAATTTGTGATTCTGGAGCTCAAATCCATGCAGGAAAACATTAAATTATTACTTGGCATTATGCACACAAAATATAAAATACAGATGAGTAAAGATGTAAATATTAAAGTCAAAATAAAATACTTTATAAGAAAATGCAGAAATATGTTTATGACTTTGGTGGTCAAAGGATTAAAATACAAATGTTAATGGAAACATTTGATAGATTTAACAATATAACTAAAACTTCTATATAACTTTAAGCAAATTAAAAGTAAGGCACAAACTTGGGAAATATGTTTACAAAATATAGAATTTTTAAAATGTTCATTTCTAGAATAGACAAAGAACTAAATAAGAAAACACAGCAACCCTATAAAAAATGAGAAAAGAAGGTGAAATACAAAGCAAATCTTCACTAGTCATCAGGTAAATGCACATTAAGACAAAATAGCCCTAGCTAGTTTGCTCAGTGGATAGAGCCTCGGCCTGCATTCTGAAGGGTCCTGGGTTTCATTCCAGCCAAGGGCACATTCCCGGGTTGCAGGCTCCATTCCCAGTAGGGGGTATGCAGGAGAGGGTTGATCAGTAATTCTCTCTCATCAATGATATTTCTCTCTCTCCCCCTCCCTCTTTGAAATCAATAAAAAAAAAATTTTTTTAAAAAGACAAAATAGAAAAACTACAACTAAAAGACAGAATGGACATCATCCAGAACCACAGCAAAGCTGGCAGAGTGGAAATTCTACAACTATAAGGAAAGAGAAGGGCTCACAGAAACCCAGAGGAGCTATAAAAAGCTGAGGTACAGAGACGCGCTCGTGGAGAGAGCAGGTGACAGCGAACCTGGCTGGCTTTCTCTGGCGGGAGGGAGACAGAGACTCTCAAAGGCATTGAACTCCTTATCCTACGACACTAAACCCCAGGTCCAGCCGAAACTCATAGGGGGGGAGTTTGGACTTTGAAGGGGGAGAAGTGCATGGAAATTTAGGGGAGTCGCAAGAGATCAGAAGCCTGGTGGCACGCACGGCACTGCGCAGAGGACAGACTGCTGATTGTGCCGCTGGCTTTTGGGAGTGGGCAGGAGATAGTCCCAACTGTGCCACTTCTAACTTCACTAAACCCCAGTTTTGGGCAAAACCCTGGGGACCCAGGCTCCTGTGGTCCCGGAGCACAGGGGAGCCGGAGGAGCAGCAGTCTAGAGGCACTGTGAGAGAGCGCGTGAGCACAGAGACTGCTCTAGCGATTACCCAGTCACATGAGACTCAGGGGCTGTAGAGGTCGGGGCCGACTGGAAGGCAAGGTGGTCCCTTAAGCCCTGAGACTCCACCCATCCCAAGCTCAACAGAGAGGCTTTTGCAGTTTTGCAAGTCTGGTATCATAAGGCTGAATCCAACACGGAAGTTCTCCCAGCATAGTGAAAATGCCGAGACAAGGGAAGGGATCACAAACAAAAGAAATGGAGGAAAAAAAACGACTGGATATAGAGTTCAAAACCACGCTTATAAGGTTATTCAAGAATATCCTAGAAAAGTTGAATAAAGTTAGCAAGAGCCAAGAGGAGATGAAAAAGGACCAACTAGAGATGCAAAAGATCCAACTAGAGATGGAAAAGGACCAACTAGAGATGATAAAGGACCAAATAGAAATTAAAAATACACTGACTGAAATAAAAAATATAATACAGAGACCTAACAGCAGACTAGCAGAAGGCAAGAATCAAGTAAAAAATTTGAAATATAAAGAATCAGAAAACACTCAACTGGAAAAGCAAGAAGAGAAAAGAATCCAAAAATGTGAAGATAATGTAAGGAGCCTCTGGGACAGCTTCAAGCGTACCAACATCAGAATTGTGGGGGTGCCAGAAGAAGAGAGAGAACAAGTTACTGAAAACCTATTTAAAGAAATAATGATGGAAAACTTCCCACATCTGGTAAAAGAAATAGACTTAAAAGTCCAGGAAGCACACAGAAACCCATATAAAAGGAATCCAAAGAGGACTACACCAAGACACATCATAATTAAAATACCAAGAGCAAAAGACAAAGAGAGAATATTAAAAGCAGCAAGAGAAAAACAATTACCTACAAGGGAGCACCCATACGACTATCAGCTGATTTCTCAACAGAAACGATGCAGGCCAGATGGGAGTGAAAAGAAATATTCAACGTGATGAATAGCAAGAACCTACAACCAAGAATACTCTATCCAGCAAAGCTATCATTCAGAATTGAAGGGCAGTTAAAGAGCTTCACAGATAAGAAAAAGCTAAAGGAGTTCATCAACTCCAAACCAGTATTATATGAAATGCTGAAAGGTAGTCTTTTAGAAGAGGAAGAAGAAAAAGGTAAGAGCCAAAAAAATTATGAACAACAAATACATATCTATCAACAAGTGAATCTAAAAATTAAGTGAATTAAAAATTTGATCAACAGAATAAACTGGTGAATATACTAGAATCAGGAGCACAGAAAGAGAGTGGACTGATAATTCTCAGGGGGAAAGGGGGGAGGGGTGTACAGGGAGTAACTGGACAAAAATCAGACACCTATGGACTCATCAATAGTGGGGGAGGTAAGGGTAGAGGGAGGGGTGGGAGCCGGGTGGAGGGGAGCTATGGGGGGAAAGAAGAGAGACAAATGTAATAATCTAAATAATAAAGATTTAATTTAAAAAAGAGACAAAATAATATGTCACATGCTTCAGATCTACAAAAATGTTAACCTTGATTATAACAAGCGTAGAAAAATGAGAACTCTCTTAATACTTCTGGTAGAGTAAATTATTAACAATAATTTTTTACAGCAATTAGGCAGTTCCTGGTAAAGGTGATGATGCACTTATTCTGCAATCCAGCACTTTTTGGTGTCTGTAAGTAGATACCCTAAAAAAATGCTTGAATGTTTAAATGAAGACATTGATACAGTTATGTTCTTTGAAGAATATTTTTGTAATAGTGAAATACTAAATGCAATGTAAGTATCAATAAGAGAATGAATACATAAATTGTATAATTAATAAACTGTTAGCATGAAAATGAATGAATTGGAGATGCTTTTCAACAGAGATCAAGTTCTTTTGAGAGATAAAGGGGTGAATTATGCTTGGGTCTAAAAGATAATGGCAATGCCTCAACCAGAATCTTTTCACATATCTTCAAAAACCATTACGTGTAAAAGGAGTATAAATGAAATTACACATGATCCATGCCTTTAGTGATACTAAGAGATAGAGGACAGACACCTCAAACACCAAAGTACTAGGATGTTGATGAGTATCAAATTGCAACAAAGCTGGAAGACTGGATCTTGAGTGGGAGAAACAAGTCTTCAGATAATCTTTGATAAAGAGAAAGGGAGAGTGGAAGATACAGACAAACCATGGGCAAAATAAAACCCTGAAAGAAAATATCAAACATTAAGTGCTATAATATTGAACACAAACTGGACCTCAGTAGATTATACTACTAATTATAGGAAAAGAGTCTTGAAAATGAGTGGGACTAGAATTGTCAGCTTCAGGTAAGTATTGTTTCTATGGGAGAATCAGCTTCATTGACAAGGGAGAGGTGTCCCTTAATGATGACAGTGAAGGGAAAGGAGGATACAAGGGGAAAATTAAGAATCCTGTAAGAAACAAAAAAAGACATGCCAGCCACCCCTCCTCACATATATACCACCATCACCACAAAAACACCTACTGAAGAAATTTCACTTCACTATACTGACAAAAGACACACTTTTAAACTAGGAAGGTATCCACACACACACAAAAAAGCCCATTTTTAAAAGTCAAATAAACAAAACTTTAAGAAGAAAACAGATGAGAATTATAACATTTGATCTAATGAAAATTCTTCCTCAAAATACAGTACAAACAGTTACAAAATAAAATTATCCTCAAACAAGCATAGGATAAATATATGTGTATGTGTATACCTACAAATATAGATCAGAAGTTCAAAACCCAAGAACAGAAATGGGCAAAAAGAGGAAGGAATGTCATAGGAGTTGATCAAATCAGAAAAAAAAAGTTTGAAGGAAAAGACAAAACCACCTCAGAAATGAAGAATTACCAGTGTCTGTCCAAGGAAAAAAAGATTCAAGTGGAATATTAATACAGATCACTGAAAAAGAGAAAGAAACAACCAAGGAAATGAAACTTACATAAATAAAACGAGAGAAAGTACTTAAAATGGAAAACAGGCAGAAAAGATTTAACATATGTCTTATTAGACTCCTGAAGAAAGGAAAAAAAACGAAGCAAAGGAACAGGACTAATGTTTATAACTACAATCCAATAACTTGGTGTGAATAAGAGGAAAATGGTAAAAATTGACCTAAAATGATCAACTTAGAAAAATGGTTGGACACTGAGGAAAAATAAAAAATTGTTAAGGCAACTAGGCAAAATAATCTATTTACTTATGAGGATAAGAATACTTCCAAAAGCAACATAAAATTAAGACAACAATGGGACATCATTTCAAGAAAATTTTAAGTAAACTTATTTAAGGATTCTATATGTAGCTGAGCTATACTTCAAGTATGAAGGCTATACTGTTCTCACCTGCTCTTCCTGGAAAACCAACTAGAAAATTAACTTCGTCTAAACAGAAAATGATAGGGAAATTTTACCAAAATAACTGGTGGTGAGCATTTAATATTTTTAATGGTAGAGCTAAGACTAAAATAAGAATAGGGACATGAGTCAAAGAATACATGTAAACATATGTTCTGCCAAGTAGAAAGAATGCAAGTTTAAAAATGAGAGAAAAATGGAGACCGTACAAGAAAAATAAAAGGTCATTGACTGCATTTAGGTAATAGGGTGAGTCCAAAGGTGCTGTTTAAAAACTGAACCAGTTGTTTAAGAAAAGAAGACTGGCCCTGGCCAGTGTGGCTTAGTTGGCTGGGCATCATCCCATGCACTGAAGGGTTGCCAGTTCAATTCTGGGTCAGGACACATGCCCAGGGATGGGAGGGCAGCATGTGGGAGGCAGCCAATTGATGCTTTCTGTCACATAGATAATTGCCTCCCTCTCCCTGTCTATCTCTCTAGAAATCATTAAAAAATATCTTTTAGAAGTTCCTTTGAGGTTTTGCTGGGTAGTCTGCAAGTTAGAATAGACAAAGAACTAAATAAGCTTTTCTTACAGGAAAGCTTTACTAGAAGTCTACATTATTTATCAAGGAATTACTGTGTGTATATGTATGTTGTGTGTGTACTAGATGGGAAATGTGTCTCAAAACAGTAACTGGGTGAAGGGAGAGTCAAGTTAAAGGAGGTCCAGTCACATCTTGGTGTCTACAAAATGTTCCTGTAGCAAGAGGCTAAATAAAGCTGAGGTTAAATGGTAGCTCACAATCTTTCCTGACAGACCACCAGCCTAATAGACAATATTTATATAGCTTCTGTCAAAGACAAAAACTGGACAAGTAAAAAGGTTGATATTTCAATATGGAGAGTACCCCAGATCTGAGTATCAGAGTTTCTCAGTAGGGTGGCTTTGCCTCAGATAGTTTTGGAAAGACATTAATATGTAGTATATTGGAGACTTACAGTAAGTGTTGTTTTGCAATCAGGAGATGTCTCAATCAGGCATCTGAACAGGAAATGTTTTCTCTGTAGTTTGCAAGTTTCTGGAGGAACAAGAGTTCCAATCTTAGCTAATCAATCATGACACACAGTTCTAGTCAATAATGAGATAGAGTGGGAAATTGGAATTGTCTGCACCTGGCTTTGTCAGTAGGTTTGGGCACAAGAGAAGGGTCTGTGTTTATTGGCCTTGTCAAACAAACATAGTTTGTCTTAGAACTATCTTTGGAATTAGAATAATTTCTGTGGAATTTTGGTCAAGGTTTCCTGGAAGAGTCCACAAAGTCAGCATTTTTTCTGGATGCTGGTTGATATTCTTCTTCTTTTTTAAAATTGTACTTATTGATTTTATAGAGAAAGAGAGAGGAAGGAGCAGAGAAAGAGAGAGAGAAACATCAGTCAGTTTTTTCACCCATCCATGCTTTCATTGGTTGCTTCCTGTATGTGCCCTGACTGGAGATGGAACCCAAAACCTTGGTGTATTGGGATGATGCTCTAACCACCTGAGCTACCTGGCCAGAGCTTGTTGATACTATTCTTGGAGAAAAAGCTGGAGCATCTATTGTGCAGTGACAGTGGCCTGGAAGTGGGAAGGGTTCTGGAGACAAGGCATTTAATCAGGGGGATACATATAAGAACAAGCAGAAAAAGCGATTTTTAGAGTTTGTAATAAAGAATAGAACCTGAACTTGAGGCCAGACAGTAACCAATCTAGTAGAATCCAGTAGATTAGTATAGAAAGGTCCTTCAATGATGGGGTCAGATCTACAGTGCAACAGATGAATTTCTTTGTTAGCAACTTGATTGTTCTTGTTTATACTAGTATGTGGAGTTCAGAGAAGTTTGGGGGAACAAATATGCAACAGTTGCTTCCAAACATAACACATGTTCCCCCTCTGGGATCCAAGATCAGTCAATTTGGAAGCACTTTGTGTCGAGTCTTTTTAAGTTCTTGGGTGAGAAAATTAATATTCTTTATTACATGGTTTACAGTAATTTTTATCTTCAGGAAGATGTGAGAGTTTCAAATCATACTGAGTAGGCCATACTGCATGTGCTCCAGACAAAAAGGTGGCTCAGATGTGATCAGATGTAGCAGTCAGGTCCTCGAGATCTCCCACCAAGTTCTCCCGTCCCTTTTAGGGAGCCATAGGAGCCACTGAGAGGAAGAATGCAGTAACATTTTAGTGGTGGGCTCTATATTTTCAGTCCACAGCTACTAGTGGACTGTCAAAACCAGTGATAGGGCTTGTCCAGCATGGCTCAGTGCTTGAGCACCAACCTATGATTTCTGGTCAGGGCACATACCTAAGTTGGGGGCTCAATCCTTGGTGTGGGGCATGCAGGAGGCAGCCGATCAATGATTCTGTCATCACTGATATTTCTCTCCCTCTCTGAAATCAGTGTGTGTGTGTGTGTATACTTAAAAAAAAAAAGACCTGATAGGTATTGAAGAGGAATTTAAGTAGTTTAAGAAGCTGGTTGAGCTACATATTTGGTAAGGACTGACAAGACGGTTAGGTTAACATGAGTCTGTCCAGTATGCTAGGAGCTATCAACAGGCTCTGCTTTGACAAATGAAAGACACAATTGTCATTTGAGGCAACTAAGGATAATGGATAATTCTTCACCATAAGGTTATTCTTTCTACCATATAGAAGCTAAGAAAAGGGTACGGCTGTAAGGAGTATATTAGGACTTTACCCTTTACCATATGTAAAACTTTAGTGCCTTATCAACCAGGAGGTCATGGTTCCATTCATGTGCTGGGGTTGCAGGCTCGATCCCCAAAGGGGGTTGTGCAGGAAGCAGCCAATCAATGATTCTCATGATTGGTGTTTGTATCTCTCTTTCCTTCTCCCTTTCTCTGTGAAATCAATAAAACATTTTAAAAATCATAACTTAGGCTAACAGTTCAGTGTTTCAAAATCAAATTATCTCATTAAGTGGCACACTCAGAAGCTTTAACTTAGTAAACATGGCTTAGTTTTATAAAATTAGTAGTGGTCCCTTTAAGCACAGCAAAAGACATTAGCAGAAGGTGGTGTTGAATTAAGCAGAAACTGGCCATAAAAATTTATGAAGAAAAAACTGGCATTTGTGTAATGGACAACTAGATGTGATAAGGTTCTCTTAAACTCTTCTGTGAGGAAAGGCAGGTTTTGAAAAAAGAATGCAAAAAGAAACAGCTATCGTTTATATGAAAGATCTTTATTTTCTTTTGAACAATAATAAAACAAATTATTGTGCAATTCAGCAACACCATAATCATGTGTTAGAAATCATCTTTAAAAGGCACTTTTGGTTCAATTACAGTTAAGTAATATAGACAATTTGATAGCTACTTATCTTGCCACCTTATAAAATTGCCTGCTAATTTCACATTGTTCACTAACGTTCTTCAGTGAATTGGTGCATTTTATACAAATTTCAAAGTCCCATAATGAAATGTCCTCTTATTTGTTGTTAATAACATCATTAATGAATCACACTTAAAGAACATTTTTAAATGTCATCCATTATTCATTATTCACATAATCACTCCACAAAGCCAGGTGGAAGTGTTTTAAGAACCCAAGGGTAAATGAAAAGAAACTTCATTATATAAACCTTTTCTTAGGAATTAAAGTTGGGTAAACCAGAGCTTCTTGTTGTTGTTTACTCCTTTTAAATGGTTTTATTGTTATTTTTTTAATTATACAATTTGAAATTGTATAATTAGCAAAGAAGACTAACTTTTTTTCAGAGAACATGCACCATCTAATTTTTTAAATAAAAATTACCATGTAAAATTAGCTTTCCAATGCTAAACCAAAATAAAACACGTTCTCTAAAGAACATTCACAATTATTCTCAATTTTATCATTGATATATGTACAAAGAATCATAACTATCAGCTCACCTGATTAGAATAATTTTCTTATAAAGAAAAACACCCTTTACATACCCTTTCACAGAGATACCATTGGATGATTTATGTTGAAACCCAACCAAGCTGAACAAACATCTACCAACTTTTACACACTGTGTTCTTTAATTTTCCAGTTTAAAATAAAACTTAAAAATTATAAAACACTATAAACACTGTCATCAATTGTGAGCCATACCTTTATATGGTTCTCAATAAATGAAATATTCTTTTTCATAAGCTACAATACAAACAGCACATTTTAACAACTGGTTGTTCTTTTTTGTTGTTGTTTGTTTGTTTGTTTTAAGTAAATGTGAATCATAGGATCTGGCTAGGATATTCTGATATAATAATAAAACTCAAATTATTTCATGAATAATCTGAAAAGTTCCAGATATATTTGACAATGATTTTTAAAATGTAAACATACCTTTTCCCTTTTGTAATTGTGTGATTGTTCCATTAAAAACAGTTTATGTATACAATAGCTAATTATTATATCTCTAAATACCTATGCAATCATGATAAGAATAACCAAAAACAGAAGTCAAAATCACGTTCTTGACTTGTTTCAAAATGCAGACACAGTATTAAGAAGCCATTAACTCTGCTTGAAATATTTCCAAAATTATTTTTGGTTATCAATTGTATCAACATGAGTCATTTCAGAGAGGTCTGAGGTGCTACATGCAATAATTTAAGACATCTAGACTCTCCCATCAACAGCTTCTATTGTGCAAATATGCTAAAATAGAATTTCCCTGAGATGAACTATCTTGCTAGCCCACAGAAAAGTAAATATAGTAAAACTGCATTCAGATTTTAATCTGAATTATAGTCTAATCTGACACCCACTCAAAATGGCAACTAATAAATTTTTATCATCAGTTGATTTGTGCAAATAGTTTTTTTAGTGGCTATTTATACATTTGTTTGTAAACCAATATACTCAGATAACTTGTTTAAAGGCACACATGAATAGCTCCTTTAGAGATAACTTTCAAGTGTAAAAATAAGGAAATGTCTTCTATACTTTTAAGTATATTAACATTTAGTTACTTCCAAGGTAAAGAAAATGCATTTAAAAAACAGTCTCCTACATACCTATGATGCTCATGTCAGAAGAGTTTTACAAAAGATCAATCAGAGCACTAATTAGTTAAACAGATTTTTTTTGTTGTTCATGTAATGAGGTAGGAGGATCTCACTCATTTGTATTTTTAATTAGCAATGCATTCACATAAAACAAGTTCTTCTTATTGAATGGTCTGTGAAATACTGCTGAGATAATTTTCAGACTTCATTATAAAATCTGTCCACTCTTGACAAACATCCTCCATGGAGAATTCTTCACCACCATATTCCAGAGGAAGAATGTTTGGGAAATGCTGAAGTAAGCTTTGTTTGAAATTGGTCCCATGCATATGAATCTGAAATAGCCAAAATGTTTTAGATTTGCCTTCTGCCTCTTAATATATTAAATGAATTTCCAGTGGAAAATCAACACCATAAAAGAAGGTATTCTAATAACTTCCAAGATAGAAGAGCATGTATTGATAACTATATCCTTTATTCCTCAATTTATGAATCTAAGAATTTTACTCTTTTAGATTATGCTGCCTATGAATCTGATCTTACTATCTTCTTATATTTGCATTCTTATAACTAGACAAGATTTATCAAAAAATTATCTTCTTTCACAAATATACTTTTAAAACTCTAAATAAAAGTATACATTCTATTCCTTCATATACAAATGATTCTTAACAAAATATCAAATATCCTGGGATTATTATGTAGATGGTAAAAATGTCCTATCTGGTGTTATCCTATATAATAAAAGCCTAATATGCAAATTGACCAAACGGCAGAGCGATCTGTGAAACAACAGGTCACTATGTTGCGCACTGACCATCAGGGGGCAGACACTCGATACAGGAGCTTCCCCAAGCCTGCAGGCCCCAGGCCAGCCAAGGCGGGTGTCAGCGGGAGTGGAGGAGTCCTCCTGACCACCCAGCTGGTCGCTCCACAGATCAGCCCTGATCACTGATCAGGCCTAGGGACCCTACCCATGCATGAATTTTGTGCATCAGACCTCTAGTTTCATATAAATTAAAAGGTACATGGGAAATAATTTATGTAATACATTTGATGGATATTCTTGGCTAGTACAAAATTAAGAGAGAGTTATGATGATTAAAAGTCTTAAAATTTCAAATATTTTATACATAAAAATCAATCATATAATGCCCAAGTTAGTAAAGATTTGGAACCTTGGATCAAAAGCATATAATGTTCATCTATACATGCAACAATCCTATATAATAAAAGGCTAATATGCAAATAGATCAAACAGTGGAACAACCGAATAATCAAACACCTGAACAACTGGTTGCTATGATGTGTGTAGACCACCAGAGGGCATGTATGGAACATGTTGGGTGTTGGCTCTGGTGGGATGGTGGAGGAGGTGAGCAGGGGTGCCAGACCAAGGTAAGGCACCAGTTGCTGTCATTGGGACAAGCCTCTGGTAGTTACTGAAAAGTTTGCTCCTGCATGGTCCTACCTGGCATTCATACCTGCTGCCGGCAATGGCCCCACTTGCACCTGCTCCTGATGCCTGTCCCAATTGCTCCATGCTACCAGTGGGTGCAAGCGGGGACAGGGCTATCAGCATGTGGGAGCCGCGGTGAGAGTAGAAATGCTGGCAGACAGGGGGCTGCTGGGGACCATGGTAAGAGGGACCTGGCAGGGGTGCAGAGAATAGGCTGAGACCTACCCACGTGCCTACCACAGCCTCACAGACTGAAGAATCCTGGGTTCAGTTCTGATCAGGGTCACATGCCTGGGTTGCGGGCTTGATCCCCAGTGGGAGGCGTGTAGGGGACAGCCAATCAGTGATTCTCTCTCATCAATAATGTTTCAATCTCTCTCTCCCTCTCCCTTCCTCTCTGAAATCAATGAAAATGTATATATTTAAAAAGGTAGCATACCATAAACACTCTTCTGTATTTTGCTTATTTCACATTACATCCTACAAATCTTGTATTCCATTGTGTCGATGTCTCACTGTTCATTTAACCAGTCCCATGATGATGAACACTTGGTTGGACACTTAGTATATTATACTTTCCAATCTTTTTCTGCAATTTTGTTCATATATGTGGATAGGATAAATTGCCAGAAGCAAAAAGGCTGTAATTTTGATAACTATTATAAACTGCCCTATATAGGGAATATGCCATATTGCACTCCCACCAGCAATGTGCAGGAGGCCCATTTACCTCACAGACTCACTAACTTGATTTTCCAAAATTAAAAAAAAAATATCCTATAGTAGAGGCCCAATGCATGAAGATTCATGCAAGAATGGGCCTTCCTTCCCCTAGCTTCTGGCACCACCTTTGCTCTGTCCGGAACTGTCTTTCCCCCTTTGCTCCAGCATAGAACCGCCTTTCTGTCTTCCCATGCTGCCCAGAGGCCTGGAGTGGCTGGGGCAGTTAGAAGTGCCTGCATCATTGCCATGGTGATGACACAAGTGTCCTGCCCCTGGCCACTTGGCACCTATGTATGCAAATTAACCCACCATCTTTGTTGGCTTAATTTACATACTCCTGATTGGCTGGTGGGCGTTGCAAAGGTACAGTCAATTTGCATCTTTCTCTTTTATTAGTATAGATAATAAAAGTATAATATACTAAGTATCCAACCAATTGATCAACCATTTGGTTGACCAATCAACCAGTTTCTATGATGTGCACTGGCCACCAGGGGCAGATGCTCCAACCAGTAGGTTAGCTTACTTCTGGGGTCCAGCCAATTGGGACTGGGTGAGTTGGCCTCAATTAGTCCTGATCACACACCAGCTGAGGGACCCCACCCATGCATGAATTCGTGCACTGGGCCTCTAGTTAATTTATGAGTATTTGGCCTGTTAGATAAATACTCAAAATATTAGCTTAATGATGGTGGATGCTTAATAAAGCAGCTCTTAAATTAAAAAGGATTAGAACTTTTGGTAGAGAGGAATACTGACTTAAATTTATTTCACTCACCCGTTCCTTAATTTTTTCAGTCAGGAATGGTTTAATCATGGAAAAGACAGCATGAAAAATTATTGGCTCATTTATCAAATGGATACCACGAACTTTTAATGGAAAGGAATCCTTTTGAAAATAAAGAAAAAAATCTATTAATAATAAAGCATAAATAAATATATATTGCTATTGACAAGTCCCATCATTGAACACTTGGTACACTTATGACAGCACCTAATGTGTGTTTCATTTTTAAAATTACTTATTTCATCACCACAACACAGACTGCTTTACAGTTCATTGTCCTTAGATTAAGAAAAGATCTTTGCCCTAACCGGTTTGGCTCAATGTGGATAGAGAGTCGGCCTGTAGACTAAAGGGTCCAGGTTTTGATTCCATTTAAGAGCATGTATCTTGGTTGCAGGCTCCTCCCCTGCCCAGGGCTCATGCAGGAGGCAACCAATCAATGTGTTTCTCTCATATGGATGTTTCTCTCTGTCATTCCCTTTCTCTTCCACTCTCTCTAAAAATCAATGGAAAAAATCCTCAGGCAAGGATGAGCAAAAAATAAAAAATAAGGGAAAGATCCTTAAAAAGTATTTACTTTGTAGCGTAAGCAAATAGAAATACCTGCATCTTTCATAAATAAGACACAAAAAATTTCTCCCCCATGACATATAAGTGTTCTGTTAAGGGACCAATGAGTGTCAATAATTAACCCTTTCCCCCAAATTTTTAGTTTGAGAAAAAAAATAAAACTTTTATTAGAGTTGAAAGAATAGTCTAATCAACACACATTGTAGAACTTTTGACCCAGATATACGTCTTTAACATAAAAATAATTTGGGTTATTCAGAAGATTTCAAAAAGTTGAGCTGAAAGCAAAAATATGTCATCAGTAGTTTCCCTACACAAAGATGTATTGTTAGTACAGAATCCTTTCCTGCCAAGGTTCTTTCATACAAAATTCTTTTTTTCTTTTCTTTTCCTATGCAAAGCTTTTACAGATGTGTTATCTATCTGGGTCTTTTCCTTCCAGATTCTTTCTAATCCTAATTTTATTTTAAACAGAATTGCTAAAATGCTCTCTAAATCATTTGTATTCTGTTTTGTCCTATGGATATGATACAATTTTTGTAAACATCATGGCTTTTAATATGTTGCAATAATCCATCAGATGGATGCACCATACTTTAAGTAACCATTTTCCTATTTCTGGACAAATAAGCTGTTTCTAATAGTATCCTATAAGAATTGATGCCACAGTGCCCATCTTTATGTATAGGAGGCAGTGGATGGTTGTAAGCACAGTTTTGAATTCAGCTGATCTGGACTGGAACCTTTGCTTCACTGCAGACAAAATGCATGTGCTTGGGTGTTTCTGTTACTTTTCTGACATAGTTAATTAATTTGTAAAATGGGAAAAATAATAGTCATATGGCATAGGCTTGTATGGACCCATTACATGGTAATTCACTTGAAACACTTAGCCAGGTACCTGGCACACAATACACTATTATTATTTTATACAAGGTCTATGCTATATTTCAGATTATTCCTTGGCTATGTTCCCCAAAGTAGGATTACAAGGTCAAAAATCATGGCCACTTAAAAAAGCTTTTGATTTCTAAAAGAACTATATCAATTTATACCTACCAAAACTTTTGTTGTGACATTTTGGTGTGCCATTGCTATAAATATTACTTTTTCATTCAATTTTTTAATTTAGGAAGATAATTTTAATGACAGAAAGATGAAGTGACCACATTATTGTTTAAATGTATAAATTCTGTGGTTATTAATCTTGAACATATTTTCACAATTTGTTGGAACATTCTTTTATGAATAACATTTTTTCTTGGTATTATTGAGTTCTATGTATCATTTCTAAAATTTGATTTGATTTTCTAATAAATGTTCCATTCCTTTTCTTTGTATCACATATGATTAAATTAAAATCTGTTGTTTGGAAGTATTATCCCAAGGAATGAAACTATACACTTACTGTAAGAACAGCAGCTATCTTCTTGGCTACCGATGGTGTGATTTGAAAAGCATGAGAAAAATGCCAGCCTTCCAGATCAAAAACAGCCTTGATTCCATTCTGTTGGGTCTCCACCTCCTGAACAATAAGCTCGGATGTGATTAGACTTACACGGAATACATCATAAGCTGTAAACACTTTTGGGTCCCAGTGTGCTAAAAAATATAGAAATAAAAAATAACATATCTCAGTATTGTATAAAAAAACAGAAAGCAAAGGGAAACTGATTCTTTTCAGACTTAATGGATCAGTAAAAATAAAAACATGTACAAAGATCACGAAGTGAATAATAGACCAAATGGGTAGCAAAAAAACATGTGCCTGCTTCTCCCTAGCACAGAACAGGTATTTGTTTATTTGTTTGTTTGTTTGATTGTTTATATTTTATCTTCCCCTCGCCCCCACTCATGTCCTCACTCCCCTGTTGTCTGTGTCCACTGGTTAGGCTTATATGCATGCATATAAGTCCTTTGGTTGATTTCTTCCTCTTACTCCCACCCTCTCCTACCTACCCTCTGAGGTTCATCAATCAGAAAAGGTTTTTAAGAATATGGGACAAAAGAATTTAAAAAAGAATAAATATAGCCCACCAGGTGTGGCTCAATGGTTGAGCGTTGACCTATGAACCAGGTCACTGTTAGATTCCTGGTCAGGGCACATGCCTGGGTTGCTGGCTCAGTCCCCAGTAGAGGGCGTGTACGAGGCAGCCAACCAATGATTCTCATCATTGATGCTTCTATCTCTCTACCCTTTTCCCTTCTTCTTTGAAATCAATAAAAATATATTTAAAAAAATAAAACAGATACACTCATGGCGTTTATTCATGTAAAGAAGAAGAAATGCAGCAGGCTGGATTTGATAGCTGGATGAAACTACAGCCCAAAGCATACAGGAAACTGCTGTAGCTAAAGATGAGAATGCCTGTTGGTGTGCTACTACAAGCTCAGAGGTACTAGAAATGGGAGAAGCACAGCCTGGACTACGAAGAGAAAATAGTGCAACCAGAGAGGTTGCAATAGAAAATGCCTGAGGACTTGCTGTCTCTGACATCACTGAGTGACAACCAGCATGTAGCAGAGTCAGGTCCTGACAGGCTAGACCAGTAATTGTGGGCTTTGGAAAACAAAGAAGCACCCACATAGCTACCCACACCCAGGAAAAACAGGAATACCTGTGCTAAGAAGAGGAGTCACTGACATTATTCTCCTCTCTCCTCCCCTACCATTCCAGGAGCAGGCCATAGTATGCAGAAAAGACAGTAATGGACAGGCTAGCAGGTAATCTTAAAAAATATATATATGCACATAGAAACCCACACCTAAAATCTATATATTCATGTTGGCCAATGTCACCCCAATCAATTTAATTAATTAATAAAAGTAAATTTAAAAATACACGTATATGCACCCACTATGTTATAATAGCCTCATTTCAAGTACTCAACAGCCACATGTGACTAGTGGCTACTGTAGAACAATTTCATCATCATAGAAAATTATATTAGATAGTTATGGGCTTTAATATCCTTTAAGGCAAAAGAAAAACCTGCCTTAAATTTTTAATTCCGTCTGACATGCATCTATCGTTTATGGAGTGACTATTAGGTACCAGGCAATGTTTTAATTATGTTTTATATACATTAGAAGATTCAGTGGTCACACTAATCCTATAAGATGGGTTTTTACTATGCCCATTTGACAGATGAGAAAACAGAGTTATAGCTACACAGTTCTCCATGTAGCTAGAACACAGCAGAGCTAAGATTCCAGCCAGACAATGTATTCCCAAGAACCTGCATTCATAAAAATTAAGCCAGAAATCAAAATTTAATATTCTAAATTAAATTTTATTTTTGCTGCTTTAGTATAGTAGTGAGTCTCAAAAGGCTTAGGGTTTCAGCCAACCCTTGAACAATGCAGGGGCTAGGGTGCTGACCTCCCAGGAAGTAAAAAATCTGAGTATAACTTTTCACTCGCCCAAAACTTAACTACTAATAACCTACTACTGACCTGAAGCTTTACCGATAACATAAAGAGTCAATCAACACATATTTTGTATGTTACCTGTATTATATACTGTGTTCTTACAAAGTAATCTAGAGGAAAGAAAATGCTGCTAAGAAAATCATAAGGAAGAGAAAACACATTTACAATACTATACATATTTATTGAAATAAATCTGTGTTTAAGTGGCTCCACATAGATCAAATCCATGTTGTTTGGGGGTCAACTGTATATTTGCTGGCTTGGATGCTAATAATGGCAAAAACGTAGGTTTGGGGTGCCCTGCCAGACCGAGGAAAGGCTATGTGCATTTTTCACTGCTTTTACTGCATAGAGGTGGTACCTAGGAAAGTGGTTAAGCTAATATTCTATCATAGAGCTCTAAGACATATTTCCTTTTTTAGTTCTTCCCATTCATTCAATTAAAATTAGAAAATTTATAAATATGTAGTTTATCTTCATTTTCTTTTTTTAACCTTTATTGTTGAAAGTCTTACAGATGGTCCCCTCTTTCCCCCAATAGCTCCCTTCCCCTAGACAGTGGTTGGCAAACTCATTAGTCAACAGAGCCAAATATCAACAGTACAACAATTGAAATTTCTGTGAAAGCCACATTTTTAAACTTAAACTTCTTCTAATGCCACTTCTTCAAAATAGACTCGCCCAAACTGTGGTATTTTGTGGAAGAGCCACACTCAACCAGATGAAGAACCGCATGTGGTTCGCAAGCCACCGTTTGCCGACCACTGCCCTAGAACAACGTGTTATTCTACAAAACACACAGGACATATGCTGCACACCCTGCTCTGACCACCAGTAAACCTGCTTGTCTTTCTTGATTTTAAAATCGTTTGGAGTTAAACAGTACACTTACAAATGAATGTACTTCAAGAGGTCCTTGCTAAGCAATAAAAGACTTGACTCAGAGCTGAGGTGTTTATGATTTAAGTAGCATATTTGCCTTTTCATTATTAAGGTCTCATTTAACTACTTAATGTGCCCCATTAGTATATGAACAAACTAGAAAAACCTCCAGGCAGGCAGTGAAGAGCCAGGATACTTGCAGAACAAATCATCTGTCAATTTTAGGTTCTTGGAATCCCTAGTCAAGATTGCCAATAAATTAAATATAGGTTTACTTACCAGATAAGCCATAGGCACTATGCTAAATCTGGCAAACCTACCCAAGGAATTCAAAGAACTTCATTTAAAATCCCATAACACTATGGGACAATTAGACAAATTGTTTATTATTGTCTATAAACAGGTGTCCAATTTATAGACAATGAATTCATGACTACTCAGTTTTCTGACACCCTTTCAATAATTAAATGCAGGGACTTTCTTGCAAGAAAGCAAACAGTTGAATTACAGGCAGCCATCTTATCTACAAATCTATAAATATTTTAAAGTCCCCTAAAATATTTAAAGATGTATAAGTTTCTGCAAGATTATAATTCATAAGATTCTGCTCATAAAATATTGGGCCATGCCCTGGCCCGTGTGGCTCAGCTGGTTGGAGCATCTTCCCTTATACCAAAAGATCTCAGGTTCCATTCCAGTCAGGGCATATACCCATGTTTCAGGTTTTGATTCTCAGGCCGGATGTGTATAAGAAGCAACTGATTAATGTTTGTCTCTCCACCCTCTCTCTTCCTCTCTCTTTAAAAATCAAAAACAAACAAATAAACAAATGAACAAAAACACATGACAGCAGGCTGCAGGTGGTATGTGTCCTTCTCCCTTAAAGGCCATTTTTTATCTCATGCAGGTCTAAGGAAGGTGCAGAAGTTACCAGTCACCAACCTACAAGAAATACTAGGAAAACCTAATGGCAAAAAGGGGGAACAGTGTAAAGCAGGAGGGACATTAGAATGGTGTCTTCAGCACCTCTTAATTCCTGCTTTCCCACAGCACCTTTCTCTATCCAGGGCAATGAGCACCTTGCTCAGCAGCCAGAGCTCTGTCCAACTACTCATTCACTCACTCCAAAATATTTAATCAGCACCTACCATGTGCCCTGGTTCGGTGCTTGGTGTACATCAGTGACCAGAACATTATCATACTTCAGAGCTCTTATTTGTATTTCCTGCTAAGTGTTTTTACAACACTTTTCCTTGATCTTTTTCATCTTCCCCTCTGTTTCTCTTTTCTGTTTTCTTTTCCTCATATTTTATACATTTGATTGTGGAAAAATGGGAGTAGGATTTTCACTGGTTTTTGTTAATTTTCTCACAACTGCCAGTTTTTTTATATTCAAAGGACATCCTATATAATAAAACCCTAAAATGCAAATGACTAAATAGCCGAATGACCAATCGCTCTGATGTACACTGACCACTATTGGGCAGATGCTCAACAAAGGAGCTGCCCCCTGGTGGTCAGCACACTCCAACCGGGGGAGTGCTGCTCAGCCAGAAGCCAGGCAGGTGAACATTCCAGAGGGGTCCCCGACTGTGAAGGAGTACAGGCCATGCTGAGGGACCTCACCCCCCCCACCCAAGTGCACATGTTGTGCATTGGGCGTCCAGTTAAAATATAAAATACACCTAAGTTAAAACCTAAACACCTAAATCTTTAAACATGGACTCATTGCAGCCTTCTGGATGGCAGTGAAGAAAAAGCAAACAGTAGTGCTTTGTCTCACTTACCGATTCTGTAAATGAGAACTTTGCTGCCAGTGGGGTCTCTGTCTCTCAGGACTCCAATGTAGCCAGCCCTCAGAAGGCCAAGAATACTTCTGGGGTGGAGATCTGCACTTATTTCGGGACATTCTGCTCTCCACTTAAAATAGTTTTTTAGTAACTGAAAAACAAAATAGAAATTGTCTACAAATAGTACACAATGTAAGCATTTCGTAAAACTGGCAGGAAAGCATTGACAGTATGTATGGCCTTTGCCATCCATCATGTCAGGATTTTAATCTAGACCAGGGGTCAGCAAACTGGGGTTCCCGAGCCATGTTTTGCCACTCTATTGACTAATGAGTTTGCCGACAACTGATCTAGGGTAACCTTTTCGCATATAAACTAAAAGTTTCCTTCATCAAGGATCTCAGGTGACAGGAGGTAATCACAAATTCAAAGCTGAGTAATTCTTATTTGTCTCCTGTGGTGGATAGTCTCCAAAGATAAGTGCTGATCCTCCCCTTCAACACACACACACCCGTGCACACATGTCATCAAGATAAAGAATCTATTTGATCCCTGCCACTTGGATCTAGGCTGGCCTTACATCTTGCTTTGACTAATAGAATTTGGCAGAAGTGGCACCGTGCTACGTTTTAAGAAACCTGAGACTTCCTGTTTTGCTTTCCAGAATCCAGACACCATGTAAGATTATGAAATGAAAGGCCATGCAGAGAAGCCCTGGGGGACAAGAGGCTAGGGAATTAAGATGGTCTGACCTCAGCCAAGGTCCCATCTGACGCAATGTGGAGCAGAGATGAACAGCCCCGCTCATCCCTGACCAAATGGGGAAATCACAAACAAATAGTAGCTGTGGTTTATGCCACTAAATTTTGGAGTGATTTGTTACTTGCCAATAGGTGGACGAGCACATCCACCTTTGGTCTTTCTAAAATAAAGAATGGAAATCAATCTAATGGATTAACTCCACAAATATGTTTGGAAGACGCACAATGTTCCACACACTGTGTTAGGCACTTGCATTAAAGCAGTAACCAGAGTAGATCCCTAATTTCACTAGAGGTGACATATTGGCACACATAGGCCATGCTATGCAGTAAAAAGTTCAGTTTCCATGCTGCCTCTTCAGAAAAACCTTGGTGTCACCACTTATTACCTATGTGATCTTGAGTAACTACTTCTCACTATCTGCCTTCTAGAGTTATGTGTAAAGCATACATGGGCATAATGAATAACTGTTAGTATTGTCATAATAAGGAAGGTTATTTGGGTTAATTTGCTCATATAACTATTTAGTCCGGGTTTACGTTAAAGGTAACTAGAATGCTTTGGTTTTTTATTTTCTTTCCTATAGAAAAGAGCTAAATCAATTATAGAAAGGAACATTTATACCACTGCTCTACTTTCTACCAGTAGGAAAACAACAAAAATGGATTTTGTTAATAGTGGTATGCATTCAGAGAGACTATGGAATGGTATGCTTGGAAATTAGGCCTTGACAAAATATGGTTTGAAGGAATCCCATTTTATTTTTCCAAAAGAACCACATTTGTAACCATTATTGGTTACTCCACATTGACAAAAAACATTGCCATTGTGGAGAACATTAAAATCAAATCACACATTTAAAACTTACTATATTTACACTTTCTTCTTTGTGATTTTCAGTAGTCTCAATTTTTCTAAAATAGTAATATATTTGAATTTAAAGAGATCTATTAGGAATGTGGAACTAAAGTTCAGATAAAAGGAAAGGACACATTTTATATTTGAGAGTCATTGGAATAAACATAACTGTAAATACAAAGTAGTAATTATCTACAGGAGAAATTACAAATATAAATTTTAAAAACCAAGTAAAGGCTAGAATTCTGAGCCAGGGGATATGCCAATGGCTGGCGATGGCTGGAAGAGGAAGAAAGAAGCTGGTTGGATGGTAGGAGAAACACCAATATGGTGCACAGGGGAGGAAAAACCATCTGTGTTGTTCTCTCTCTCTCCCTCTTTCTGATATTGTCACCCTATTTTCTCTTTCTGTCTTTCTCCTCTTTCATCTATAATAAACGTTTCTTAACTGCTTTATAAAAGAAGATGCTTCTAAGAGTTAAATGCAACAAAGAGTTAAGAAAGGGAAAAAGTTAGTAAATTTGCCAACCAAGAAATAATTGGTGACCTAAATAGCAGTTTCCAAAAGTAGTAGGAACAAAAGGCACATTGTAGATCCTCACATATTCATTCTAGTCTATAAGATGAATCTCTTTTCCTCCTCTATTGTGATTTAATTGAAAGAGATCTTCCAGGTAACAGAGGCAGAGACTTATGTTCAAGTAATCCTTATTGTACTCATTAATTGCCCAAATCCATTCATATAACTTTAATTACAGCATATTGTTATACTTGTTCCATTTTATTATTAGTGATTTTTGTTAATCTCTTACTGTGCCTAATTTATAAGTTACACTTTATCATAGTTATGTATGTGTAGGAAAAATACTAGTATATACTGTATCTAGGGCTTGGTGTTATTCATGATTTTAGGCATCCATTGGGGTCTTTGAAAGTATCCCCCAAGCATAAGGGGGATGACTACACTGCATGAGTAAATCAGCTGGATCCACACAGTTGAAAAAATGATTTTTGTAAAGACACCCAACTAACTCTCATGCCTTTGACATTTAACTTGCACAAACTGAAATATTTAAACCTGGATCATTGATTATTACGTTTCCACTGAGAAATAAATTCAAAGATCCAGTTGACATGAAGAAATTATGTACATGACAAAATACTACTGAGCAATTCTCAGACAAACCACCTAAAGTTCATAACAACAAAAAAATTGGGTGCAAGTGATTATCTTGATAGTAAGGCATATGCTTTGTACCATGATTGGAAATAAATAATATAAAAAGTTAGGATTTATTTTAACTATGCTTTATAATAGAGTACCTTCCTTTTTACATTTCCATATACTTTCAAACAAAATAGTGACCACATTTGTGTAGCTTTCACAGTCTTTAATGGCATCATTTTGATCTTTCCTCGCAACCAACCTGAGAGGTTTACCTAATTTTATGGATAAAAAGACTTAAACTCAATCCCAGCCAGGTGGCTCAGGAGTCTAGTTCCATACACTAAAAAGATTGCAGGTTCATTCCTAGTCAGGGCACATATCTGGGTTTCAGGTTCTATCCCCAGTCTCAGATTCCATTCCTGGTCAGGGGGTGGATGGGAGGCAACCAATCAGTCTCTCTCTCTCTCTCTCTCTCTCTCTCTCTCTCTCTTACTTATTCATTCATTCATTTTTGAGAAAGTAAGTAAATAAATAAGACTAAAGCTCAAAGAAGTTACACAGGTGTTTAAAGACAATAACTACAGGAGCAGAATGGAGATAGAAACCAGCACAATATGATAAATTCTACAAAAGAAGCTACACTGAGTGGGAAATTAACAGGAGGAGTCAATGGTACTTTGAAAACTTAAAAGTCTTTGGGAAAATCGTAACAATAACTACAGAATAAAAAACTTAACGCATGGAACATAAATATATGGAATTGGACTATTCACGTGTGAAAGAGAAATTCACAAGAATATATAGAACAGAGTTTAATAATTGGCTATTTTTATGTCCATTGTTTTAAACAGGACAAGTATAGTGTACTCGAGAGCATAGGCTCCCCTGAGTTTAACCCAACTTCAAATTCTTGCTTTACCACTTAATAACTGTGATTTCAGGCAAGTCACTTACCTCTTTACATCTCAGCTTCTTCTAAAATGAGAAAATGATGACATAATCCTCACAAACACTACCTATAAAGGACTTGGTAGTCCACAAGCAATTAAGATTCTAAAAACCCCATGAATTCATTATCACTTCAAATACAAAAACTAGAAAAATGAGAAATTTCATTACAACTGAGGGACTTGGTAAGCTTTCTTCATACAAAAAACAAAAACGAAAAAACAAAAACTATAGGGCTTTTATATTATAAATAAGGAAATTTGAATGGAATGGACTGACTGTCTTTGTAAAGGAAATAAATAGTTTCATGCTCTAAACTTTTCCCCTTCATTTCCAGTTGGCAGAAAAGTAGGACAAATGTTCACAGACAGTAACTTGATGCCCGTTCAGTAGATTCAGACACAGTCTTGCTAGCAAATTCCTCAAGGACATGGTGCAATGAAAACATTTCAGGAACATAGAGATCATAGGAAAGTATGTAAATAACACTAAGGCTGGAGGTAAATTTTATGTTTTCTCTTGTTTTTTTCTTTTTTATTTATAAAATGTATTGGGGTAGCATTAGTTAATAACATTAAATAAGTTTCAAGTGTACAGTCCTATAATTGTACATCACCTGCACTGTGTGCTCACCACTCAAAGTCTAGTCTTCCTCTGTCACCGTATATTTGACCCCTTTACCCTTTTTGGTCTACCTCTCCTCACTCTCCCCCCCACACACATACTCCTTCCCCTCTAATAACCACTGTTCAGTTGTCTATATCTATAGACATTACTTTTAAAAAGCAAACAAAATGAAATCAACAAGTCATTCACTTTTTATGGTTAGTTACCTCTACAACATATACAAGTATATGTTTAATACCTCACTTAAACTGCACTCTCCCTAGGACCGAAGCTGTGTCATTATATTTAGCATATGAGTAAATATTAGTTTGTCACTCATGATGTTGGGACAGCTAGGTAGGCATCTGACAAAATGAAAACAAAGTCAGATTCCTAGTTCTTTTCTAACATCAAAGAAATCCTAGTAGAGCAACAACTCTAACATCAAAAAGAGAAGTCATAGATTACTAAAGAAAACTTTGGAAAAAAAGAAGAGCTTATGAAACTCAGAAGCAATCACAGAACAATCACATTTGTTTAAAAAAAAACTTAAAATTCTGCGCAGAAAGAAAACAGCATTATCAAAGTCAGAAGACAAACAATGAATCGGGACGGTGGCCTATTTACTTTAATGCATAAAGATATATTATGAATAAATTTATATTGTATGTATGTTATATTTTATGTAAACAAATGGAAGAAAATAAACAAGTGGCAAAACAGGCAGTTACTGAGAAAAGAATTTTAACATGTTAAATATATGAAAGTTTATTATCCTCACTTGTAATTGGATACATGCGCATTATGATAATGAGAATCAGTTTCTCACCTCACAGGTTGATACACAGATCATAGTGTTGGCTAATACCACGTGGGTGATAATTGGCAGAGAAAAACATCATTATGCAATACGGAATTGACAAAATCAGTGCCAGCACTTTTGGGAGGACAGTGGTTACATTCCTCAACACTGAATATACACACCTCACTTCATCGGGAATTCCACAGGTTGAACTTGTCCTATAAGGACCTATTCCTATTTTGCACAAAGACAAGTGTACACAGACAGAACAGAATATCCCATTGTTGAGGGAAGACACACCATAGGTCTTGCCTACTACATTTTGTATACTGCCAGGCAAATTGTATCATTGAGTGGGGAATGAAGGGTGCGTATGGCAGCAGTGCCCTTGTCTGATGACAAGTCCACACCCAACAACAGGGACTGCTCAATAAGTCAGCATAGCATATTACACAATGAACAGCAAAAATCCACAAAAGAATAAGATATATGACTCTGGCTGGTATGGCTCAGTTGGTTGAGCATTGTCCTATGCACCAAAAAGTTGCTGGTTCCAATCTCAGTCAGGGTACATGCTCAAACTCCAGCAGAGGGCATGCAGGAGGCAGCCTATCCATGTTTTTCTCTCACATCAATATTTCTCCCTTGTTCTCTTTCTAAAATCAATAAAAACAATTTATTTTTACAAAAGAATGAGGTTGATGTATACATGCTGGAATATAATGATCTCTGAGAAATTAGATTTTTTATTTTTTTGCATTTACACTTTTTAAAATTTTAATAAATCTTTATTATTCAGATTATTACAATTGTTCCTCTTTTTTCCTCCCATATCTTCCCTCCACCTGGTTCCCACCCACCCTCTGCCCTTACCTCTCCCCCATTGTACTCATCCATAGATGTATGATTTTTATCCAGTCTCTCCCTGCACCCCCTCACCATATTCCCCCTGAGAATTATCAGTCCACACCCTTTCTATGCCCCTGATTCTATTATATTCACCAGTTTATTCTGTTCATCAGATTTTCAATTCACTTGATTTTCAGATTCACTTGATAGATATGTATTTGTTGTTCATAATTTTAAAAGGGCAAAATATAAAATATATACATTTGCTTGTGTAAAGGTAGACTACCTGAAAAGAGAAACAAGACGTGCGTAACTAACTGTCTTTGGGTAGATGGCTTGGCAAACTAAGGATTAGGATGGGGAACATTTTTCCTTTAGAAAGTTACTTTTAGAAACTTACTTTGTATTCTTCAGTGCTTATGGATTCTTTTTACCACCAGTAAAATTTAATCTCTCAATTAAAAATTAGTTCACAACCGAAAACCCTCAACCCGAGACACGCTGTACTCTTCTACTTCCCCTGCCTTTCAAGTCAGGGCAGCATGGCATTGTGCTAGCAAGCCAGTCTGAGAAAGGTGTAGATCAGGTTCATTTGCTGAGTGCTTACTCTTTGCCAGGCTCCGTGCTGGGCACCTCCCATTCTGTCAAATTGGTTAATGGTTAGTCGCGGACAGGAGTGAGGTAGGCGTTCTCGTCAGTATTGAAGAGATGAGGATGCTGAGCCCAAAGTAACAGAACTAAAGGTCGCATCCCTCCTGACTCCTGTCTTCCCACACACCCTGTTTCAAACAACCAGCTGTAACACGCCTAGGAACACAAAAGAACAGCCTCATCCCGCATTCTCTTATTTTATTTTATATTTATTTCAGAGAGGAAGAGAAACATCGATGATGTTTCAGCTGCCTCTTGCATGCGCAAGCAAACACACACACACACACACACACACACACACACACACACACACACCACACTAGGGGTGGAACCTGCAACCCGGGCCATAGAACCACGACCTCCTGGTTCATAGGTCCACGCTGACCCACACCTCCCAGCTCATCCCTCATTCTTAAACTCAAAATATCCTGGGCTGCTCTAGCGTCTTGACACTTACAGATTACTATTAATCATACATTTCCACTAGAGAAGGCTGTTGTAGAACTTCGCAGTTTCATTCTCCCCTCCACGTGTGGAGTTACTTGCTAAACTGTAACAAAATCTAGGCTTCCCACCTCTCGGCTGCATTTTGTTTTATACCAGTAGCTTTCTGACAGGGAAAAGGAAAGGCATTTCCCCCGAACTTTAGGTCCAGGAGACTCATCAAAGACAGAGTTCCCGTGTTTGGGGTCACATGGGCCATCACCCGGGGAAGGACTCCAGCTTTGTCTGGATTTTCCGTTTCCAAAACCCAGAGAAACTGCAGGGACCGGAGTGGGTTTCTCAGACCACCAGCAGCCACAGCGCCCGCGGCCCAGGGCGCCCGGCGCGCGCTCCCACCGAGGTCCGGCTCCTAACTTCGGCTTTCGGGGCGATCGGGGCAGCATCCCCCCGCCCCGGGGTACCCAGGCCTGCCCTCAGGCTAGGGCGCAGCGGGGAGGCACCCTTACCCGCCAGGCTAGGTCCAGGTCGAAGTCCCGGGCGCGCAGGAAGCGCAGCAGGAAGGGGTCGGTGAGCGGCGGCGGCGGCGGGAGGAGGGCGTCCAGCGCCCTCGCCCGGCGCCGCAGCTCGGCCAGGCTCGGCTGCAGCTGCGGCGAGTGGTCGGGCAGCGCGTTCAGCTGCAGCCCCGTCGGCGGCCCCGGCCGCGCCTCTGCCATGCCCGCCTCTTCTGCTGCGGCCGGGGTGGCCCCGGCGACTGGGAAAAGCCTGGACTGAGCACCACCCTCCGGCCCCTCCTCCGGTGGCCTCTGCCCAGCGCACGCCCACCCTCCTCCCAGAGGCCCAAGGCGGCCCCGCACTGCCTCCCCAAAGGAAACCACGTGGTGTCCCCACAGGTGATAATAGTAAATCCTACGAGCAGCTGAGGTAAGTCCCTGGTGGTCAGTGCCTGCGGAAAATGTCAAAAAGTTGGTTTGCCTACATTAATGTGGATGTTTCAAATGAATCTGGTAGAGAACTTTATCTCCTTTTCTCTCTCTCCCTTCCCCTCCCCTCCCCCTCAGCAAACATTTGAAGCGCTGTGGCAGACTCACTTCTGAGCCCTCCTGCCATGAGGGCTCCAAGCTGACTCCCAGCCTCAAACTTGTAAGGATGCCGCTCTCACAGACCCACATCTCCTCCCCGCCCTCCCAATCCAGGCAAGTCTTCTCAGCTCTTGGCCTTCACCCTGTTAGTTACTTACACAGACAAAGGTGGGCAAAAATAGGCTTACAGTTGTGAGTACTTGAAACAGTTTATTCTTGTATTATTTATTAATTATCGTGCTATTTATTTGTATTACAACTGTAAACCTACTGTGCCTACCGCTGTATAAATGACTAGCAAGTGCCAAAATGTTTTTGGACACCGTATATTTCTGCTGTTGGACTCCACCCCCATTTCCAGTCCCTCAACAGACAAGTCCAATGTCCTTATCTAAGAGGAGCAAGGCAATGATGTGCAAACCAAAAAGGTTGTTAAACTGGCCATTTATTGATTTATCTATTGCAACTGTCCTAGAATTGGCTTTTTGTCTCCCTCAAAGGGAATCCATGAGACTAATTTCTATGGAATATGTATTCTGTGAGAGGAAAATGCTAGACTTGTCCAAACAAAACCAAATTTTTGCCTTTAAGGAACTCAGAGGTGGTGAGAGAGGCTGCCATTTCATTCATTAAAAACAGTAGTTATTGAGCGACTACTGTGTCCAGACCATGTTTCAGGTACTGAGGGTACACCTGCGAACAGAACAGACAAAAGCCCTAAGTATCAGAGAGTTTCCATTCTTGTAGAGGAAGATAAACAATAAACAAGTAAGTAATGAAGCTACTGTCTGAGAGATATCGATAAAGGAAATGGAGAAACGTAAGCAAGACAGGAGGACAGCATGGACATAACAAACCTGCAGGAGGTGAGGAAGCTGACCATGGATAGCAGGGCCATAGGCTTTAACTTCTATTCTGAGGGAGCTGAGATACTAGTAGAAAACATCACCAGAATCCAATGAGAAGGCTATTGCAAGCAGGGGAGAGAGCTTTGGTCTTTACTTGGCATGAGTTGGAAAGCTTTTGGGATAAAACTATTTTTTTAAAATACATTTTATTGATTTTTCACAGAGAGGAAGGGAGAGGGACAGAAAGTCAGAAACATCGATGAGAGAGAGACATCCATCAGCCGCCTCCTGCACACCCCACACCAGAGATGTGCCCGCAAGCAAGATACATGCCCCCGACCGGAATTGAACCCAAGACCTTTCAGTCCGCAGGCTGATGCTCTATCCACTGAGCCAAACTGGGCTCGGCTGGGATAAAACTATTTTAAAGGAGGTATGGAGAGAGCGCTGTGAGAGCACAGAGGAAGTCTACCTGATTCTGCTTTGGCTATCTGGAAGGCTTCACAGCGAGAAGGGGGTGCATTGGGAACCCCTAGCAACCATTTGCTAGGTGAAAGAAGGGGGCTGATAGCAGGAAGAAAGTGCTAGTCAAAAGGACTAGACCATGTAAAGCCTTACTTAGAGCTGTGAGTAATTCAGAGTATAAGGGAAGGCAGTCTTCTCCAGTAGTTTAAAGTGTTTAAAAGTAAATTAACAAATGAGTGTACATATAACACATTTTCTTTTTTTATGGTTTTTTAAGTTGAAATAATAACTTACTTAAAATATGTTTTTATCAATTTTTATGTCTTTATTGTTTAAAGTATTACATGTGTCTCCTTTTTTCCCCCTTGACCTCTCCCCGGCCACCCCCACCCCCCAGCACATGCCCTCACCCCCCTAGTGTCTGTGTCCATTGGTTATGCTTATATGCATTCATACAAGTCCTTTGGTTGATCTCTTACTCCTCGCCCCCCTCACCCCCCCGCCCCGAACGCCACCAGCCGGCGGAAGGTTGACAGTCTGTTCCATGCTTCTCCGGCTCTAATTTTTTCATCAGTTTATGCCGTCATTATATTCCACAAAGGAGTGAGATCATAATATCAAAAAAAAACACTAATCAGAAAAGACATATGCACCCCTATGCTCATAGCAGCACAATTTACAATAGCTAAGATTTGGAAACAGCCTAAGTTCCCATCAGCAGATGAGTGGATTTAAAAACTGTGGTACATCTATACAATAGAATACTATGTTGCTGTAAAAAAGAAAGAACTCTTACCATTCACAACAGCATGGATGGACATGGAGAGCATTATGCTAAGCAAAATAAGCCAGTCGGAGAAAGATAAATATCACATGTACCATATTTTCCTCTCTTTCAATTTATTTTTCATCAGATTCTTCTACTTGTCCTTAACAATTGGCATCCGAAATTGGACAGAAGGTTTAGTGAGAGATCATTGACATAGCTATAATACCAGTTATGGTATCCTTTTATAGTAGTGAGCTATATGTGGTATCCTTTTATAGTAGTGAACTATAGATTATGTCTGCATTTGTGAAACTCTTATAAACACAAAAGAGTGTTTACTTATTGGTTAAGTTAATTGCCATTGAACTGGATGAAAATGAAACCAAGATGAAGCCCAGAAGGCCATGAGAGATGGCTTCTAAAGTCACAGGAGGTGGCAGGATATCTGTGACAAAAACGTGAAGCCATTACAATGTCTGCAGTCAGTGGTACTGAAGAAAGGAGTACCTCACATTTTAATCATGCAGACCATGCTTGTATGTTTCAACAATGTACCTTGAATCTATATATATAACATTTTTAGAATTTCTGGCACAAGCTTTCAGGAGATGTTACTCAATTTTTGTTTTGAAGTGTTTTCAATGTTTGCTATGCTCATGTTTTATCCTAGTAATCTCTCATGCTCACTGCAAATGCTTCCAGGCCTCTACTACAAAGATTCCAAAGGGGCTTCTGGAACTATTGGTATGAAGAAACAAAACATACATGGGAGGAAAAGCTAGTTCATATTTGCACAAGTAACCTACAATTTATGCTGAAGTTGTTTAACAATCAATCATTAGCAGATAATAAACTTATAACAATTAGTTTACTTTCAGCTTCACAAATAAGATGTAAATACTATTTATTATTGTTAAGAGATAACTTTTAAAAAGAGGTAAAATTAAGACTCATACAGAATGAACGTGTGTTGAAGACTTTATTTTACTTATAGGCAATGAATCAGAAAGATGTCATAAGAGAGTCAAAGAAGAAATCAAAACAGCACACATTTATATGGAATAAAGGATGTTGAAATAAATGTGCAAATGGTGGTAAAAGTAACTGCTTCAGAGAGAGAGAGGTCACTTGAAACTCCACCAGGTAGGACAGATTTTGCATGATTTATTTGTTATTGCTTTCAATCACCTACAATTTACAGACTTGTGAAATAGCCTAGATCCGTGGTTGGCCAACTTCGGCTCACGAGCCACATGTGGCTCTTTGGCCCCTTGAGTTTGGCTCTTCCACAAAATACCATGGCCTGGCTGAGTCTATTTTTTAGAAGTGGCATTTGAAGAAGTTTAAGTTTAAAAAATTTGGCTCTCAAAAGAAATTTCAATCCTTATACAGTTAATATTTGGCTCTGTTGACTAATGAGTTTGTGGACCACTGGTCTAGATAGAATCAGAATCAGGTAATCCAGAGTATCATCTAGAGCAGTGGTCGGCAAACTCATTAGTCAACAAAGCCAAATATCAACAGTACAAGGATTGAAATTTCTTTTGAGAGCCAAATTTTTAAACTTAAACTATATAGGTAGGTACATTGTTATTAACTTAATTAAGGTATTCCTAAACTGGCCTTTGCTAAAAACGTCCTCAGTCTGATTGAGGTATGTTTGCTGAGGTCGACCCCTCCCAACTCTCCCATCCACACTCATCTTGTATACTTGTTTCACCTATCTGCTTTGATTCATCCTGTCTATATGTCCAAACCATCTCAACATACCTTTCTCAATCCTCGACACATCTTCTTTCACTCTACAACGTTCCCTAAAATTAACTTAATGAAGTTAAAGTTTTAAGTCTTAGTTAAACTATAGGTATGTTGAATAAAACTTAATATCATACTTAATAATGATTTTATTTATTGATAAAATTAAATTCCTTACAATTTACCTTACAATAGCCATAAAATTAAATCATGACAATGACTGACAAAGACTAATGTGAACAATGGCCTTGCATCTCCTTGGAAAGTTTGGGTAAGTCAGGTTGTATGTTGTTTTTCATTTTAGGCATGATTCCAGATTCTCATCAATAAAATGACTTCTCAATTTACTCGTAATAAGGTTTATGCTTGAAAATGATTGTTTGCATAAATATGTAGACCCGAATAAGGAAAGAACAGCAAACGCTAGTTTTTTTTCAGTTGATTATATGAGTCAGGAATATTATTCCAGGTGTTAAAAATCAACATTTCTCCCTTCTCCAGGTCTTTCAAAGCAAACCACTTGTGCTGTGAACTAAGTTCACATTTGTTTTTCTCCAATATTACTATATCAGCACAATATCAAATTTCGAGCTCTACAATTCTTTGTTTTTTTAAATCCAGCAATTGCATTTCAAAGTTGCCAATGTCAATATTAAAGGGAGAAAAACTTAATTCTGTTACAGTAGCATTAAGAGGTTTTTTAACAAAGGCTAACGTCACTTTGCTGTTTCTGAATTCCTGAAACCTGTTGAGAAAAGCTTCCTTCATATTTAAAAGTGTTTTGTTTTTTTTTTGGCCAAAACCAGTTTGGCTCAGTGGATAGAGTGTAGGCCTGCAGACTGAAAGGTTCCAGGTTAGATTCCGGTCAAGGCCACGTACTTAGTTGCTGGCGATGTTTCTAACTCTCTATCCCTCTCCCTTCCTCTCTTTAAAAAATCAATAAAATATATATATTTTTAAAAAAGTGTTTTGAAATAGCAAATGTCAATATCAGAAGTATTTTCTTGGCAATGTTTCAACAGGCTTGGAAAGTGAATCAAAGTTTCTCTTTCAAAATCTTGAGAAAAAAGATAATTGGTTTTCAAATGAAATAACATCTAGCATCGAAAAAATTGTGTTTCCTTTCCTCTGTAGTTTACAATTAAGCTGTTTAGATGAGACGTAACATCTGCATGAAATAAAATTTTGGATCCTTCGTTAGTTCTGGATAGTGTACATCCTTCTCAAGGAGAAATGCTTTAATTTCTGTTAATAAGGAAGTGAAACCTTTCAAAACATTCCTCTTGATAACCATAGAGAATAGTAATGAAAACTAATGGGTAGCTTGCTTCAGCAATCAATGGTATTTTGCCAATCTTGTTTTATCTGCCTCTCCCACTTCTTTAATAAGCTGAAATATTTTAAAGAATACCTATAATCATTTTCCTAGTAAATATTTTAATGTACATTTTTCTTTTTATAACATTACCACAATACCATTTTTACCTAAAAATATTAGCAACGATTTCCCAATATTCTCCAATACCCAATCTACATTAAAATTTCCCTGATTGTCTCAAAAATATTTAAATTATTGAAAGTAAGATTTACTTGAATCTATACATTGTATTTTGGGTGGTAAGCCTAAGTGAAAGCTCCCCTCCCCCTTTTTTAAATAATACCATCAATTTGTTGGAGGAACTAGGTCAATTTTCCTTTAGATTTACCATGTTCTAGATTTGCTGATTGCTTTTTTTGTAGTATCATTAAATCTTTCTTCTTTTCCTGCATTTTTATAAATGACTGTTAGATCTAGAGGTTTTATTAGCTTAGGTTCAATCTTTGGCAATAATATTTCATAAAGAAACTCTCCTTTGTATCACATGAGAACATACATATCTGTATTCTCCCACCTTCATATGTTAATATCAATGGGTTTAGATGCTGCTGACCAAATCTAGCCACTTAAAAGTTTCCCATTTCCCTTCTATCCAATAGTTTTAGCATTTCCTTATGAAAATCTTTGTGTAGGCCCATTACTTCTTTAGGATTGTAAAATGTTCATCTTCTAACTTATCATTTTCTCCTCATTTATTTTCTGTTAATAGAAACTTGCCCTTATGAACTATTTTATTAACTTTAAATTTGATTTTTATAGTAAAGGTAATACAAATGCTTGATTGTTTTTAATTAACTGGATGACATTTATTTATTTATTTATTTATTTATTTATTTATTATTTGTATCCTCACCAAGGACATGCTAAAAGAGAATGAGAGAGGCATCAATCAGTGGCCTTCTGTACATGCTTCAATCGGGGAACCCACAAACCAGGTATGTGCCCTGATTGGGAATCGAACTGGCAACCTTTTGGTACACAGGACACTCAATCAACTGAGCCACTCCAGCTGGGTGGCAGTATTTATTAAAGCTGAAAATATTCATGCCTATCACCAGCAGTCTCTCTCCTACCTATATGAACATATGTTCATATGTGTGACACATTTACAACAAATATGTGTATAACACATATGTTCAACCAAAAGGTACCATCTATAATAATAAAAGCTTAATATGCTAATTAGACTGGACATCCTTCCAGACAACCTTCTAGATGAAACTGGGTCTGTGAGTGTGAAGCCCCTTGCATGAATTTCATGAATCAGGCCTCTAGTATGTTCAATAAAAGACTTAAAATAATAGGAGCTCTATTTGTTATATCCCAAATTGGAAACAATGAAATTCTCCATCAATAGTAGAAGGGATAAATTAATTGTGGTATATTTATACAGTTAAACAATGTATGTAATGAGAATGAACAAACTAAAAATGCACACAACAACATGGATGCATCTCACAAATGTAAGACAGAGTTAAAGAAGACAGGCACAAAGGAGTTTGTACTGTGCTGCTCCCTCCATAACAAGCTTAAATCATGGCAGAACGATTGTGTATTAGAAATCTGGAGGGTGGGTATCCGGGGCTGGGTAGTGATTAGAAGGGACAAAGAGACTCCCATTCCTGCTCACTTCTACTAGATTGTCCTGTTTTCTGGGTTGTTTATAGTGGAGAGAACTTGGAAATGTTTTTTTAAGCAGAAAATATATCATGACTTCATATTGGTTTTTCCGAATCAAATTTAAAATTGCCTTGCTACTACTATTCTTGGTTGATTTTATACTTGTATCTCTGCTTTCTTACATTGAAAAATCTTACCACCTATTGATATGAACATTATTACTTATTTGTTTTAAACATAATTTTTATGTAAAAATTTTAAATTGGCAGTATCAATCATTTTGCTAAAACTAAAAATCAGGTTATTGAATGATGTTAAGGATTTCTTTGTGGTACTTTCTGACCTTAAGATCTGTCTATGGGCAAATAAAACTTTCCTGCTCAGTGTTCCTATAAAATGTCCTTGACCCACAGAAACATCTTCAAATACCATGAGATTCGATATGAAGCCCTGTGTCTAGTTAATTTTCCTGGCCTGAAAGTCTAGAAAAACTCCTCTTACCTCTTAGAGAAAGTCAAATGACTACATCTCAGTTCCTAAGTCCCCATGGTGCCAGCAAGATGGAACTACTTCTTAGAATTTACATTTCAAGGAGATAAGCCCGGGAACCAGGAGAAATCTATGTATGAAATATGTAGCTTTTCCATGAGGATACATAACTGCCCTTCCCAGAATGAAGAGGTTCTACGTTATCAGTGGGTCTCCAAATCGTAGAAGCTGAGAGGTGGGGAGGCCAGTGGATCTATTTGGCTCCTGGAGAGCTTTTATTTGCATACCAAAGTATGGAGGTAGGTAAGAAGGATAGCTGCCTTTCTCCCCTTTATATACAGAGAAAATTTATTTTTCCTCAACACTCTCCAATTGGGGTGTTTGGCCACTCATGCAGGAACATTTCCCTTTAGCTCACATGAGTTACCCTGGACTAGGGACTAGCACAAAGGACACTAAACCACTTATTATTTCCTGTGAAGTATTCAATAAGAACTTTGTCTCTCACCCAAAACACCTTCGCTGAAACTATTGTCATCAAAGGTCATTTGGAGTCAAAGTCTGTGCCCATCTCAAGAGGTATATCCACATTATCTTTCCAGTGGCCAGCACTGTTCTTTCCAACTCCCCTTCATCTCTGCCTATAAATCAGAGTGGATGCACATCTCAGGCCTCTCTCCTCCTACACAAGGTGGAGACCAGATGTGCCCTCTGATGTTTGGCCCTCTGGGAAGATTTCCTTTACCACTGTCGTTATAAAGTAGGCCGGAGTGGGGCAGCTGAACAGCAGCTGTCTGTGCCCAGCTGGTGCCCTCCCAGGGTCAGCTATGGTTTCCCTCCTCTGTTAACTGATCATAGGAGTCTCCATAAGATCAGAGATGTGAGTTCCAGGAAAGGTGGCAAAGCAGTGGGGACTGGTACTATTGGACATTGGGGCCATATGCTTATGAAATCTATCTGTGCTCCCTGAACTCCAAGGGCTCAGATTCGAATACACTCTTTTCACCTAATAACAGAACGCTGCTGCACACACCCAATTTTATAATTCAGTAGATGAGATAACTACTGATGATAGGCAATTCAGGTTAATAGTTACTTGATATTCCGTGGTCAGCCACTAAGTATCTACCTGGACCTAGGAGCAGCTTTTTGAATAAAGAAGTATCGTGAGCAGAACAAGGTATGGCCTTACAAAAAACCCCAGAGGTCTGAACTGGGATTCTCCCAATGGGGCATCGCTGTCTGCCATAGACATTTCCAGTCCCTATGTGGGCATAAGGCCCAAAGGTCAGGGCAGTTGGCAATGTAGCCTGGACCGACTGTTAAAGCTTTCCTTACTTCAAGCCCCATGCACTGGCAGCCTGACAGCTAATGGTAAATGCATTGGAGTAGCATGCTCAAATGGGGTAAGATGTAACCTCCAAAATCCAAAGAGGCCAACTGAACTGTGTGCTTTTCTTTGCAGCGGGAAAGAACATGTACAGCAACTTTTCTCTCACTCATGAGGGAAATGTCTCAAGGTGCCCCAGGCTAGAAATGGCGCCCACATGGCAGCACCTGAAGTAATGTGGGCTTTATCTCCTGTCATCTGAAGTGCAGGGTTCTTACGCAAGCATTTGTTGGCTATGTTCTCTCACTAGGCCCAACTAACCCATAATGTAATAGACTAGCATGTTGAATATTTTCCATTTTCACCTCAGATGTACCCTACAGTCTTCTCTCTCTGTCTGGGTACCAAGAGGCTGATTGATTGATTTCCTCAATATGTTCCTTGTCCTTTGGATCCCAGTTGTGTTTGGCCAATGATGGAGTGGCCAGAAACAGGGAGAGGTTGAGATCAGAGTTTTCCCCTGGCTTCCTTGCCACAAAGTTGCAGCAGATTGGCCATCCCCCTCTAATTGAAGACTACCATGCCATCAGGCAGCCCTCTCTTTCAGTTGCAGCTGCTCTCTCTGGATTCCCATAACTACTCACTTGTTGTCCATTCAGGTCTGTGTTTTCTGGGGCTGCTATAACAAAGTACCACAACCAAGTGGATTAAACAATAGAAATTGCCAAAACCGGTTTGGCTCAGTGGATAGAGCGTCGTCCTGGGGACTGAAGGGTCCCAGGTTCGATTCTGGTCAAGGGCAAATACATTGGTTGTGGGCACATCCCCAGTAGGGGGCGTGCAGGAGGCGGCTGATCGATGTCTCTCTCTCTCTCTCTCATCGATGTTTCTGGCTTTCTATACCTTTCCCTTCCATCCTGTGAAAAATCAATAAAATACTAAAAAAAACACACAATAGAAATTTATTCTCACAGTTTTGGAAGTGGAAGTCCAAAATCAAAGTATAGGAAGGATTTGTTCCCTTTTAGGAGGCACCTGCTCCATGCTGGTCCCAGTCTCGGGTCTCTGCCAGCAATCTTTCGCATTCCTTGGAGTGTATCTCTTCAATCTCTTCCTCCATCATCACATGTATGTATGCATCTGTGTTTGTGTTTCCATTTCATATAAGGACTTGAAGCATATTGGATTAAGCTCACCCTAATTCAGTATGACCTCATCTTAACTTGATTACATCTACAGAACCCTTATTTCAAAATAAGGGCACATTTTGAGGTTCTAGGAAGGATACCATTCAACCCAGTAAAACATCTACTAGTAAGGATGGTAATGGTCATGTATTTCTCATCCCTTCACTGTAGTAAATAGTCCTTTTATTAAACGATCCTGAATTATCTAACTTGAGTATTTAAACAGGGTCAGGACACTGTCTGGACACTGTGGCATATAAGGCAGTCGTGGAGTATGGGCTACATCATATCAGAAAGCAGGAGCATTTGCACAGCCCTGGGGTCAGCTTGTGATCTTTGCGGCATGAAGGCAAACTGCTTTAGATGATCGTTACTGGGAGAAATGGGAGAGCCTGATTTAGATCAATACCACAAGGTTTATTTGCTCCAATCAGAAACCACATCTAACATCTTAGCTGTAATTGACATTACCGCCTGATTAAATTTATAATTCAATCATAGTCTATGACTCATCTGGCTTTCACTAAGCAAAGATGCAAGTGAAATCATCCCAACATCTGCCATTGCCTAGAAATATGGCACTGCTTTTGGTTTCCTATCTGGAGATAGTAGGAGAATGGCTGGGGTAGGCTAGTGGAGGAGCGAGGGAGGGGGAGGGTAGTCAGTTTTGAGGGCCTCTATTTGTTTTTTTCTACTAAAATACCATTTACTTAGTGGATCAGGAAACCAATATGGAATTTCTGCCAGCTAATAAATATGTTTATTCCTACAATACATTTGGTGAGGAAATGACCTTAGGATCAGTCTTCTATCCCATCAGATCGCATTGTTAAATAAACTAAGTTCAAGATCCTACCTATCACTTGATCTCCATAAGCCCCATTCTGACCAGAGACTATGATGGCATTTGGGGGTTCTGTGGATGAGCTTCATAGTATTCTCCTTTCCCTATTACTCCATTACTCTGATAACAGTTATGTTATTAGCAATGGATGCAGGTCTTTCTGGGTTTGATTTGGGGGAAAGCTTCATATTACACATCAGTTGCAGAACAGAAAATGTCCTCCAAAGGACCTAGCTTCCCCCTTAATTAAGGAGCCCCAATGTCTGAACTGGGTCCTCATTTAGATGTGTAAACTGGGTTCTTATTTGTCCAGTTTTGAACCATGCATGCCATTCTCTAGTGGCGCCTTACAAGTCACATGGGCTACTAAAATTAAAATTGCTCCCCTTGTTATTGCTGCTGATCCTTCATTTGGAAATTACATGGGTTAAAGCCTATATAAAAGTTTATTTATTTAAACAAAGATTTAGGTGGCCTTATTTCTTTTATGTCATTTAATTTTCAACCCAATCCTGCAAAGCAGATTCTATAACTCCCATGTTCTCATTGAGTAAACTGAGGCACAGAGACGTTAAGTAGCTTGCCTAAATAATTAGTCCAGTTAAGATTGTCTGTGATTAAAAGTTCATAGCCTTAATTATTGTTTTGTCTCAAATGTGCAATTATTTTTGTGAATTATTTTAATGTAGAATTGACATACATTGAATCAATGTAGCTATCATTATGAGCAAAAATAAAATCATTGAATAAATATTAGTATTACTAATACCTACCATTTTTCTGGATAGTGTGCTAGATATTTTATATACATTATCTCTAATTTCCTAGTGCTGCAATGTGGATCACATTTCCCCTAATGAGGAAACTGGTTCTCTTGCAGTTATTATGAAGAAATCTAATGCCATTCAGCCTTTTAGAGTGCTGGGCAAGATAAATAAACCCAGTTGCTGGCATTGAGTGTCTGCCTACCTAAGCTGTTGTCATGTTAGGAACATTTTGTTTATACCAATCCCTCTGGGACATGGTACTTGACCCTGAATACATGTAAAATCCAACAAGAATGAATCTGAGCATGACCAGTGTGGCTCATTGGTTGACCTCCAGGAAGGAGGTCATGGTTTCATTTCGCATCAGGGCACATGCTGAGGTTTCAGGCTTGATCCGCAGTAGGAAGTGTATAGGAGGCAGCCCACTGGTCAAAGATTCTCATTATTGATATTCCTATCTCTCTCCCTCTCTCCCTTCCTCTTTGAAATCAATAAAAAAAAAAGAAAAGAAAGAAAAATAAAAGAAAAAAAATAAATCTGCGAATACCTCTACTTACTCAAGTGCCAAGCTTTGGCTCATCTGGACTCACAGAATCAAATCACAGATTGGTTGTCATATTCAATGATAACAAATGATACAGTCTTTCCTGTGGTAAAGCCAGATGTCAGAAAGTCAGAGTTGGAATCTGATTCTGATTCTCACCAGATTTGATTCTAAGATAAAATGCTTCACTGTGGAGACTCAGCTTCCTCCTCTTGAAATGGGGCTCTTTCCTTTACCACCTGGGGGTGCTAAAAGGGTCAAATCAAATGAATAAAAGTGTTTGTAATAAATACAAATTTAGGATAACAAATAAACATTCTTCTGTTTGGTCTAGATCTGTTTGTTGTCAGATAGATTCATAAAATACATTTAACTTCAACATGCCAAATGCTCACCTGCATGTCTAGCATTGAGCTCTAATGTAGCTGTCTACCAATTTAAATCAGCTAATTCTGTGTCTGCTTATTTGCTACCCATATTCCCCAGGTGAATTTATGGTAGGATCACATGTATTTATTCTGATCGTATCTTGGTCTGATCTTAAATAGTAATAGGTAACCTAACTCTATCCCAAGTACCCTAACCTTGTTTAATTGCTTCTGAGATACTTTTTTCAACATTTTACATCTCTGAACTTGCACTGTACTAAATGGCTTATCATTGCTATCGGTCAGGCCACAGTGATGACCTACTGGATGTTGCTTGGGCACATCAAAAAGGCAGGTATGAGACCTTGGAGAGAGCATGTTATTGAAATGTATCTAATAGAAGGCTTGCCCAACTGGTGAGCATTGACCTATGAGCCAGTAGGTCATGGTTCAATTCCTGATCAGGACATATGCTTGGGTTGTGGGCTCGATCCCCATTGTGGGGCATGAAGGAAGCAGCCCTTCAATGATTCTCTCTCATCACTGATGTTTCTGCCTCTCTTTCCCTCTCCCTTCCTTTTTGAAATTAATGAAAAAAAATTACATTAAATAAAAAAGGTTTTATATAAGTCTAAAAGAGCTCTTTCTATAAGTATAAAATATTCAGTTGATAAGAAAGCAGTATATAGTAATATTTTTCTAAGTGATACATAAACTTACGGTGCCATTAAAAAAAAATAAGAAATAAAAGAAAAAAGCAACTTAGGTTGGATAAAATAATGTATCAGCTTTGCCTATGCTTTTGATTCTGTTCACTTCTTAAATTATGACACTAGCTCCTGTTTATCAGTAGCTATTCCTGTTTTGGCCTTTTATGTAAGAGGTATAACATCAAGTCCTGAGAGTTTGAACCAACTAAATCTTTCATTTTAGTGATTCTGTATTTTGCTGCTTAGTTTTAGGCATTAACTAATTTTTGCAAGCCCTGATGATTTCTAACCCAGATAGGAGTTTTTGTCCAGCTTTTCTACTTCACAAATTATAAACAAGACAGCATTTCCCAAACTTGACCAAACATGAGAATAATTTACCTGGGGCTTTCTTAAGGACAGAGATTTCTGGTCCCATTCTGATACATTATCCAGAATCTCCAAGGAGGAAGTCTAGAAATCTGGATTTGTAACAGACACTATAGGGAATTTGAGAACCACTAACTGAAGGAAGTCTTTTATTCTCCTCATGTACAGATTTTGTTAATATAAAATAAATTGGCATGATATTTGTCCTCCGTCTTGATGAGCTGTCATTTTGACTAAGGAGATACCATGGAGCTGTCTGAACTATATGAAAGAGATTTGCTCAATAGCCTTGTCTTTAAAAAATTGAACTTAGCTTTTTAAGTTCTTTTTAGCTTAAATCTAAGAATGCACACCCTCAGTGGGTAGTTATTACCTCTGTTCTGTTAAAATGTCCTCACATTAAGGAAGAAGTGATTATAACAATAGGCTATGTACATATCTGTTATCTTATCTGGTAGCCTGAACTCTGTTCATATAGACACATAGACTTGTTTTGTGAGGCTTTAGATATACAATTGGAGGTTTTTTGAGCCGTTGAGGTTTTTTTGGCTCATTTCATCAAAGTGACATACAAGAAAGTATTTGCAAATCACCATGGACTGAAGAAGCCATCCAAATAGCTTAGGAACGCTGGCTCAAAACCTTGGCCCACATGGCTCCATTTCTTAGTAAAGTCTCCAGTTCCAAGTGAAAATTATAATTATAAGTAATATAGATTGTAAAAAAGTGGCTAACACTGAGATCCTAACTTCAACCAATCTTGTCGAGGAATCATTCACCTCAAAACACCACCATTGGAGTGCAGAACAGATGATTGCCATGTAGCTTGGTGCGCATTGAAAGTTGAACTGAGGAATGAGATTTTTAAATTACATACACACGTGAAGCCCACAGTGAATGGTAAACATGTTTAGGTTGGATCATGGAATCTAGAGATACAGCTATAGACATAGGCTTTAACTAATTGCTCCAGAGGCTTTGGTTGTCATATAGTTTAGAATCAAAGATTGAGAAGGTGTGTTAATCATGCCCTGGAGGCCTGCCTGGAAAACAAGTTCCAGGAGAAATATTTAAAAGTACACTTTGCCTAGGTAATAGAAAACTATAACTAGGCTAGTAGTCACAAAATGTCTATTTCTGCTTTTTACTTTAAAGATAACATCACTGATGCACAATTATGAGACATTCTACAGAATCTTGGTCCTTCAACCCAGGACCCCTTATTCTCCATTTATTGATAAAGTCACCAATTTCAGGCATAAATTATAATTATGAGAAATAATATAGGTTATAAAAATAATATAGGTTATAAAAATATAGGTTATATAACACTGAGATCCTAACTTAAACCAATCTTCTCCAGAAATTATTTTATAGGAGGAAAGGCAATTCCTGTGCTGCACATAGTATCTAACACCAGATTAAGAATAGGAAAAAATAAATGCTCTGGAGCAATTTTCCTTGTTTTATAGGAAAACATTAATATGTAATTCTCCTATTATATAAAAATCATTTACATAGATTTATCTTAGTCTGGGAATAGGAATAAATGTCTACATGTAAAACTGTTCAAATGAATGAGGCAATCAGGCATCTGCCATCTGTTTATTCAAAGGTGGCCTTTAGTACACTACCCAGTGTTGTAAATATCCAAAGACCAACTCTGGCATGTGTTTACTTAGTCTTGCCCTTTGGGTTAGTTCTGGAGATCATAATGCAAATTAATCAAGTTCAAATACTACTTCAAAATAGTACTTGCCAAAGTTTATACTATTTAAAATTGGAATTTTCATAATTTAATGTTTCCAAAGTACATTTCTATAAAACCTGATATTCATGTACCTTTAAGAAGTTTGCATAATCCACAAAGAAATCAAACAATGAAATACCGTTTTCATTACATCAGATTGAAATTAGGTAAAAAGCAAGATCTAAGTGATGGCTGGTAAAGGAATTAGAAAATCAATACTGTCACCCATGGCTGGTGGGAGTGTAAATTGGCACAACCTTCCCAGGTTGTTTGGCAATCCATTTTCAAATGCACTGGAGAAAAAAAAAGTGCATGTCATTTGATCCAAAGATTTATCTTGAGGAAATAACTGGTTAAGAATACAAGGGACATGTGAAAAATTACATTTTAAAATATATAAATTTTAAAAAATACAAGGAGCTACATACAAGAATGTTCATTGCTGCAGGGTGAACTCAGAGTTTTCATGGTATTTAAAAGTTAAGGCCTCAGGTCTCTGCTGTGGTATCCCCCTTATTGAGTAGAATAAGTCGGAGGCGGAAGCATCCTCCTGGCTCCAGCTCCAGGAGAGATGGCCATGTTGTGTTGTCCATGAGAAGGCTAGGTAGGACCTGGGCTATGAAGAGTGTCTGAGAGGTAACACCTCTGTGGGAATAGATGCTCAGGAAGAGTATTGGAAGCTGCAGAGGCTGTCTGGTTTGAACCAATAGAGATGCTGTGAGGGCAGCCTCCTCCTTTCTGTAAGCGTGTGTAACACCTGCCTTATGCTTGGCACAGACTATAAAAAAATAGAAGCTGAGAGGGCAGAGTTCAACTCCAGGAAAATACATCATTTGTATCAGTGGTTTCTCAACCAGGAATGATTTGGTATCCCTGGGGACATTTGGTAATGTCTGAAGATTTTTTAGGTCGTCACAATGGGGGTGGTGAGTTAAAGGGCGCCAGGAAGAGAGAAAGGTTGAATGATGAGATAAGGGCAGAAAACGTCTCACTTGACTAGTATTGATGCAATGTCATACTTACATCATATGGTAACTCTGTTTAACTTGTGAAGAGCTACTGGAGTGCAAGTTTATAGTCTCACCAACAATGTTTGGGGGGGGGTCTAATGTCTCTTCATCCTCACCAACACTTGTTATATGACTTTTAATAACTATCCTAATGAGAGTAAAATGGTTTCTCATTATCATTTTAATTATCATTCCCCTGATGTTTCACTATGTTGAATATATTTTCATGTGCTTATTAGCTATTTGTACCTCTTCTTTGGGAAAATGTCTATGCAGATCCTTCATCCATTTTTTAATTGAATTATTTGTCTCTTTATTAGTGAGTTGTAAATGTTCTCTAAACATTCTAAGTCCTTCACCTGATATATATTTACAAACATTCCGTCCCATTCTGAGTTGACTCTTCACTTTCTTTTTTTTTAATTAAATCTTTATTATTCAGATTATTACATTTGTTTCTCTTTTTTTCCCCCCATAGCTCCCCTCCACCCGGCTCCCACCCTTCCTTCTACCCTTACCTCCCTCCTGTTGACCTCATCCATAGGTGTATGATTTTTGTCCAGTCTCTCCCTCTACAACCCTCACCCCTTTTCCCCTGAGAATTATCAGTCCACTCCCTTTCTGTGCTCCTGATTCTAGTATATTCACCAGTTTATTCTATTGATCAAATTTTTAATTCACTTAATTTTTAGATTCACTTGTTGATAGATATGTATTTGTTGTTCATAATTTTTTATCTTTTACCTTTTCTTCTTCCTCTTCTAAAAGAGTACCTTTCAGCATTTCATATAATACTGGTTTGGAGTTGATGAACTCCTTTAGCTTTTTCTTATCTGTGAAGCTCTTTATCTGCCCTTCAATTCTGAATGATAGTTTTGCTGGATAGAGTATTCTTGGTTGTAGGTTCTTGCTCTTCATCACGTTGAATATTTCTTGCCTCTCCCATCTGGCTTGCATTGTTTCTGTTGAGAAATCAGCTGACAGACGTATGGGTGCTCCCTTGTAGGTAATAAACTGTTTTTCTCTTGCTGCTTTTAATATTCTCTCTTTGTCTTTTGCTCTTGGTATTTTAATTATGATGTGTCTTAGTGTAGTCCTCTTTGGATTCCTTTTATATGGGGTTCTGTATGCTTCCTGGACTTGTAAGTCTATTTCTTTTACCAGATGTGGGAAGTTTTCAGTCATTATTTCTTTAAATAGATGTTCAGTATCTTGCTCTCTCTCTTCCTCTGGCACTCCCACAATTCTGATGTTGGTACGCTGAAGCTGTCCCAGAGGCTCCTTACATTATCTTAACATTTTTGGATTCTTTTCTCTTCTTGCTTTTCCAGTTGAGTGTTTTCTGCTTCTTTGTATTTCAAATTTTTTACTTGATTCTTGTCTTTAGTCTGCTGTTAGGTCTCTGTATAATATTTTTTATTTCAGTTGGTGTATGTTTAAATTCTAGTTGGTCCTTTTCCATCTCTAGTTGGATCTTTTGCATCTCTAGTTGTTTCTTTTTCATCTCCTCTTGGCTCTCGCTAATTTTATCCAACTTTTCTAGGATATTCTTGAAAAACCTTATAAGCGTGGTTTTGAACTCTATATCCAGTCATTTGTTTTCCTCCGTTTCTTTTGTTTGTGTTCCCTTCCCCTGTCTTGGCATTTTCATTATGCTGGGAGAACTTCTGTGTTGTATTCAGCCTTATGATACCAGACTTGCAAAACCACAAAAGCCTCTCTGTTGATCTTGGGATGGGTGGAGTCTCAGGGCTTAAGGGACCACTTTGCCTTCCAGTCGGCCCTGCCCTCCACGGCCCCTGAGTCTCACGTGACTGGGTAATCGCTGGATTGGTCCCTGTGTGCGCCCTGGCGCACACGTGGGTTCTCTCACAGTGCCTCTAGACTGCTGCCCCTCCGGTTCCCCTGCGCTCCGGAACCACACGAGTCCGGGTCCCCAGAGTTTCGCCAGAAACCAGGGCTTAGTGGAGTTAGAAGTGACGCAGTTGGGAGGGTCTGTGTCCAGCCCACTCGCAAAAGCCAGCAGCACAATCAGCAGTTGTTCCTCTGTGCAGTACCATACGTGCAACCAGGCTTCTGATCTCCTGCGACTCCCCTAAATTTCCGTGCACTTCTCCCTTTTCACAGTCCAAACCCCACCCCTATGAGTTTTGGCTGGATATGGTGTTCAGTGTCGCAGGATAAGGGGTTGAGAGTCTCGTCTCTCTCCCGCCAGAGAAAGCCATCCAGGTACTCCAGCACCTGCTCTCTCCACGCATGCGTCTCTGTACCTCAGCTTTTTGCAGCTCCTCTGGGTCTCTGTGAGCCCCTCTTTCTTTCTAGTTGTAGAATTTCCACTCAGCCAGCTTTCCTGTGGTTCTGGATGATGTCTGTTCTGTCTTTTAGTTGTAGTTTTGAAATTGTTGTGCGAGGCAGCAGTGTAGGTGTTTACCTATGCCGCCATCTTGGATTCCCCTGTTCACTTTCTTGATAGTGTCATTTGAAGCACAAAGGTTTTTTAATGGATTTTGATGAAATTCAATTTACTTTTTTATTTTGGTACTTGTGCTTTTGGTGTCATGTTTAAGAAGGCTTTGCCTAACCCAGGGTTATAAATATTTACTCCTATATTTTCTTCTAAGAGTTATACATATTTTTAGTTTTTCTATTTAGGTCGATGGTGTACTTTGAATTAATTTTGTATGTGATATGAGAAAGGAGTCAAATGTTATTCTTTTGCATGTAGATATCCAGTTGCCTCAATATCATTTGATGAAAAAAATTATTCTTTCTCCCATTGAACTATCTTGGCCCCCTGGCTGAAAATTCATTAACCATAAGTTAAATGGTTTATTTCTGGACTCTCAATTCTATTCCATTGATCTCTGTGTCTAGAATCACTGTCTTGACTATTGTAGCTCTGTAGTGTATTTTAAAATTTGGAAGCATAAATTCTCCAACTGTGTCCTTCTTTTTCCAGATTGTTTTGACTATTCTGGTCCCTTACATTTCCATATGAATTTTAAGATTATTTTATAATTTTTACAAAAAACAGTTAAGATTTTCATAAGGATTGTATGACTCTGTAGACCAAGTTAGAGACTATTGTCCTCTTTACAATGCTAAGTCTTTGGATCCATAATTATGTTTTTCCATTTACTTAGGTCTTTAGTTCCTTTCAAAGATGGTTTGTGGTTTTTAAAAAATCAGCTTTATTGAATTATAATCCATAAAATTGTAAGATATTTAAAGTGTATGTTGTGATGATTTGGTACACATATAGATTGTGAAAGGATTCCTTCCATCTAGTAAATTAATACATTCATCATTATTTTATTCATTATTCAAGGTATTTTATTTTCTCTTTTGTTTTTCTGTTTTATTAATATCTCCTCTAATCTTTATTATTTTCTTATAATGCCCATTCTTGTATTGAGGTCTTGAACCTATGAATTATTGTTATTTCCCTAGATACCTAGCATTACTGGGTTAAAGAGTATGAATATTTTTATTTTTAACCATTTTTAAATTTTTATTTGTTGATTTTAGAGAGAAGGAGAGAAGAAGGGAAGGGAAGGAGGGAGAAAAGAAAGGAGGGAGGGAGGAAGAGAGGGAAGGAGGGAGGATAAGTAAGAGAGAGGGGGGGGTAATGTTCCACTTATTTTTGCACTGATTGGTTGATTCTTTTATGTTCCCTAACAGGTAATTGAACCCACAACCTTGGCATATTGGGACGATGCTCTAATCAACTGAGCTACCTGGCCAGGCGAGTCTGAACATTTGTAAATATCTTGATACATGTTACTAAACCTTACTGCATAAAAACTGAACAAGTTAAACCCATCAGAAGTAGCACATATTTTTTCAATGGATTAAAATTTTATATTACAACTAGAGGTCCGGTGCACAAAATTCGTGCATGGGGGGGGGTGTCCTTCAGCCCAGCCTGCTCCCTCTCTAATCTAGGAACCCTTAAGGTATATCCGACTGCCTGTTTAGCCCCAATCCAAGTAGGATAGGGCCTAAACGGGCAGTTGGACATTCCTCTCACAATCCAGGACTACTGGCTCCCAACTGCTCACCTACCTGCCTTCCTGATCACCCCCTCACTACTTCCCTGCCAGCCTAATTGATGCCTAACTGCTCCCATGCCAGCCTGATCACCCCTAACTGCCTTCCCCTGCAGGCCTGGTCACCCCTAACTGCCCTCCCCTGCAGGCCATCTTGTGTCCACATGGGGACAGGATCTTTTGACCACATAGGGTCAGTCATCTTGTGTGTTGGAGTGATGGCCAATCTGCATATTACTCTTTTATTAGATAGGATAGAGGCCTGGTGCATGGGTGGATGCCAGCTGGTTTGCAGGCCAGCCACGCCCCCTGGCAACCTAGTTGGAGGCCCTGGTCTGGGATTTATTTATTTTCTACAATTGAAACTTGGTAGCCTGGAGCGGAGCCAAGCCTTCTGCTTCTACAGCCATTGAAACTTTGTTGCCTTAAGTGGAGGCCTGGGCCCACCAGGGTTTGTGGAAAGCTTGGATTCCTCCATCACCAGGGCAACCCAAGCCTCCCTTCTGCTCTCTCTGTGGCCGTAGCCATCTTAGTTGGGTTAATTTGTATACTCAGTCTGATTGAGTGGTGGGTGTGGCTGGTGGGTATAGCAGAGGTGTGGTCAATTTGCATATTACTTTTATTAGATAGGATAAAATGGGTTAAAATTCCAAAATAGATGCAGCAATGAGCACTAGGTTGATAGGAATAGATAACTTAGCAAGAATCAGATATGGAACTATATTAGTTTTCTATTGCCATTGTAAGAAATTGCCACAAATTTAGTGACATAAAACAACACAAATTTATTCACTGACAGTTCTGGAGGCTAGACGTTCCAAATCAGTTTTACTGGGCTAAAGTCAAAGTCAAAGGGCTGCTTTATTCTGGAGGCTCTTAAAGAGGATTTACTTCCTTGCATTTTTATCAGCTTTTTAGCCCATGTTCTTTGGCTTGTGATCTCTTCCTTAACTTCAAAGCACAACACTGTAACCTCGGCTTCCATCTACACATTACCTTCTCCTCTGACTTTGACACCTCCTGTATCCCTCTTACAATGACTGTTGTAATTACATCAAGCCTTTTCAGATAGCCAAGCACAGTCTCTCCATGTCAAAGTATTTAATTTAATCACACCTGCAAAGTCCCTATTGCCATATTAGATAACATTCACGGATTCCAGAGATTGGAACATAAATGTCCAAAAATGCCTACCATCTCAAACATTTATAGACCCTACATAAATTTATTCACAGGTAATAAACTCTGACCTTTTTTTTAGTTGCTTAATCTACCTCATGGCACAAGTACAACTAATGGAATTAAAGTTCACTTCTACGTATTAACAACATTACCAGGAAAAATACTGAAGGCCATATATTAGAATGAGATAATTTTGTGATGTTAAAAGCCATGAGCCAGAGAGATGACTGGGGACAAATGTGTAGCAAAGGAGGAAACTTACTGAGTGTCATCATTGATAAAGGGTCGCTGGGCGAGAACAGTGATGGTTTTTACACAGGCTGCTCTAAAAATGTCATACATAATAACATGTCTATAATCACTAGGGTGCCCTAATTTTATTTTATTATTTATTTATGTATTTTTAAATATATTTTATTGATTTTTTACAGAGAGGAAGGAAGAGGGATAGAAAGTCAGAAACATTGATGAGAGGGAGACATTGATCAGCCGCCTCCTGCACACCCCCCACTGGAGATGTGCCCGCAAGCAAGGTACATGCCCCCGACCAGAATCGAACCTGGGACCTTTCAGTCCGCAGGCCGACGGTCTATCCACTGAGCCAAACCGGTCTCGGCGGGTGCCATAATTTTAGATTACTGTAGCTGAATCTCTGAATGTTGAGAATTTCTGATAACTGGAAAATTACTAAACCAAATTTTTTAAAGTACTATATGATAAATCAGTGGTTCACAAAGTATGGTCCAGATACCTCCAGTTATTTCTAAGGATCTCATGGTTGACAGGGTTGGAAATATGTCTATTCCTGTTACCATAGATCATTAATTATATTATCACTTAGCATAAATCAATTTTCTATCAATTAATAGATGTCATCTTTTAAATAGTGCATTAAATCAGCACTAGAGTTGCAGTGAGGTAATTTGTTTTTATTAATTGGTAGTGACACAAGGAAGAGATTAATTGGGGCAAAAGAATTATACCTTGAACTTGAAAACAGGATCAAAAGTTTAATAATTAGCCCTAGCTAGTTTGCTCAGTGGATAGAGCATCAGCCTGTGAACTGAAGGGTCCTGGGTTCAATTCTGGCCAAGGGCACATCTCAGTGTGTGGGCTCCATCCACAGTGTGGGGTGTGCAGGAAGCAGCCAATCAATGATTCTCTCTCATCATTGATGTTTCTATCTCTTCTCCCTCTCCCTTCCTCTCTGAAATAAATAAAAGTATATATTTAAAAAAAAAGTTTGAGGAGAGAAAATGGTGGCGGAGTAGACAGATGCGTCTGGAGCTTTGTCGCTGGGCAGAGGGAGAGAGAGCAGCTGAGAGTCACACTGGGAGTGTTTGTTGGCAAGCTAAGAGTCAGTTATCCTCCAGGAGAAGGTGGGGGACTGCTGGACGGGGCTCTCCCGGCCAGGCAGCCCCACTGCCAAGGGGTTTTTGTCCGCTGGAGCCACCAGCGCGAACGCGGAGACCGAACCATCTTGCAGTGGGAGGTGGATGTCTGTGGTGGTCTGAAGCCTGCGGCTGGGGCACCCATTGAGCAGCCAGGGACCCGGGGACCCAGAACTCCACTCTCCAATCGGCACAGACACGTGGCGGAACCAGAGATCCACAGAGCACATGGAAAGTGTGCTGTACCTGGTCGTGTTGTAGTTTGTGCCTTTCAATCAACGTAGGAGAGAGAACTACATAACCAGACACCCAGAGAAGAAAGACCATGGGCAGAAAAAGAAACAGCCTACATAAGACAGAAAGGCAGGTTTCACCAGAAAAGGAAGTAAACGAAATAGAAGCAGAAATAAGCCTGCCAGAGAAAGAGTTCAGAGAAATGATCATAAGGTGGATAAAAAAAAAGTTTGAGAATTAGTGGGTGTTAAAAAAAAAGTGCAATTAATTAATTCCACTGTAACACCACCTAGTGGAACTTGAGAAAAAATTAGTTTGGTTTTTATGTCTCGAAAACAAGAAAATATGTAAAGTAAACCAGGATTCATTAAAAAGTAAGCTCAAGCCTAGTTGGTTTGGCTTAGTGGATAGAGCATCGGCCTGCAGACTGAAGGGTCCTGGGTTTGATTCGGTCAGGGCCACATGCCTGGTTATGGGTTCCATACCTGGTGTGGAGTGTGCAAGAGGTAGCCGATTGATGATTCTCTCCATCATCGATGTTTCTCTTTCTCACTTCCTCTCTGAAATCAATAAAAATATTTTTTTAAAGTAAGTTCAATATAAATTTCATTTCCCAAAGTGATGAAGACGACTGATATGCTCCATTTAAAGGTAAGAAGCAACTTTACATTTGTAAAAGCAAAATCCATTCTTTCCAGTTATAAATTGAGCTATACTCATTTTATGTATTTTACAAAAAAATAAAAGGTATATTAGGATAAAACTCATTCATAATTCTACCATTCAAGAATATATTTCATTTTAAACATTTTTTCCTATGTTCATGTGCATACATTTATATTTTATAGTGTAGTTTATGTTACATTCCTGTTTTTGCTAACCATTTCTTTGATTATACTAAGCTATAACATATTTATGTATATAATTCTGGTTACCAATTCCACAGTGTGAGATTGCCCCCACACCAGTTGGGTGTCCTTATAATTCAACTGAATTCTGACTTGAACTACGAGGATATAGGATCAGGTAGCACAGGTTATGGGCTCAGTCAAACAAGACTGTCCCCAGTTCAGATGCTAATTGCAAGCCCAAGAACAGTGAACAAAACTAAATATATATTTGCTGTAAATCACAGTATAACCTATAACAATGCTTCATGAATGAATCCATAAAAACTACATATAAATTAAACATATGCTTTGCAAAATTAGCAAGAACCAAAATATTGAACAAGGCAACCTTGAATCTGAGTCTGAAAAATTCCATGAACTAGTTATATTCAACTTCATGCCAGTACTAAAATTTGAATAATATTTTCTCAATAAATTGAGAATAAAGTTAACTTCATAAGGTTGATAGGAATAAATGACACATAGTGCAAATAAAATGACTAGTACAGAAAACTGATGGAGAAATAGTGACTATATACGCAGAACCAGCTCAAAATGGTCCTGTTCTGCTTTACAGGATACTGAGTTGCTTTTCACTGACAACAGACCAAATCTAAGTCATGCAGCAAAAACATGCTCAGAGGAGAGAACTTTGACCTCCAGCTGCACCTACAAAATCTCAACCCCTCATGGGACCAAAGGACTAGGACATAACTAGAATTGAAACAGCAAAATCCTTCCAGAAGCCAAAGTTTTCTTGTCCAGAAAGATTCAGTGTTGACATCCCTTTACAATAAATGGTCTAGTTCCAAAGTCCTCAATTTAAAACTATCCTCTAGGCCGAGACCGGTTTGGCTCAGTGGATAGAGCGTCAGCTTGCGGATTGAAAGGTCCCAGGTTTGATTCCGGTCAGGGGCATGTACCTTGCTTGTGGGCACATCTCCAGTGGGGGGTGTGCAGGAGGCGGCTGATCGATGTCTCCCTCTCATCGATGTTTCTGACTTTCTGTCTCTCTCCCTTCCTCTCTGTAAAAAATCAATAAAATATATAAAAAAATAAAAAAACTATCCTCTAGGACTTCCGCATATTCTCCCCCATAACCCTTTAAAAACCCTCACCTAGGGCAGTGAACAAGATAGTTTTGAGGCTCTATTAGGTCTTCCATTTTCTCGACCAATAAACCTTTCCTTATTCCAAACACTGATGTTCAGAGTTTTTGCCTTATAAAGCATCAGGCATACAAACATGGGTTCAGTAACAATTATAACCTTGTTGATACAAACTAAATACATATAAAAATCATGGAGTTATGCTGGAAATTCATTTGATAGTTATTAGAATTAACTTGGCTATCCCAGGTAAGCTTAAAACTCTTTTATTACAAATAACATGAGTAGAACGTTTAAAGTTTAAATTATATAAACTCAATAAATAGTTAAATTTTATATTCATTTTGTTCGAATCTGCTTGAAATTGAATTTTAAAAAGTCAAGTATATATAATTTTATGGTATTAGAATGATGTGGTTTCAACTTTGACCTTTAGGCAAGTAATTACTATTGTTAAATACAAAACCACAGGCCCCAAATGGTGTCACTCATGCTGCAAGTTCATGATATCAAACCTAGACTTAATGTCTGATCTAACTGCATTTTCAACCTCTCCCAGAAATGTTATTCTTAATCAACCAGTATTAACTTTACTGGGGCTTGAACAGAATCTTCCCATGGGTCCTCTATCCCCAAAGAGAGAAAGGGCAACCTGCATGTTGGAAACCCTTCCCAATCTCTTCTCCCCAAAGAAAATGTGTTCTGCCCCCACCCCTCAAATTCTTTTTTCTTTCACTAGTAGCTTCCTTGCCCCATCCTGCTTCCTATAAAACCTTCCTGAGAAGACTCCTTGACTTTCCCTAAGAGAAGGTGACCTGGCCTGAAATAATTCACTCTTTTAACTTCTTAGTCCCACACTTTTTCTGCCTATAAACACCTACCATAAGTAAAACTCCCTCGGACCTTTTCTAGTTCCAAGATTAGATGATGTCTGACTCATGAATTGCTTAACTAAAGCCAAATAGATCTTCAAATTTACTCGGTTGAATTTTTTTTTAACACTACAGAGTAGTTCCCTCTATCTACAATTTCCCTTTTTGCTGTTTCAGTTACTCACAGTCAACCACCATCCGAAAATACTGGAACATTCCAGGAATATACAATTATTTGTAAGTTCTTAATTGCTTGCCATTCTGAGTAAGGTGAAGTCCCCTCTATCCCACTAGAAATGTGAATCCATACTGTACAGGCTCCCTACCACTTTCCCATTTCCTCCTTAGTTCTTCTAAAGGTTAACAAGTGAAAATCCAGTTTTATTATGTGTGCATGGGGAATTCAAATGAGCAAAGAATTCCAAAGACAGTAAAGCAAAATGAGGTATATGTTGTTTTTCAGAACTACGGAGGAGGAGATAAAGCAAATCACAGGGAAATTAAAAAGACTTAATGTTTAGACTGGCCAGCATGGCTCAGTTGTTGAACATTGAACTATGAACTAGGAGGTCACGGTTCGATTCTCGGTCAGGGCATATTCCTGGGTTGCACTGTGGGCTTGATCCCCAGTGTGGGGCGTGCAAGAGGCAGCCAATCAATATTTCTATTACTTTCTCCCTCTCCTTTCCTCTGTAAAATCAATAAAAAAATTTTTAATTAAAAATAAAAGACTTACTGGTTAGTAAACAAATGTACATTGGACCACTTTGAAACAATGGGTCAGAGGACTTGGATCAAATGGACTTTCCTAAATTCCTCCCTATCACACTTACTTCCAATTAAAGTATAGTCATCTGTGATGATGTCCAATATTAACTTACCAAGAAAGCTACCTATCTTATGACCTAACTAGACCCAAGATTTGATTTGACAATATTTAAAAGATTATTGTCAATATCTAAAGAATAATTGGAGTATGTCTTATCCAGGTTCCCTTAAATGGTAATCTGCATGCTGGAAGTTTATGAGGGGTTGCACTAAATAGCAGAACATCGAAGGGTGCAAGAGAAATAAAATGGGGCAGAAGTTGAACTGCAAAGTAGCTGTGGGAGAGACATCAATCAATCTCAGAGCCAGTTCTGGAGCTGAATCATAACTCAATGATTTTTAAATTTATTTAATTTGCATCAAAATAAATTCCTGTTATTCCCACATCTGTTTTCTTCCCTTCCCTCCCCCCCCCAACTGTCTTAACTTAATTCCTCTTCTCATTCCTCAGTCTTAGTGATGTTTATCATTCCTCAATTATTTTTCATACTGGTCTCCAGTTTGAAAAAAAAAAAGTTTTTACCTCAAATGATACCTGCATAACTTTGGGATTGACTTTAGGCAGGGGCTGTCGGAATATGAGCTTTTGAATTCTAAAGAAAATTCAAGTTTTACATGGTTTTTAAAATATATGACAAAAATATCAGTGATAGTATCTATAAAAAAATGTAGAAATACAGGCCAAAAAAACATCTCTAGGCACTGAGTTACAAAATCAGAGAATTTTCAAGCAAGTTGAGATTACATAACCAAAACCATTCATTTAAAAGATGAGAATATAGAAATCCAGAAAGATTAGGTAATATGTTCAAGGATATATTTAATTATTATACATTTATATACTTATAAATTATATGTTTAAAATAAACAAGCATTTATATATAGAATAATTTAAACAATATTTTATTTTATTAATGGTACAAAAATCCTTTTTGCTGTTACTATTAATAATACTTGGGATGAGTGCTAAATGAATATATATAATTATTTTTTTTAAATCTAAGGTTATCACTTTTTGATACAGCAAACCAAAAATTGAGTTTTAAGTTCAACTTATTTTGAAATTTGGTTAAAACCAACAAAGATATGGGGGTCCAATATTCATTTTTCAATTCCACTCACTTATTCAAAACTTTTTGTTGAAAATTAGTAAATTTCCTCTTTGTCTACTGTGGATTAACTGTTCTTGACAAGTGGAAGGTGCTCTACCGGTACTTTCAAAGTTTAAAAAAGTGATTGAATCCTATGGAAATGCCTCATTTTAAAGGGATGATTTTAAAATAAGTTAGAAAAATCTGTCTCTAAATGTGGAGATATAAATTTTTATAGATGACTTACTTATACTTATTTCAAATATAAAATTAATTATTTACAAACTTATATATATTAATATATATGTCTTTTTAAAATGCTTTTGTATTTATTGTTAAAATATTCTATGAACTGACAGATTAAATGTGTGTTTCTAAGTATCCACTAGGTGGAGTAATTCTAATAGTCACTTATGAAAATAAATGTCTGCATAGTTGGAACTTTTGTAAAAACTTTTTGTTAAAGATTAATATTTACACATTTTATAAATAATTCACTCCAAAAGGATAATAGATCTAATTGTAAGAGCTAAAGCTATAAAACCTCTAAAAGAAAACATAGGAGAAAATATTTGTGACCTTGGTTTAGGTCAGCGGTTCTCAACCTGTGGGTTGCTAGCGGCCTAAGACCATCAGAAAGCACAGATATTTACATTATGATTCATAACAGTAGTAAAATTACAGTTAGGAAGTAGCAACGAAAACAATTTTATGGTTGGAGGTCACCACAACATGAGGAACTGTATTAAAGGGTCTTGGCATTAGAAAGGTTGAGAACCACTGGTTTAGGTAAAGATTTCTTAGGACACAATAAACATGAATCATAAAAGGCAAAATTAATAGATAATACAATAAAAATTTGAAACTTCTGGTCTCTGAAAGATACTACTATGAAAAGTAAAAGCCACAGACTAGGAAACAGTGTTTCCAAACCCCGTATCTGATTGAATCCTTGTACTGCTGAATGCACAAAAGAACTCTAACCAGTCAATAATAAAGAGGCAAACAATCTAAAGGGGAGAAGGGTGGACACACCACAAAAGGAGAAAGATGGATAGCAAATAAGCACATGTAAAGATGCTCACCACCTGTCTGTAACTGACATAAGGAATAGATAATCTGAAATTCATTGCCTTCTATGACATGTAAAGACGGGGAAAATCCGTCTGGTGGCACCATAAAACAAGACCTGACCTGCTATTCCAAAGTGCAGGCATCTGAAAGGTGCCACTCCAAGGACCAGGGTCTGCACTTCTAGTTTGGGGAGCTCTGCTTTGTTCATAGGGCATCACAAAAGGCCTTATCTCTAACCACAGATGAATGCCTCACCTATGCCAAGCAGATTTGTACACTGCTCCAAGCCAAGGAAAATACCTCATTATCTTAGTAGTATGCCTGGAAGTAAACCATTTTAAATACCAACACCTTGTAAACTCAATGGGAAGTTGCATATTTTAAGTTTTTCTATTAAATAGCACAGAGGCTTTTGCAAAATTTTTGGATACTAGGTTAATAAAGACAAGAAACGTTTCTTTAAGACCAATGGCCACCCCAGAAGAATCAATACAAGGAAAAATAGCAAAGAATTACTATATGCCCTTTAACAAATATTTATTAAGTAACCTTGTGCTGGGTAACATGTTAGACAATGGGGACAAAACGTTAAATAAAATATTAGTCTCTGCCCTAAAGGAGCTTAAAATCTATTTCTGAGGATGAGAACAATAATATCATACATTTGTACAATACTTTACAGTTTACAAAGTATTGTCACATGTTGCAAATTCACTGCTCTAATATGGAATATAGAGACAATCAACAAATACAAAGTGCAATAGAGGGGGTTTCTTGTAATTGGATGGTAAGGGTGGGATGAGAAGCAAGGACTTCATGGAGAAGGAAGCAAGAATTTCAGATGAGCTTTAAAAGGTGGACATAGTTCAACAGACAATGGTTAGAAGCATTTGTTATAACAACTTGAGCATAAAGTCAAGAGAATGTTAGAAACATTTAGGGAAAACATGAGAAATACAGTTTGGCTGCAAGAAGGCAGTAAAAGAAAATAAAGCTGGAAATAACATTTTAGGAATATATGCTTAATTTATTCAGATTTTGAGCTAGCGAGTTAAATGAACTGTATCTTAATGTGAGACTTAATCTGAGTTTAGCTCCTTCAAAAGAATTCCTATTGCCTTAGCTGGTTTTGCTCAGTGGATAGAGCGTTGGCCTACAGACTGAAGAATCCCTGGTCCCAGGTTCAATTTCAGTCAAGGGCACATGCCCAGGTTGTGGGCTTGATCCCCACGGGGGTGTGCAGGAGGTAGCTAATCAATGATTCTCTTTCATCGTTGATGTTTCTATCTCTTTCTCCTTCTCCCTTTTTCTCTGAAATAAAAAATACATTAAAAAATAAAAAAGAATTCCTCATTTATTTCAAGTGATTTCTGTTAGGTTTCCATCAAATTCATTTGATCTATGTCTTGCTCCAAAAATTTTATTAAGACTATCCTTTTCCTAATCACTCACTAGTCAATTCATGTACATTTCTCCTCTCCCACACAGAAGTTATCTCTAGAATGGTGAAACTTATTTCCCTCTTTGTGGTTCCTGGTTTTCTGTAATGAGAAGAAAATGTTTAAATAATACAAACCTATTTGTATAATAAAATCTTTGATACCTTAGATTAAATCTTCTAAGATTATTTTTATACTAGAGGCCCAGTGCACGAAATTCCTGCACAGATAGGGTACCTAGGCCTGGCCAGCAATCGGGGCCAATCAGGGCCTTCTGGCGGCTGGCCGGGGGCCTTCCTTTGTTCTGCGCTGCCCCCTGGTGGTCAGCACACATCATAGCAGGCGATTAAACTCAGTCTCCTGGTTGAACTCCCAAAGAAATACTCACTTTGCTTATTAGCCTTTTATATACATAGATAAAGCTTACGTTATTTTTCTACAATCTAATATCATGCATATTATTTTGCAATTTACCAATTATTGGACATAAAGGTTATACTAAATTTTTGAAGTGATACATAATGAAGACCAGTTAAAATCAGATTCAAATATAACTCAGTTGGTTAGAGCATTGCCCCAATACACCAAAGTTACAGGTTTCATCCCAAGTCAGGGTGCATACAAGAATCAACCAATGAATGCATAAATAAGTGGAACAACAAACTGATGTTTTTCTTTCTCCTTCCCCTCTCTCTAAAATCAACTAATTTTTCAAAAAATTAGATGAAAATAAAACAAGTACAATCCTGTCCCAGGGGTTGGGGGCCAGAGTGCTGGGGATGGACAACAATTTTTAAAGATGCATAAAACATTGCAAACCCAGCCACATAACCAAAATGACATGTTGTCTGGCTTGCTGTCCACCAAACTACCTTTGGTCATTATTATCAGTTAAATAGTAATGTTACACTATGTGTTGAGTACTATGCTAGGCAAGGATTGACAGAAAAATGAAATACCTGATCCTTATCCTCAAAGAGCTTGAAGACTAGTAAAGGCCCTAGGCAACATAAATGGCACCCACTATCTGACCCAATCTGGGAGGAGCCAGGAAGGTATCCTTGAGGATAGTAATCTAAGTGAGCCTTGAAGGGTGAGTTTCTCAAAAGGAGGACTCAGGGGAATGGGAGTGTAAAACGATTTCCAGGCAGAAGCAACAACCTGTGCAAAGATAGAGTCAAGAATGAGTTTGGTATGTTGAGAAAATGCTAAGTGATACATTGCAGCTAGAAAGTAAGGACATTATGTGTATGGGATTTGGAGGGGAGAACATGAGAAATTATAAAAGTCTACAAAGTGAGTGTGCTCAATACAGTACTCCAGAGTGTAAGAAAAATTCTAATTTTATGTTTAGTTTATATTTTAATTTTTCTTATGATGTAATTTATAATGCAAACCATAAATTATAAAATATAAAATTTGCTGTATTGGGAATGATGCTCAAAGTTGCTTTTCTGTTTCAGGGTATGAGTGGGATGACATTTGGAGATAACTGCTCTAGGTGAAGGGCAACTGAAGGTTTTTAAGGAGGGAAGTATGGCAACAAGATCTGACCAGTGACAGCAGGGTAGAGGATGGTTGATGGGAGAGCATGAAAGAAGTTCAGAGGCATTAGTCAAGATGAGAAATGATGAGGCTGGATTAGGAAGTTGCCATGTCTTTGTAAATTTCTTGGACAAAGCATGAGAATGAATGAAATGAGCTCCAAAGTGGGAGGCTGGAAAAAAAAAAGAATGGGGGCATGTCAAAAGGACACAAAAACAGCCTTTTCTCCTGATAGCCAAAGCTTGGAATGATTTAAAGAATAAAATAATGACAGTACTGGGTTATATAACCTAAATAATAACATAAATCTGGGATAAAGTATTATTGGAGAATCAAATTTCCCAATCATTCGTGAGAATGAGGTTCTTGGGGTACCTCTGAAATAAGTGTTTTCAGAAAGTCCCACTGGAGAATGAGATGTGAAAAAAGGCTTTATTTGCATAAAGTTACATTCCTTGGGTTCCAAAGTACCTTTCCAAAATCCATAAGCCCAGTCTAAGTTGTGAGAAAACGAAGTTTAATATGTATCTCTCATCACCTATTGTTCCAGTGTTCCGTAGTGGTAAACATTCTTTTACCTGAGCACATGGCAACCTAGAACATACCAGGATATAATTTCACATTTCCTTCAACTAGGTTTTTTCTTAGGGCTGTGTTCTAGTTAGCAGGAGGTAGGCAGAAATAGGAAATGCAATTTCTACTTAAAGGGAATGTCCTTCAAGGGAAGCGATATGCCTTTCTTCATCTTTCTTTTCCCAGGTAGGAATGTGATTTTGAGGGCTGGAGATTGGGCAACCAGCTTGTACTGGGGGAAATGTTATGAGGATGACGGCGCAAGAGGCTAGAAGCCCAATACCTGATACTGTGACAGCCTCAGACTGACTACCTGCAGCTGAACCTAATTTGATCTGATACATGGAGTCATGCAGAAGCACAGGACCATTGGGCAGAGTTGTACAGAACGAAAATTCACTGGATAAAGGCACAAAGTGACTGAAGGGTAAACGCAGTCTGCTCTTTTCCAAGCTGGGAACAGTGCTGTGTTCATCAGGCGGCTGATATACCAATGGCCCTGTGAAAGAGTGAAATTTTGTCTAATCTCTAGACCAGCATTTTCCAAAATATCATCTGGATATTAGGCCTAATATGAGAACAATGTGGTGATGATGTTAGGTACTTTGAAAAAGTATTTAATATTAAATGGGTTTATATCTCATGGCAATTAGTGCTCCATTGTGCAAGTGCTAAACTCACAAGAAAGGACAAGAAAGGAGTTTGAGGGGCAAGAATGAAAGTGAACAGAAACTCACCAGAACATCATGCCATCAGGCAGCATAATGAGTACAAGCTCTGAAGCCAGATTGCCTGTGTTCAAATCCGGGTTCTCACAGTGACTACCTGTGCTATTTTGAGCATGTTCCTTAATCTCAATGGGTTTTCTATAATAGCACTTAACACACAAGGATGCTATGAGGGCTTAAATGATTATTATAGCGCCTAACATAATGAACACTGAAGGAATGCAAGCTATCCCACCATTCTGGATTTAGCAATGGAGCCAGAAATTAATCGTGTGTAACCTCTACTGGTTGAAAGCTTACTCTATGCCAGAAATTATACATATCTGACCTTTGTTTTACTCATTGGTAAACTAAGGGTTAGAAAATGTCAATGACTTTCCCAAGATTTTATAATTAATGCTAGTCCAGCCAGAATTCAGGTTGGTTGGATTCCAAAGCCATGCTTTTTAACTTAGATAATTAAGGATCAAAGACATGGCCTGAAAAATTTCACAAACTTCCTTTTATATGACTTCAATTTCCCCCACTCATAACAGGTCCTGTCGTAGCCAATTCTCTCAAACTAAACAGGTCTGCAGGGGCCAGCCAGACTGGCTCAGTCCCTGGATTCCTCTAAGCATGTCCTCAGGTGAGGAAAACCAATCCATCAATCAAAGGTCTGTCTGGGAATGAAACAGGGTAGCCTGGAGAGATTACGATCAACAACTGGAAGGGTGGGGAAGTCTTGGGAAATGGCAGGCGCTCGCAGCCTGAATTGAAAATCAGTGCGTCCCTGGGACATGTGGCAGAATGGGGCTGCATGGGAAGTGCCTCTTGGCGATTCACAAGAAACAGCTGATTCCCAAAGTTCCGGTACTATTATTCAGTGCTTCCAAATCTTGTTGCGTTGTAGACCACAAAATCCATCCTATTAACTCAGCCACTTTATACTTTCTAAATTATCACCTATTTGGCGGCTTTGGGAGAATTCAGTCATTTAAATTGTTCCTTTATATGGAGTCCACACCACGCCTATTAGGGAAGGAATCTATGCCTCGATTGCAAAGACGCTATTTCAACCAATTTTCAAAATGTTGCATCCCGGTGTTTTTGGTTTCTGCCAATTTCCAGAAAAGTAACTTTACCGATTACTTTAAACATAGCTCCTTTTAGGACGGAAGACAACGTCCGGCAACGATACTCGTCTTTACCCAAGTTAACTTTTATTCATCAAAATCAACCTGGCATCTCAGGAGGAGAACACAAGTCCATGAATTGGGTGGCCAAGTCCGCTCCGCAGATTCCGGGTGAACTGGGGGGTGTCCCCTACCCTGCGGCTGGGGTTTGGCGAGAACCAACATCTGCCGGCGCACCTCCGACTTGCCCCGAGGTGGCTGGAGTCCAGAGCTCCAACCCGGCCACTTCGCGGCTCGGGCTCAGGGCCCAGCGAGTGTGTCCGCCGGGCGCTGACTCACCGGCCACGCGCGTGGCTTGGGAGTCTCCGACGGCGCCTGGGGAGGCCCGGCTACCGCTGTTCGCTCAGCCCGGCTGAGGGCGCCCCGACGGCGCTCCAACCGGCCAAACTCACTCCGCCGCCGGCCCGGCTCTGCTACAGCCCCCGGCGGCCGCGCCTCCCGCCCGGGCCCACTTCCTGCCAGAAACACCCGGGGCCCGGCGGTGGCCCGCTATCCCACTGCCGCCACCCCACGCGCGCCCGGCACCCTCGGGCCAGCGCAGGAGGACGCTATGGAAACACCTGTGGAAGTGGGCGCCCGCGACCGCGCAGGCGCGCCCGCTCCGTGGCGCAGGCGCGCGGCTCCGGCCTCCGGTGACGTGGCGTGCGGAGGCGGAGCCCAGGCCGGCGGCGGGAGGCGGGGGCGGAAGCGCGAGGTGAGCGCGGACGTCAGAGTGGAGAGCGGAAGGTCAGGGAGGAGAGGAGCGGAAGTGAGACCAGGGAGTCTGTCCGCCATTGTGGCCCCGAGAAGCGGAGAGCGAGAGGGGAAGGCGAGCGTGCAAGCGGGAGAGACGGGCCCCTGCCAGCGACTCCCGAGCGCCAGGCCCTCGTCCCGGCTGTTCTGCGAGCGGCGGCGGCGGCGGCGGCGGCGGCTGGCACGGTCCGCTCGGCGGAGGGCGGCTTCCAACTGCTGTGAGTGCCCGGGGAGAGGCCCAGGCGGCGGCGGCGGCTCGCGGGTGCGGTGAAGAATGTCAGCCACTAGCGTGGATCAGGTGAGGGAGCCGAGGCCTCAGGCTCGGCGAAGGCCCGAGCTCGGAGCTCCACCCTCGCGTGGGGCTTCGGCTCCTCCCCGTCGCCGCCGCTGCCGGCCCCATAACGGTGCCCCGGGCGCAAGTTGCTGCGGGGCTGCCGCCCGGCCGGCCGGGCGTGCGCCCCGGCCCGGAGCCTGCGGTGGAGGCGGGAGGCCGCGGGGCGGGGGGAGGCCGCGGCTCCTGGTCGGGCCTTAGGACGCACCCCGAGGGCAGCCGGCCGGCGAGCCGGGGAGAAGGAGCCGAGGGGCGGGAGCCGGGGAAAAGGCGCGGGTGGTGGGGAGGGGGCTGCGGAGGACAGGGCGGCTTTCACTCCTACGCGCAATGTTTAAAATAACTTGTCTTTGACGGCGCCTTTGATTAAGACACTTTCCCTCTTTTTTCTCTCTCCCCCCTCCCCTTACGTTACGACACCTTTCGTCTTGCTACAGAGACCTAAAGGGCAAGGAAATAAAGGTGAGTTTGGATATTTCTTACCTTATTCATCAGTGTTGGTTCGATGTTCTTTTTTAAACGGTGCGAGGGTCTTTCTCTTGGCTTTTGCCTCCGCGCCTCCCCCCCCCCCGCGGTTTTGGGGGGAACGTAGGCCCAGAGAAACATGCCTCCTGGCTAAGGCAGGCCAACGCTCTCCCAAACTTCCGTAGGTCCTTGCTTTGGGGCCAGTTGTATAGAAAGCAAAGTGGGATAAGAAACAGTGTTGTATTTCAGTAGTGTTTTGAATATAGTAACATTTAAAAAAATGTTTTCCATTTGCCTGTATCGGGTAGCTTCTTTATATTATGTGGACAAGTGGAGATTTTGTCTGTCAGGTCTAGGTTGCTTTGGAACATGCAACCCCGTAGCATTCCATGTCACATTAGTGCAAATTGTACTGTTAATCATTGATTCCATTGAAGTCAGTTATGTGAGAGATCCAAGCTGAGCAGGCATGTTGTCATCTCCCTGTGGAGTCCTGATTGCAAGGTGGGACTCAATGTGGCATCTTAGAAAGGACGGACTGTGAGGGAGATACTGGATTGTGTGATTTGCTATTTAGTTTTTAAAGAAGAAAGTACTACTGAAAGGAAAGCATTTTAAAAAATAAGTGTATTTTTGTATTTACTAATGTGGACTATAGTTCAGTCAGCTGACTGAAACATGACGTGGATCATGTGACATAAAGTGAGTATGGAACAGTCACTGCTTTCTTGGGGCAGTGCCAGTTAAATAACAGTACAGTGAAATATTTATTGACAGTTTGTAATTGGACTCGAAATTAGACCAAACGTGATTATGCCTCCTGTTTTTTATTTTAGAAGCAAAGTATTACCTAGAAAATAAGATCTACAATAGCTTTTAGATGCACTTCAATTTCTTTATGATGCTCTTTAGATTCAGGTTATTTGCTACAGCAAATTTGAAAGGAATAGGTACTATATACACAGCTTAGTTAATTTTCTTTGATATGTACAATTTATTTAAGAATTTATGCATTCCAGATATATGGCACTGTATTAAGTAACAGTTTATTGTTTTGTTTTAAGATAAATTTTTCTTGGAGTATATGCATTTAGAAATTTAAGTTCTAGAATTTAATTTTTAGAGTTCAATTTAATTAAAAATTAAATTCTAAAATTAGAATTTTTTATGTTGTGAGTATAAACCTCAGAATTTGATATAGTTGATTTATTTTATGTGAGTTTTAAAAAACTTTTTATAAGTTTAAAAAGAATGATCTATTACTTGTTTTTACTAGTCTTCCCATTAGGAAGTATGTAGACTTGGAGATACGTGAAATTTGTTCCCATTATTGCCTAGCTTAAACTATTTTATCTTAGATCTTTGGGGAGGTGGCACTTTGCAAGGCTATTTGAAATGCTAAGTGTTTTATGTTAATCAACTGTAAGGTAAGTATGCAAGTCCTATGAAGTATTTGTTTGACAAAACAAAATAGAAAATCTATTGAATAAGCCATTACTATAAACTTGATTTATAACATAGTCATTTCACTTATGTCCCAGTGACATTTTTTATATTATAGATATAAATAAGTAATATTAAATACTAATCATAAGTAAATATTTTTTATTATTAATATTGTTTTAATCAATATTAAAATAATTAGTATCACCTTCGTTAAGTGTATTTAGTTACATGTACAAAATACTTATTTGGATAGTTTTTTATGCCAAGAAATTTTCTTTCTCCTTTATTGTTCAGTTCATAATCTTATTCATTGATAGAAGGATGGACTGGGTTACCTAGGAGATCTGTGTTCTAATACTGCTTGTGGCCACTGACTTGCCAAGTGCGCTTGAAACACAGTGCATCTTTTAACCAGAATTTCCCCTCTATAAAAAAGAATGAATAATTCCAATCATAAAACCTGTAATATATTTTGAGGATTGTTGTAATTATGGTAGTCTACTGCTCTAGCAGTTACATCTGCTGAGTTTCTTTTTACCTTCCTCGCCTATTTTTTTAAATAAGATTTTTTATTGATTTTAGGGAGGAAGGGAAGGGGGAGGTGGGGAATAACCTCCTGTGATTTCTCCTCCTGTACACACCTGGATCTGGATTCCAACCGGGAACCCTGGAGCATGTGCACAAACAACAGTCAATCAGTTACGCCACACTAGCCAGGGCCTCAATTCATCTTACTGATATTTTTAAGATGCAGGAAGACTATTACCTAAGATATGGCAGGAGAGAAAAATGCTACTCTCCTAAAAGTATTGGTAGTCACTTAAGATGCCTTAAAATGGTAGATATTATAAGGCAAAAATACACATATACATTACTTGTATTTTTATGCCTCTGCATAAAAATTACAAGGAGAAGGCACCCAGAAGTGAACTTATACAAGTAGTATATGTGTAAGAAAAACTATTCTGCCTTAGCTGACTTGGTTTTCAAGCTAGAGAAGTTGTTTTATAGTTATTCTGTTTATTTTTATGAAGCAGAAAGCAAAGTTATTTTTCTTAAACTTAGAGCCTCAATATGTTTAATACATGAGTATTAAACTTGAATTTAGAACTTATGAAAAATACATGTCCTGAGGAGGTGTCAGAGTTTTGAAAGCAGGATCCTTTTCAGTTTATACGGTTTCAGAGATGCTGTGTTTCTCCTCTGAATTATTGTTTAGTCGACAGCGTTGGCTTTATACTTGGCCTTAGTGTCTTTGATTTTCTGCTAATTGTTTTTCTATATATCTGTAATGACATAAATGCACTAAAGGAACTAAAATTAAAATTTTAAGGGAATTTTATAGCAATGTCTTTGTAAGGCAAAATGCTTTTGTTGTATAAATTCTAGGTTTATTTGTTTACATGTTTGAATCCTTTTAAATTCATCTATCGTATATTCTATGTTAAATATTAAAATTGCTTTTATTATTGGCCATGGTCAGTGGTTGGCAAACTCATCAATCAACAGAACTAAATATCAACAGTATGATTGAAATTTCTTTTGAGAGCCACATTTTTTTAAAAACTTCTTCTAACGCCACTTTTTCAAAATAGACTCACCCAGGCCGTGGTATTTTGTAGAAGAGCCACACTCAAGGGGCCAAAGAGCCGCATGTGGCTCATGAGCTGTGGTTTGCCGACCACTGGCCATGGTAAAGGGTAGTAGAAATTTAAAGATGATTATTTACCTATTGGTCCATAATTTAAAATTTACTTCATATCGCTTTTATTTATTAACAAGAAGGATTTTTGCTTGCTGGAATCAAGTGTATTACTCCTTTTCCTGCAGGCACCACAGAGAAAGTGGCAGATCCCATGCTCCTAGTAGCTCCCAGGCCTTACTGCTTGCTTCTTCCTATTCCTTAAGTTTACAAATAGGTAGATATATGGAAAGTAACTTACCTTTTTACTTCTCTCTCTTCCCCTCCCAACATTGTTTGATACAACTGCAATGTCAAATGTCAAAGACATAGGTTAAATTGGGCTATTTTTGAGCGTTTCAGAAAAGTAGTTGAAAATGCCTTGTATTTTGGCAATATTCTTTTGTAACCTCTCCAATATCCCCTTTGGAAATGATTGCAAAGCACTTAACTGTAATTTTAGGCTTTATTATTTATCCTCAATACATTCCTATAAGGAGATAGAGGGTATATGGTATTGTCACTGTTTTTGTAGGTGGGAAAACATGATGCACAGATCTGTTGACTTTCCTAACTTGATGTAGTCAGACCAGAGCAAAGAATCACCTGGCTCCTAAGGCCCATGTTCTATCTTGATTTGACTCTGCTTCATAGAGCAGAGGAAACAAGCGAAGAATCATGTAAGTCATCTGTTCTTTTTTCCCTGAAGAACTTGTACAGACTATGGAACTAGCTTAGATTTCATTACTATTTAATGGCTCTCAGTCTCCAAGACATTAAATTGTGATTAAGTAATGTTCAAAAATCAAAGTCTTTAAGACAGTGGAATTTCTTAAATGTATGCTTATGAAACTCAAAGGCTCGCTTCTTATTCAGACTTTAATTGAATGCAAATTACTTGTCAGTATGCATAAAATACGTTTAATTAAACATTTCCTTTGACAAACTCCTTGAGTAGTCTTTTGAAATTTCTTAGACATTTATGCATCACTTATAAATGATTGTAGACTATTTACTTATTGTGTGTGAATGTTTTGTTCTTAGTCTCAGCCTCTTACAAGAAGAGAAAGGATAGAACAGAGGAAATAAGAATAGCAGTGTCTCAACCTCTTATACAAGAAGAGAAAGGATAGTACAGAGGAAATAAGAATAGCAGTGTAGTATGTATTTAGATAAAGTTTAAGCAGGCACTTTTTACACATTAGCAGTGTGGATTAAATTTGTGAGAATCTAACAAATACAAGAAATAGATGGTTGTGATTTGAAATGGGAGCCTGTTTCAAATATGTTCTAATAGTACTAGTGTAATAGTCCAAAAGTGTAGTGAAGAATTATTTTTCAAAAGGTAATACATTATGCATAGTTGTCTTTGATAAAGGAGAGGTAAAGAAAAACAGTTACATTAGAAAGAATCTCTTGGGCTGACATGATTAGCCCACCAGAAATAGCCTAAGGTACACGTCTCTATTTTCATTTCTGGTAGCTGTTAACCTGTTTAAAATCTGGGGAGCACATTTAGCTCAACCTTGGCTATTGTGCTACTTTATTATATAGAGTTAAACCACCTCAGTGGGTCAAGTTGACCATCAGGTTTCTCTTGTAGTCTTTAAGGGGCAATGTATGTTTAATTTGAAGGCTTTACAATATCGCATTGTTTCTTGAGTTGTTATTGCTACTTAGTGGGAGGCAAAGAACCAAGGAATATCACCTATTTTTGTTCCTATGTCATTGTCAACTCATTATTACATTATAGGTGATTTAAATTCAAATTAAGAAAAATTAATGTGGTATGCTGTTATAAAGGAACACACCTTAAATCCATTGCTCCTGACATTAAGTTGTAATATTTTGAGACACTATTTTTAAGTAATAAATACCCAGATATTGAGGGTGTTTTTGTTGTTTCTATAACAGATCAGTCAAAAGGTTCAACTGTTTATATCTAAGTAGTATAGAATAATATATTTTCATAGACAGCACAGCAAGTTTTAGCCTGGTAAACTGTGGTCCTAAAGTAAATTGTAATCCTAACTAGGTCTTGTAATATTTTATATAATATTCAAGATTATTGCATACTGTCATTGAATACTCTTCGAACAGAGAAGTAGAATTACAAAAACTAAGTCACTAATTAGAGATGAATCACCCAATTTCTCATTGTTGGACTTAAGATTCAAACCCAGGATTTTCTTACCTCAAGTTTGCTCAAAAGCTCTCTGAGACAGTGTCAAGAGAATAACTATAGGGCATTTATGGAAAGGATCTCTGGACAAATATGACATTATAAATTGTTCTGATTGGTTTTCCTGTGTGTTGCAAGAGTAATCATGGCTGTCTTTAGTGTCAGGATTTTATTTGTATTTTCATGTGAAAGTCTTTGTAATTTTAATTTAGAATTTTTTCATAATTTATTCATTGTGATATTGCTTCATTAATTTTAGTCACCTTTTTAAACTGGAGACATTTAAGATATTTATTGTAACTTTAGTTATCAAAAAAGTCCTTTATTTGTCTTTTTTGGACTAAGTAATAGATTTAATTTAACAAAGTTAGAGAACATTCAGAAATCTGTAACACTATTTGAAGTGGTATTTTAGATTCAAATATAACATTAGCGAACCCTTCCAACATTTTTTAATTTAACTGTTTGCTCACTACAGTGTTGAAATTGGGATATTTACTTTATGGTTTTGGTAATGGAAAGTGCATATATAATTTGTATTACCCTAATCTTAGGCATATCAATATAAGATTTGTAACTTTTTGGTAGCACAAATATTTGTATCCAAAATTAAATTAATCTTAAGAGACTGTTTAGGTGAAAAAACTCAGGATAACTTTTTGTGACTTGATTTGAAAAACAGTGAAAGTATTAAGTTGTTCTGTGATTCTCATAATGATGATTATAACACATCTAATACAAATATATTTTTTAGTTTCAGTACAAAACGGTTCCATTCATCAAAAAGATGCTGTAAATGATGATGATTTTGAGCCATACTTAAGTAGCCAGACAAATCAGGTAAGTCTGACAGTTCCATATTTAGGGAATTAAACTTAGTATAAATTGATTTATCAAATAGATATTTAGTTGAATGAGACTAACAATAACATGAATTAATTGAGTGTACCTGAATAGCAGTTGCAGGTTTATGACACAGGAAAGTTCTTTAAAAATTATAGGTAGCTGAAACTAGATTATGAAATATAAAGATGTGAACTTGGGACATTATTAGTATATAGTGTGGTATTTTGGAATGTTGAAAGAATTTAATCTTAATGTCACTGTCATATCTTTGTAGCCAAAGCAAATTATAAGGTTTAATTAGCTAGACATTTGTGGGAGAGAACTACTTTGTGCCTGAAATTTTTTGTTAAATGTAGTGTTTTCTTCTTTATAAGACATTCCTATTTGATTTTTACTGATAGTTGGTTTTAATTTAACCTGGAAAGGAGGGAATAGATAAATATAAATAATCAAAATAATAATAAAATTTGCTTCTATATTGTAAGCATGGAGAATTTCAACAAATCAAATAATTGGCTTTTGAGATTCTTGTGTATTTGAATAATTCTTTAGATGTAAACATTAAAAATCTGGTATTCTTTGGTCTCTATACCATCTCTGTCTGCATCCACTTGTTAATAAAAATATTGCTACTAGAAATAAATTTAAATTTTTTTCATTATTAATCATTTTCTTTAGGGAGAACATTTTGGAATGAAGTTGCTTTTGTTTTGCTTAAAAAGAAAGATGTGAAAAAATGTACCTTGAAATCTTAACCTCTAGTTTTTTAAAACTATGAAAGAACAAGGAACCAAATGTTATTGCACAACTTTATAGTTTCAAGGCAAATTTGAACGAAAAGTAGTTCCCATTTTGTGGGATGTAGAATTGTTTTTAGGACTGTGGAGAGCCATGGTTATGTTTAACCTCTTAGTAATTTCTTTAACTACTCTCTCCTATCTGTTGCTCTTCAGTCCTAGTATATGTTGGGAGGTAATAAATAAATGAGAAAGAAAAAAAAAAGGGTTATAAAATTGAAGTTTAGCTACTCTTATTAATGAAAAATTTCATTTCGTATTTATGAAGTCTACTTTATAATCTCAACATTTACTTTCTACCTAAATGTTGTGAAAGAATATATAATTGGAAAATAGGGAAAGATCATTTCTTGTACAATTGTAGTGCAAGTTTTAAAAGAAACATACAGTATTCTATTTGGGGCCATTCAGTGGCCTCAATTAATATCCCTTATGACAGTGTTTTCCAACCTTTTCGAGAACTGATAATGAGGTGTAGTAGATATTACCCCCATAATGTCTTTACGATCACATAAGTTTGAGAAGTTGATTTGGTCTAAATAATTGAATTGTGGTTTTTTGCTACTTGATTTTTATACTTGATTAAAATGTAAAATGAATTTCTAATATAAGGATATATTATGCAGATCCACTGTCTTCATTGTTCAAAGTCTGTTTTGAAGAAATTTTAATGGATTTTAAATGTTTGAAAATTGCTACCATAAGAATCCTCGCTTTACTTGGTAACAGATATTTTATAATTCATTTGTCACAGGGACTTAGAAGATTGGTTATTTGGCATTCCACAGAGGTGCTTCAGGTCTGCCTAGGGGAGACTGGGGGAGGGTATCCTTGATCCCACCCTTGTGGCAACAGAGCTCTGCTTTGCTTTTTTATCTGTTCTTTTTATATTGGAATTTTGCATAAAATTTCACTTGTAAAAAATTTTAAAGTGTTGGAAAATTAATTTTTAAGACTATAAATGCATTTACCTTAACCCAGTTTTTAAATTGTATCATAAAAGCTTCCTTGTTAATATTGGCAAAACATTTATAAAAGACTTGTTTTTAATGTGATGTTTAAATGGAAGATCTTATGCTTTATATTAATTAAATCATTTTAATTCATGATACTTGAATCAGTATAGTTATGTACTATTTCAAGAGAGATTTTAAAGTTTAATACCAGTAAGGCTGTACTTTACTTATCTCTTTTTGCCACTATTAGTGAATAGGTTTTCAGCAGGTATCTTTTTTGATACTAAATAATTATGTGTAGTCAAGGTACATATTTACTTTCTTTTAATATGTTTTATTGATTTTAGAGGAGAAGAGAGGGAGGAATGGAGAGGAAGATAAGAATATCATTGTGAGTGAAACATAAATCAGTTGCCTCCTGCACGCCCCCTACTGGGGATTGAGTCCAAAATCCAGGCATGTGCCCTGACCTGGAATCAAACCAGTGACCTTTGGTACCTGGATGATATGCTCAAACAACAGAGCCACACTGTCCAAGGCCATATTTACCTTTTAAAGAGCACTATAATGAATATTGAATACTGGGTCTGTTGAAGAGAAAAATGGAAAATTATCTGAAATAAGTTGTAAGAATTTAACTTATAATTACTTAACTGAAATTTTAAAAACTTAAAAAATTTAACCATTTAGAACAGATGAGTGAACACTGAGTTTTTTGGTGAAATATGTCAGGTAATTATTTGCAGATTTAAAGTTCTGCAAGTATTTGTAGGTCCTTGTACTGACCTACCTGAAGTAATTATTTAATTTAAAAAATTTTTCAATTTTAAATATGCAATATGACTTTAAAATTAAATCCCATCATTTGATTTTAATAATATAAATAAGAAATATGAATTATTCATCTGGAAAGGTGTTTAATATTTTTGGTTAATTTAAATTATTTTATATACTTAGATCTAATGCATATCAAACTCAGGGATAGTTTTAAACCAGGCTATTGGTCTTCTGTAGCAGCATATTTCTTCTATTTTCTAGTGTTCACTTTGCGTAGGGAATAATTTTTATATTAATTTACAAGTGAATGTCCTTCTGGTTTAAAATTAGTTCTCTGTTAATGGATATGTATTAGGTATAGTCAAATTGGAGGTTTCTGTTTGGCAAGAAAGATAGGATTTTTCAAAATGCAGGCTGTAACCAGTAGGTTGGGAGACAGACCACCTGAAGCTTTATGAAATGTTTGTTTTCGTTGCTTCTGTTAATTCTGTTTTGTGTTTATTGTCTTATTTTTTAATGATTTAAAAAATTTTATGCTTAAAAGTTTATTTTGCTTAATTATGAAGTGGATATGCATGTAACATTTATGTAAAATACTTGCTGTGTAGAGTTTTTTTGTTTCTTCTCTTAAAAGATCACTATATTTAAGTAAAAATGAAGATTAGCCAAAAAATAGTTCTCTATAATTCCTCAGAATAATTGGACAATTATGTTGGTCAGAAAATTCATGTTTATTTGGCACTATAAAGGTGCCATATACATTGGAAGAATAAGTTGGAAAAATGAAGTTTGAATTTGTCTGTTTGAATATATGAGGAAATAAATTCCTAGTCATGTTTATCAGGAAAGAGATAAAGAGAACTAAGAGAATAATACTTAGAATTTTGTTATTTTCTGCCCCTGCTCTTAGTTAAGGTTTTAATTATCTTTGCCTGTTTGAATGATTTCCTAACTGGTAATTTTGTATTGCCACTCAGGAGTCTTGAAGTTTGTGCCATTGACATATTAAAGAATTTATCTCAACTTCACAACACATCCCTCCTGCCTCATCTTTGGTCAGCTTTCTTCATCTAACTTAACTCAGGGAAATAGGGCTTATTATTATTTTCAGAATATATATATATATTCTTTTATAATCTTAATGTGTACAATTTTGCACATACCGACACGCAGAATCCTGTGTCTATTGTTTCTGAAGTCTTTTCTGATTCCCCCAGTTATTTGCACCCTTCCTTCTTTTTGTGCTAGAGTGTTTGTTTTGCTGTTTGTACTTCCATTATAGTACTTAATCAAATTGTAGGGTAAATATGTCTTCCTCCTAGACCTGTGAAGTTGTTTAGGTCAGAAACCATGTTTTTCATCTTGTCTCCAGTAACTGGCACTTTAATCTGTTACATAGTAGGCATTCATTAATTACTTATTGAATGTGAATTAGGTTATCTTTTAGAATTAAGAAATGAAATACTATGGTTGAAATGTGAAGTTAATTGAGTATGACATAGAGTGCATTTTCTTAAGACATTTTTATTAATGAGCATAAATTACACTTTTTTAAAAGTACAATATTTTTAAAATATTTGAGGAAAATACAGGTAAACATTAAAAGTAGACTAACCTTCACTTTTTGTTAATTCAGAAGTGAGTTCAGGAGATTAAAGTACCTTGGGTTCTTAGGGGAAAGCAGTTTTGTTTTTCTCTGTACATATATGCTGACATTGGAGGGTAATGCCTCAAGTCTTTTTTTATTGAACTTCTGAAACATTGTACAGTGTTCTCCCTTGGAAATTTGTTTTAACTAGTTTAGTTACCTTAACTAAAACAAAGTGCACACACATGCAAAATAAAAGATTCAGTTATAATTGAGTTGCGTTAAAAATATTTTCAGGTCAGAACAGTGATTATAAACTTTTACTTACTGTTCAGATGTTCTTTGAGATAATAAAAAAGCAATTGGCCTGCGGACTAAGGGATAATAATTGTAAATGATTTCAAAATTCTAACGAAGAATTTTTAATCTTCTACATTTTAGTTTTCAAATAAAAAAGGTAAAGGCTTAATCTATATTTTAATACAGCATTTTGTAATTAAAGATTTAAAAAAAATCTTTACAAATTGATTAGAGCAGCAGGTATTATTATCCCCATTTTACCAATGAAGTAACAAGGTTAGAGAAATTAGTGATCAGTGAGATCACTGACATAGAAAGTGGAACTGTACAAAATTGACCCCCATCCTTGCCTAGTACATCACATCTTGACTATTCCTTCTTTTGGCTTTTTGTTTTTGGTTTTTTAAAATTCTTACCCGAGTATATGTTTTTATTGGTGAGATAGATGAGAGAGAGAAAGAGAGAGAAACATCAGAGTGAGAGAGAAACATCAATCAGTTGTCTCCCAAGCACATCCAACCAGGGATTGAAACTGCACCCCTGGACTTGTGCCTTGACTAAGAATCGAAACCACAACCTTTTGCTGTAATGGACCATGCTCCAGTCAACTTAGCCACCTGGCCAAGGCCAGGATTTTATACCCCTAACAATAGGACTAGTTTTGAAACTACACATGTGCTTGATGGTTGAGTTACATTTTAAAGAGGCAGGTTGAATTGTATTAATAAATAAAACTATTGACTACTTACTATGTCGTAGGCACTGTATTTTCTTTGGATAGAGGAGAAAAAAATTCAGAGTTGTATTTTGGCTACTTTCACTTACCTGATAAGTGCCTAGGCTGGGATTAGAATTTGGTTGTTTTATAGTTTCACTTCAACCTTATATTAAACTAGAGGCCCAGTGCATGGATTTGTGCACTGGTGAGGTCTCTTGGTGTGGGCTACAGGAATCAGGCCATGGTTATCAGCCTGGGAGGAGCCCGAGCCTAGGCTGGGCGCTGTACCACTACTTGATTAGGTCACCAGCCATGAGCCTGGTGTCTGGCACCTGTTTGTCAGCTGAGTGGTACTGTGGGAGTGCACTGATCACTAAGGGGCAGCCCCTGCATGGACCATCTACCCCCTGGTGGTCAGTGTGCATCATAGCTGCCAGTCAACCAGTCCACAACAGTTGCTTAGGCTTTTATATAGATAGATTGATGACTTCTCAGGGAGTGTTTCTAAGTTTATGCTGTGGGTAAAGGATTTATGCACCTGTTATCAATTATTCATTGGTAATTATATCACTTTTTATATGTACATACTATTATTTTTCCCCTTTCAATTCGTTTTTTAAGTATAAAGGAAATCTCAAAAGTTTTACATCACTTTATTTAAGGGTGGTAGCTTTTAAAGAATGTGGTAAATCACACCAGTGTGGCTCAGTTGAGTGTTGTCTCATGTACCAAAAGGTCCCTGGTCAGAGTATATGCCCAGGGTTGTGGACTTGATTCCCCGTGGGGGCCTGCAGGAGACAGCTGATTAACATTTCTCTCTCCAGTTCATGTTTCGATCCTCCTCTCTTAACTTCTCTCTAAAATCAATAAAAACATTTTAAAAATGAATAGTAAAATTTCACTATTTTTCACTTTCTGAAATATGAATAAACTATTTTAAAGCTGTTAATTTACATAAACGGAAATTGTTTATGTCTCATTATATCACGTTTTAAGTTAAAGGTGAAAAAAAAAGTAAGTGTTGAGCTATTTTCCATTATCAGGAATTAGAAATTTTGTTTTCTCCACTACCAAGGTACATTCCTCTAATTGATATTCTACTTAGCGAGCAATTAGAAATTAATCTTAAATTTAACAAAACATTAAAAAACATTTTCAATTATTATCAAAGCTCTAGTTATGCAAAATGTGTTGGCCATATCTTTTTTTTTCAGACTTTATTTTTCTACAATTTTGTTTCTACTAGAATCCAAACTGAAGCCTTGACTTTTGAAAGGAGATTAAGTTACTTGCATAGAGCTTAGTAAAAAAAATCTCATTCAACTTAAAACTACTGAGAGAACTGGAAAATAAATGGTTAGCATTTGATAAACCAGAAAAAGCAGGCCATTTATCCGATATTAGAGGCCTGGTGCATAAAAACCCCTCAGGGGGGTTGTCCCTGAGTCTGGCCTGCACCCTCTCGCAGTCCAGAACCCTTGACGGATGTCTGACTGCCACCTTAGGATACATCCCTCTCACAGTCTGGGACCCCTTGCTTCTTAACCGCCCCCTTGCATTGGAGGCAGGAGAGGCTACTGCCACCGCCTCTGGGCTCGCCAGCCATGAGCCCAGCTTGGGGCTGAGCTGCGCTCCCCCTGTGGGAGTGCACTGACCACCAAGGGTAGCTTCTGCACTGAGCGTCTGCCCCCTGGTGGTCAGTGCTTGTCAAAGCAACCTGTAGTTCCACTTTTTGATTTGCATATTATAGTTTTATTGTATAGGATTCTCAACAGCTGTAGGTGATAGTAATAGCATTGCAGACAGCTTTCTCTGCTTATTTAGTCTGAACTGTTAGTTTGATAGGCAAATATGACTAATGGGACACATTTTAAAGTAATTTAAACTTATTATTTTGGCCAAATCACTAATTTAGGGAAAAAAAACATGATTTTAAAAATAATTGACACGATATCTAATCAAAGCCTTCAAAGGTTTTGAGTCTATTCCAGTCCCAGAGGTAACAATTGGCAAACATTTGTTCCATGTTAATTTATTAATAGAGGTTGGGACTTTTTTTTTTTTTTTAGGAATCTGTACAGGTTACAGAATCAATTAAAACTGAATTGACAAAATGTGGCCCAGGGACCAAATTCAGTCCATGGTGCTTCTTTGAGAAAGCCCTTGAGTTAGCAGCCTTTGTCAAAAGTTGAATATGTGGCATCAACCGGAGACTATTCGACTTGCAAAGCTTTAATACATATTTGTTTTTTGACCTTTTGTTGGCTCACCCGAGTTATACTTTAGGTATAGATAAATTAGGAACTTGATGTATAACTGTTCTGCAAAATTCAACATTTCTGAAGGTGAAATAAGAATATTCAAAATAAGTTATAATTTTAAAAACACTTTATTATGAAAAATAACTTAAAAACTTTCTATCTGGTCTGCTTTTTCATTCCCATATCCAGATAAGAACTTACTGAATATTGATTTCCGTGCCAACATTCTAAATCAAATCTTTGAAACTGATTACCTCCATATTTAGCCCAGTTCTCCTATTCTTCCTTCATGGGGAATTTATTCACTTCCCTGTGTTATGTGTCTTTAGCTGTAGATTTTCTTTTACAATGAGTATCTTATATCACAATTTAGGCATTTAATAAGTGTTTGGTTAAAATTAACCCTATCGAATAAAGGGAATAAGCAAATTGACCATCATACCCTCACAAAGATGGTGGCGCCCATAGCCAGTAAGGAGGGAATGTGCTGCCAAGCCCTCAAAGATGGTGACGCCCACAGTAACAAGATGTCTTTGCCCAATACCCTCAGCCCTCTGGGGTGGCAAGCATGCTGCATGGTGGGCCTGCCCCTAGGTGGTTCCAGCCACTCTACTTGCCTGCCTCCGGAGTCCCCCAGTCCCTTCAGGCTCCCCCTCCCCCCAGCTGTCCAAGGTTGGCCTGAGACACAGCCAAGCCTCAGGTGGCAAGCTGCCCAGCTACCCAGGGCCGCCTGAGGCTACTGCCGGCAGTGGCAGCAGCAGAGGTGTGATGGGGGCATCATCTTCCCCTGATCTCCAGGTTGCCTCTCCTGAGAGACCCAGACTGTGAGAGGGGGCAGGCCGGGCCGAGGGACCCCCCCCTAACCCCCCAGTGCATGAATTTTCATGCATCGGACCTCTAGTAATCAATGAATAACTCTAGTAACTTCAAATTTTAAAATATAATTTTTAAAAATCTTTTTAAAAATACATATATTTAAATATATTTTTATTGATTTGAGAGAGAAAGGAAGAGGGAGAGAGAAACATCAATGATGAGAGAGAATCATTGATCAGCTGCTTCCTGCACACCCCCTAATGGGGATCGAGCCGCAACCTGGGCATGTGACTGGAATTGAACCTGGGACCCTTCAGTCTGCAGGCCAACGCTCTATCCACTGAGCCAAACCAACTAGGGCTAAAAATCTTTTAATTATATAGATTATTCTGGCTGAATTTTGATCATTTTATTAAGCTTTTTAGAGTTTTATATCACAGTGGGTTCCTTGTCAGTATGAAACATGATTTTATTTTTAGCAAATAATTTAGTGATTGGTTGGTTATACTGTGTGTGTGTGTGTGTGTGTGTGCGCGCGCGCGCGCGCGCACGCACGCGTGCATTGGCTGGTAAAGTTTACTTAATTCAAGAATTTTTTTCATTGAAAGCCATTGTTAGTGATTTTGAACTTTTCCTCAAGAAGCTTTCATTTTTGTCTTTAAATATAGCACTCAGTATCTCTACTGTTAATTTCAGTAAAGATGGCACTTCTGTGGTGGTTCCAAAGATGCTCTTCATTTCTTTTATATGCTAAGATTGTGAACATTGTTGGAATATATTTGCAAATACAGTTAGTAACCTATGTATAGTTAACAAATATGTTCAACTAAATTAGTAACTAGTAACACAGGTATTTGCAGTTATGAATTCAGTAAAATGTACTTCATATCAAGTGTATGAAGTCATTTTTTTTCTTTAAATAGTATGAATTGAGAGTTTTTATTTTTTAAGTGCAATCTTTACTGGAAATAGTAATACTATGTCATAATTATTATTTTAAATACAGACTTTATTTGAAACTTAATAGTAACAATAAAGCATCTCAGTTTTTAATGATTGGGCTTTACACAAATAATTTAAAGTGAATTCCAGACAGTATGAGGTTTGTTTCCCATTTATATTGATGTACTTTCTTGAATGAAAAAGCAGCATTTTAAAATAGTCCCAAGAGACGAATGGCAAAAAAGGGGGGAGGGGATTTACATACTTTGCTCTGGGAAACTTAGAATATTTGTAAAAATAAAATGAATAATCAGCCTTCAAAATTTGACCCTTGCAAAAGGAATACTAGTTCTTCTGACTGGATAATAGCTTAATTTTTTTCACCTTGCTTATTCTAGAAATCCTCTAACACTGTTTGAGGCTTTAAAATTCACACCTACATCAAATTATGTAAATCTGTTATTAGCCTGTTTGGGGCATAAGAAACACATATTTTAAAATAAGCACATTAAATATTTTATTATTCACATTGTGTAACAACAAATTTGAGTTTTTAAAAATAGAATTTACTATTTTGGTTTTTGGCAAATCACTGAATGATTAGTTATTATTCAACATAAAAATTGATGTAATTGCAGTAATTCTGGGGGAAATTGCAGAAACTCAATTTCTAAATGAAAATTCTGATCAGGAAGGTGTTGTTTATTGTATAAAATTTGGAAAATCTAATACAAAGAAAAGAGGCACCTGTTATCCTACCATTAAGAAACCATACAAAGGATTTGGTTTTGTTTCTTTTTAAATTGAGTGAGGCAAAATAAAAACAAATTTGGATCATGCTATAAGTATAATCTTGAATCTTCTCAGAGTGTATTTCTCTAATTGTTTCATAATGAAATTTCAAAATTTAACTGCTGACCTGGATTCCGTAACACAGATATCCTATAATTTCTCTGTTATTGGCATAGTTTTCAGGCTTGTTTAATTCTTGATTATACCTGTTTGTATACATCAGTTGCTTAAAATAAAGCTGGCTATAAATGATCAATTTGTGTGGGCAAATTTAGAAATCAGTCTTTTGTAGAAAGTACAGTATTTTTAAATTGTGGTAGAGGACCCAGATTCTTTAAACAAAAATAATTATCTCCCACCCCTAGCTCTGTAACAAAAAACTTGGAATTTTATAAACATTTTAAACTAAAAATACTCATCAGCAAATTTTTCTGTTGATAAAATTAGGTTTGAGACTAATTTTGCTTATCTGGAACAGGTGTATTTGTTTTTCATTTACCTAAATTTATTTAATTTTCACTTTTCAGATTTCCCTCCCTACACTTCAGAGGAACTTTCGCTCTTGATTATGATCTTTTGTTTTCCAGAGTAACAGCTATCCACCAATGTCAGATCCATACATGCCTAGTTACTATGCTCCATCCATTGGATTTCCATATTCTCTTGGGGAAGCAGCATGGTCCACGGCTGGAGACCAACCTATGCCATATCTGACAACCTATGGACAAATGAGTAATGGAGAACATCATTATATACCAGATGGTGTGTTTAGTCAACCTGGGGCTTTAGGAAATACCCCTCCATTTCTTGGTCAGCATGGATTTAACTTTTTTCCTGGTAATGCTGATTTCTCTACGTGGGGGACAAGTGGATCTCAGGGACAATCAACGCAAAGTTCTGCTTATAGTAGCAGTTATGGCTATCCACCTAGTTCTCTTGGGAGAGCTATTACTGATGGACAGGCTGGATTTGGCAATGATACTTTGAGTAAGGTGCCCGGCATTAGCAGTATTGAGCAAGGCATGACTGGACTGAAAATTGGTGGTGATCTGACAGCTTCAGTGACAAAAACTGTAGGTACAGCCTTGAGCAGCAGTGGTATGACTAGCATTGCAACCAATAGTGTGCCCCCAGTTAGCAGTGCAGCACCTAAACCAACCTCCTGGGCCGCCATTGCCAGAAAGCCTGCCAAACCTCAACCGAAACTTAAACCCAAGGGCAATGTAGGAATTGGGGGTTCTGCTGTGCCACCACCTCCTATAAAACACAACATGAATATTGGAACTTGGGATGAAAAAGGGTCTGTGGTAAAGGCACCACCAACCCAACCAATTCTGCCTCCTCAAACTATAATCCAGCAGCCTCAGCCATTAATTCAACCACCACCATTGGTGCAAAGCCAACTGCCTCAACAGCAGCCTCAGCCACCACAACCACAGCAGCAACAAGGACCTCAGCCACAGGCTCAGCCTCACCAAGTGCAGCCCCAACAGCAACAGTTGCAGAACCGTTGGGTAGCTCCTCGGAATAGGGGAGGTGGCTTCAACCAGAACAATGGAGCCGGCGGTGAAAACTTTGGTTTAGGTGTTGTTCCTATCAGTGCTTCACCTTCTAGTGTAGAAGTGCATCCAGTGCTGGAAAAGCTAAAGGCCATAAACAACTATAATCCCAAAGACTTTGACTGGAACCTGAAAAATGGACGTGTGTTTATAATTAAAAGCTATTCTGAGGATGACATTCACCGTTCCATTAAGTACTCTATCTGGTGTAGTACTGAACATGGTAATAAGCGTTTGGATGCAGCTTACCGTTCCCTGAATGGGAAAGGCCCACTCTATTTACTCTTCAGTGTGAATGGCAGTGGACATTTTTGTGGAGTGGCTGAAATGAAGTCTGTTGTGGACTATAATGCATATGCTGGTGTCTGGTCTCAGGATAAGTGGAAGGGCAAATTTGAAGTAAAGTGGATCTTTGTCAAAGATGTTCCCAATAACCAATTACGGCATATTCGCTTAGAAAATAATGACAACAAACCAGTTACCAATTCAAGGGACACTCAAGAGGTACCCCTAGAAAAAGCTAAGCAAGTGCTTAAAATAATTGCTACCTTCAAGCATACCACCTCAATCTTTGATGACTTTGCACATTATGAAAAGCGTCAAGAAGAGGAGGAAGCCATGCGTAGGGTAAGAGCACAGTAATTTTTGTGTGTAGGGTCTTTTTATTGGGTTACTATGCATGGATGGGTATTTAATGCCTTTTAATATTACATTTTGAGTTTAAGAACTTTACTCTGAAGGAGAAAACAATCACTTAGTTTTAAGAAACAACTTTACAAAGATTGTTGAAGACCTGTGATGCCATATTTGAAACATTTCCTTTTTCCTTTCCAAGGATAACCCTTACTCTGAATTTGCTTCTTGCCTATTCTGCATACTCCTCAAGTGATAAAGGTCATTGAGTTGTGTTTATCAAAGCTCAGTGAATTCTGCATTTGTAATTAATCAGGCCTGAGAACTAGCAAGGAACTCTAATCTTAAACATTATTTTTATGGGAATAATGTGCCTGGAGTTTGAAACAAACAGTTTTTAAATAAATGTTTGAACATTATTTATTTCGTATTTATGAGAAATAAAATATCTTTTTCCCTAAAACTCCTGAAGCTTTTTTATAATTATTTAGTTAGAGCACTTGTACAAAATGTAGTAAGAATTTTGACTTTTAGGAAGGCAGCTAAGAGTTGGGAGGACATGGGGCTTTAGATGTAGATTGCAGAATTTTATTTCTTCAGTCATTTACCTTTGTTGAGATGCTAAACGAGGTTTCTCAAGAAGTTACCCACTGTTCATATTGTATCATATTGGCCAGATTTGATCAGAGGGCACATAGCAAGATAGGCTGGGGAATGTTTTCTGTTTCAGACTACAAAAGAAAATTGGTGTGGAGAAGGGTGCTAATTTTAGGAGAAAAGAGATAGATGGAGTAAGAAAATAACAGATTTTTCTATAGACAGTACATCTAAAGTTATTTTCAAGTGAATCAGGGATAAAGTTAGAAGTTTCTCCAATAAAGTATGATGGTTGCTAAGGAAAGCTTGCATGTAGAAATTAAGAATAAACAGGAACTAAAGTTGATTCCTATCTGTGTGTGAACATAAGCATCTTGTGGCTTCTTGATATTTGCAAAAGAGAGAACTATTTTAGTTAATATTTCTTACTGGTGAAGCATGTGAAATGATCCTAGAGTAGTAGTTCCCATACATTTTAGAACACATAAATGTCAATTAGGGTGCTTCTTGAAAATGCAGACTCTTGAGACCACCTCAGGCAATCTGATATATTTGATAAAGGCACCTGGTAAGAGTACATTTTTAATCAAGCTTCTCCATAATTTTGCTGCTAGTGATTCCTGAACTGAATTGTTAGAAACTTTGCTTCGGAATAGTACAAAGGACTATTTGATATTTAAGGTCCTGCTTAACCTTTTGTAACTGCCCTTACAAATAATGGGCCAGGAGAAATGATTTAGGGTTATGAAAGGTGGGATGCAAGTGAAGATTTTGTTTTAGGATGTGCTGATATTAAGATGCTTTTGAGAAATATAGACAGTGAAGTCTCTTTGATTAGACAGTTAGGTGTGGGAGTCACAGATTGGGACCTTCTTGTTCTTAAATAGATAATTCCACGGAAGTGGGATGAGATTACTCCTGGAGAAAGATGCAAGGCAAGGAAAATAGTTACTGTTCTGCTAAGGAGAGGCCACCCTTTTATGTCCTTCCACAATTCTTTTTGACCTGGTCTGAAAATTTAATTCTAGGGTGTTTTTTTAATTATTATATAACTATCTCGGGAATTATGACCATTATATACTATAATTATACATTAAACAGTTATTTGAACTTTAAAATTTTACATTTAAATTGTTTTATTGTTTACAGCCAGTCTTTTTATGACTAACTTACCTTTGGCATATTTGCTTTGTATCTTATTTAGCTTATTATTTTCTAGGAAGAGTAGCTAATAATATTTTTATTAAGCCCTTCTAAATGCAAGAAAATGCCTTACTTTGACCATAGTAGGTGAACAGCAGTTTACACAGATATAGAATTTTTGGGTCACAGTCTTTTCTTTCAGGCTTTGTTTTATAACTGTATATTTCTATTACATACAAAAGATGTCTGAAGCCAGCCTAAATTTCCTTTCTTTGGAAATAACTATTTCTGTTATTTATTTAAATATTTATTTTTCTTTCAATATGGACCTCTATATAGAATGTGCCCAATATGGGTTTTTTATAATAATTTTTCAATTCTTTGTCCAAAGGCCAGGTTTTCATTTTCATTTTTCTAATAATGTCAAAGAATATTGAATCTTTCAACATTCTTTCAGTGCCATTGGTTCTTATCATTTTTTTTTCCCCTGCGTTTGGAGAATTTCTCAAATTTGAATTTCCATGACATTGATATGATCTTGAATTTGAATTTCCATGATAGTGATATGATTTTGTGATTTGTGAGGTTCTGAATTCTTCACAAGTTTGCTTCTGTTATTACATCTAGCTCCCATTTGCTTCAGTTGATTAATTGCTTACCTGAATTTCTTGATGCCTAGTCGATTTAATTCACAACCTATCTTTGCTTCCTATAATGATTAATTTTAGGAACTTCTTCCTCTTTTATAACTTGTTTATTAAATATACATACAGTAAAATTGTAAATTCCCCTTTGCTATTGCTTTCTAGTCAAGCACTCTCCTTTATTTTGACCCTAATTCACTGATTTGTTTTGTCTCTAGGAAGCATTTTCCATAATGTCAGAAATTACAGTGTGTAATCTTTTAAGACTGGCTTCTTTCACTCCGCATGCTATCTTTGCAGTTTGTTGTTTTGTATATCAATCCTTTATTCTTTTTAATTATTACTAAGTTCTATTTCATTGTATGGATTTACCAGTTTACCCAGCGTTCTTTCTTTGAAGGACTTTTGATTATTTCCAGTGTTTGAAGAATGTAAATAAAACTTCTATAAATACTTGTATGTAGCTGTACCAAACGCTCAGTGGATAGAGAGAGCATTGGCCTGTGGACTGAAAGGTCCCGGGTTTGATTCTGGTCAAGAGCTGATGCCTGGTTTGCGGGTTCAATCCCCAGTAGGGAGTATGAAGGAGGCAGCCAATCAATGTCTCTGTCATCATTGATGTTTCTATCTCTTTCTCCCTCTCCCTTTCTCTCTGAAATCAATAAAAATATATTTTAAAAATTAAATAGTTGTATACAAATCCTTTAAAAACATTTAAACAAGTAAAATTCACCTTTTTGGTGTGGATAGTTCTATAAATTTTAATACATTTGTAGATTTGTGTAATCACCAAAATCGGGATACAAATTATTACATTTATCCCTCCAAAACTATCTTGTACTATTCCTTTGTATTTATATTCCCCCAAATCTAACCTCTGGCAACCATTGCCTGGATTCTTTATATAAAGTTTTGTTAGTATCTTTTTTTGTGAGAAAATATTTTGATTCTTTTTGGCTTTTTTTCCTGTCATCATTAAACAGGAAAAGGGATTGATTATCCAGGTCAGGTATTTGTTCCTAAATAGCGTGGTTTTTGTTGTTACTGGTCTTGGCGTTTCTTTGTTTTGTACTTTAATGCTTGGTATTAGTTGCATATTTTCTTCCCATTGCAAATGTGGAAATGGGAAAGGCATGGTGTAAGTTGACTTTACCAATTAAACAATTCATCAGTCTATGAAGAGTAAGAAGGGAAAGCTAGTATAGTGGATATGCAGGTGAAAATTTTGAAACCACCATGTCAAGAAAGTTTTTCCTGCATATTAACTGTTTAACATTTGGAGTATCAGGTGTCCTTACCCAGTTTTCTTCCTGGTGTTATTACCTCTTGTCCAGGCAGAATTTGTATATTTTCATTAGTAGATTTTCTCTTAGGTTTACTTGTACTTGCACTTTGGTTCTTCAGCAAAACTGCTTTCAAAATATTCTTGATATCCTAGTGGTGAAGGAAGGATATATAGTCTAGGTCCTTTGCTCTATCCAAAAAGACAAATTAGTGGTGTTTTGGTAGGATTCTCTTTACTTGTTATGCTTTTTAAATTTTTAAATAAAGGTAGTTGCAAGTCATTAGTTAAACTTCTCCTTTAACATGACCCCCTCTGTCTTGTATTTAGCTGAAGTTTCTCAAAGCGTCTGATAATGTGAAGATTACATTTTCCCAGGTGCATGTCCTTCCAACTGTTGGTAAAGAAGTGTTTCTTAAGACACAAAACAACACTAATTATAAAAGAAAAGATTGATAAAATTTGACTATATTAAAATCTCATGAAAAGATGTTTTAAAGAAAGTAAAAAGACATTTTAGGAGTTGGGAGAAATTTGAACATAACTGACCAAAGATTAGTATCAAAAATAAAGAACATCTATGAGTCAATTTAAGAAAAAGATAAATAATCTAGTAGAAAAGTGGGCAAAGTGTGGATGGATAATCATTTCATGGGAGGAAACAATAATGGTTAATAAGTACATAAAAAGGTATTCAGTCTTAATAATTAGGAAAATGATGAGAAAGTATTTCATATCTATTTGGCAAATTAAGAAATTTAATAGTATCAAGTATTGGAAGACTGCAGATCAACAAAATCTCATAAAATTATAGATGGGAACCTTAAATTGATAAAGCCAGGTGGAGAAGCAGTTTTGTATTGTATTATAAAGCTGAATTCCGTATACCTTATAGTTAGATAGGTAAGACAAACTTCCCACATACCCCAGATGACATACAAGAATGTTCTTGGTGGAAACAAGTGATAACAGTTAAAAACAAAATGAAAAGACCAGGGACTAATTCAGCAAGAATATGGCCAAAACATATTGGTGCAATAGTAATAGAGTGGAATGATTGAACTCTATATACATAGCTACTTGCAACAGTATAAGGGAATCTCTTTTTTTCTTCATCTTTTGAAAATAATTTGTAATTTATTTGGAAATATAAGAATAGTGTGTAGAACATTTAGGCCTGTTAACAAACTTTCCTGTTTGCTTTGTTGTTGTTTTTAACAATTTGAGAGTAAATTCCATATATCCTGTCTCTTCCCCCAAAAAAAGTGTAGTGTATATTTTCTAAGAATAATATTCTCTTACATAACTGCAATATTCTGTTAGTTGATCCATAGTATCCTTTAAGCCTTTATTTTTTTTTTCCTTTAGTGTAAGATCCAAGCTAACATCAGGGAAAGGTCCTTTAGCCAAAACAATTTTGAGGAAGAACAATTTTAGAAGGCTTATATTAATCTGACTTCAAATCTTTGCCTTCCCCAAATTCATGATTTTTTTTCTTTGCTTTTTCATAAAAGTTTAATGCTTTAAAATTACACATTTATGTCTATAGTGACTAGCTTTCTCACATTTCTCTTCTTACTGCGTTCATGTTTTTCTTTAAATTCTTGAGTCTACTTGTGATAGACAAGGGCTTCCAAAAGCTAATTCTATCTTGTCATTGCTGGATTCCTTTTATTGTTTTCTACAATTTTTTATTCTGGTTATTTTGGCAATGGAGGAATTCCCCAGCTTGCCTTGCCAGGAAAGCACCCTATGGAGGAGCTGACCAGACATCCTGTCTTGTTATATAAAACTTGCAAGTTAGGCTATTTTAGAATGAGGGGTATTGGTGAAACTTAAAACAGTAGGAGAACTCCATACCAGTTATTGTAGTATTTGTATAGTTCTTTGTTCTTAAATTTGAACACATAATTTTCTTACGTTTGATAAAAGAAGATATCAAGCTTGTTGAAAGAACAACTGAACAAATGCATTAAAAGAAATAACTTAATACAGGGAGCAAAAGGTAATTTAAAATATAAAACAAAATCTGATTTGTTGTTAAGGAGGATTTATGTATAAAAAGAAAAAAAAAAAAAGGCCAGAAAATGTTATTGGAAATAAGAAATGTGATTTTCATAATAAAAAAGCAGTGAGCAAGCAGATTAATAAAATGTTCATGTTTTAGATCCAGTTGATGATCTGGAATTTCGAATCAGAAATTTCCAAATGTGGAGCAATAGAGGTGAAAAATATAAAGTGTGAAAGATGTGGTGGAAAAAGGGATTCACTATCTCTCAGTGTTAAAAGTTGCATACCATTTATACTTTTTTTCAAGTAGAATTTGTGGTTTAATGTTTCCCTCTTAATCAAGTTACAGTTCTTAGGATTAATAATAGGTTGAATTCTCTATCCGATTGCCTTTCAGTAAACTTTTTCTATGGCTGTAATTCTTTATTAATGAATTGATCATGATTTACAGAAATAAATTTAGTACATGAAGTCTTGCTTTTAATTTCATCTTTACTGAAAACTTTGAAGAATGTTTCTCTGAAAAATAGTTTTTGGCCCAGGGTATATTGCTCACACTTGATACCATAAACTGTTACATTACATTTAAGTGAGTAATTCTTTGATGAAACATTAAGTGATGTTTTGAATAGTCAAGATGATTCAGTTTTTTTTTTGCTGCATAAATATTCTTAGTAAATATTTTTTTTTTAAAAAATATATATTTTATTGATTTTTCACAGAGAGGAAGGGACAGAGAGTTAGAAACATTGATGAGAGACATCCATCAGCTGCTTCCTGCACAGCTGGAGATGTGCCGCAAGCAAGATACATGCCCTTGACCGAAATCGAACCTTAAGGCCGAGGCTCTGTCCACTGAGCCAAACCCGTTTCGGCAGTAAATATTCTTGATAAGCCGGATGTGGGGAAAAGGATGTGCTTCAATTAACACTTTATATTGATTTTTTTTCTCATTAATTTTGTTGCCCTATATGAAAGGTAATGGTGTTTTAAGTTATGTTCCAATAGTGATAAAGAATTTTACTAGTTTTTAGTGATTGAACTACTGATAGTCTCTTGGGTTAATTATATATATTTCAGAAATACTTTTTTTTCATACCTATTATGTTATGAACCATCAATTATTAAAATGAAGGCATTTCAATTTCATTTAGTTTTCTTTAGCAGCAAATATATGATTTCTTCAGGAACATATTTAACTGTAAGTGAATATGCAATACTTTAAGTTTCAGTAAGTAACTTAAATTATTGAATTATCTTTCCTGTTTACTTATTAATTTTAGAAGTTTGATATGCAGTTCTTTATTTAGGAATTTACTAGGTACAGTCAACAGAATTACAATGTTTCAGTCAACAGCTGGCCATATATATAAAGGTGACATAATCTATATATATAAAAAGCCAGTGACCAGAATGCTGGAATGACTAGCCACTGTGGCCAGCAAACTGGCCCAGTTGATGGTGGGGCCAGCTGGCCAACCTCCTGCAGTCCCTCCCCCCGCCCAGCCCCACCCCAGATTGGCCCCACCACCCTAATCAGGGTCAGGGCCGGCCAGTCAATTGCCTGTGGCCCCTCCCCCAAGCCAGCCCTGACCACGATGGGCCCCCACCATCCCGATAAGCCCGTGGCCCCTCCCCCCAACCAGCTCTGTCCCTGATGGGCCCCCACGACCCCAATCAGATAGGGCCAGCCAACTGCTCACGGTTCCCCCAGCTGGCCCCATCCCCAATTGGTCCCACACACACCAATCGGGGGTGGGGCTGGCTGGCCAGCCTCCCATGTATCTTACCCCCCCTAGCTACTGACCCTAATTAGACCCTCCCCACACCCCAATCAGGGCAGGCTGGCTGGCCAACCTTCTACCATCTCCTCATCCTGACAAGCCCAGCCCTGATTCACCCACATTGGGGTCGGGCCAGCCAGACCCCACCCATGCACGGATTGGTGCACTGGGCTTCTAGTAGTTTTATAATAGAGCTGATTTTCCTGTAGGTAGTGTAGAGCCAGCCTTTCCCTGTACTTTGGAAGTATTTTCAAGTTGTAATGATATAAAACATCTATAAGTTGTTGTTTCAGTTCTAGAGAAATCTTTTGTACCAGAAAGGGTCAATGGGACCAAAAAATTTCCAAAGTCAGAATATTGAAGTATCAGTTCTACACCTTCTCCATGTTAGAAATCCTCTTTTTTTTCTACTTCTTCTTGTTTTTTTTTTAATGAATAATACCAAGTTCCTTAATATGACCACTGCTCCAACATGCAATGCCAAAACCACATTGTCATGGCAATCCCTTGTGTTCCTTTAGCTTTCCATTTTAATTTCTTCTTATTAATCCTCAGGCAAGCTTTCACTCCCTCTTGATGGTCACTATTATGGTGATGTATGCTTTAGCTGATTCCTTGATATTGCCCATCAGTCCAGTTCATATCCTTGTTCATGGAGTAGCTTTAGCAGTTTCAATATTTTATTTCTGACCCTATCAGAAGGAAACAGGCAAGACTTATGGGACTGTTTATAGTGTCTACAGTAGTGTATAGTAATGTGCTAGGTCTTCACATTCAGTCACCACTCCCAGAGCAATTTTCTACCCTGCAAGGTCCATTCATAGTAAGTGCCCTACACCATTTTTTATCTTTTATACCATATATTTACTGTATCTTTTTATGTTTAGTTATGTTTAGATAAGTACATACCATCGTGTAATAATTGCCTGCAATATTCAATATATTAACATGTTGTACAGGTTTTTAGTGTAGGAACAGTAGGCTATACCACATAGCCTATGTGTGTAGTAAGCTATACCATTTAGGTTTGAATTAATGCATTCACAAAGACAAACATCACCTAATGGCACATTTTTCAAAACAACATTTCCATCATTAAGTGATGTGTGATTACTTATTACACTCTTAATTTTGAGTGAAACAGACTTTGTCTCTTGGCAGAAAACCTGAATGGGGTTTTAACTCTAATATCTTACACATTTGATTATCAATATTAATATTGCTCTCTTTTGGGAAATAATATTAGGGAATTTATACTAATAAAAGGGTAATATGCTATTTAGATGGGACACCTTCCAGACAAAGCTATGGTGGTGAGGCTGAGGCAAAAGTGGTTAGGGGTGATCAGGCCAGGAGGGGAGGGCAGTTAGGGGTGATCAGGTCAGTGGGAGGGGGCGGGGCAGTTGGGGGTGAGCAGGCCAGCAGAGATGGGCAGTTGGGGGCAAGCAGGCTGGCAGGGGGGCAGTTGGGGGCGGTCAGGCTGGCAAGGGGGGCAGTTGGATGCTATCAGGCCAGCAAGCGGGGACATTTAGGGGTGAGCAGGCCTGCAGGCAGAGCATTAGGAGCCAGTGGTCTCAAGATTGTGAGAGTGATGTCTGACTGCCGGTTTAGGCCCAATCCCTGTGGAGTCCCAGATTGAAGAGGGTGCAGACCAGGTTGAGGGACACTCCCCCCCCCACCTCCTCGTGCATGAATTTTGTGCACCGGCCAACTAGTCCAATAATAAAAGAACTAGGCTATAAAAGGCTACTTGTTGGTAATTTCACTTATGAACGACAATCTGGAAAGTAATCATTTTATTATGTTCATCTTACTGAAAAGCAGTGGTTTTCAGCCTTTTTTTTGGCCATGCCCCACTTAAGCATCTCTAAAATCCTGATACCCCGCCACCCACCCCTCGTGACATATTATAATTTTTTTTGAATATATTTTATTGATTTATTACAGAGAGGAAGGGAAAGGGATAGAGAGTTAGAAACATCCATGAGAGAGATATCGATCAGCTGCCTCCTGCATGCCCCGCACTGGGGATGTGCCCGCAACCAAGGTACATGCCCTTGACTGGAATTGAACCTGGGACCTTTCAGTCCGCAGGCAGACGCTTGATATCCACTGAGCCAAACCGGTTTTGGCGACATATAATTTTTATTATTCAAAAAGTGAACTCCTGTTCACATAGGGAAGCCTAAAAGGCCATTAATTTGGTCTAAACAAACTTCCAAAAAACATGGCATCCATGAAAGAAAAATAAAAGGACAGTTGAAGTATTGACGAATAAATCACTAAGAAATTGTTTAAAAAATAATATGAAGTGATATAAAAAAAAAAGTTTCAAAACAGAGAAATGATATGCATATATATGTCACAATATATATTTATATAATAAGTATGAGGCCCCTAGAACCATAAGAAATGCAAACAAATCACTGTTAATAACTCATTCTCAAATTGCTCCCCTAAAAATCAAATTGCCCCGTTGCGTGGCATGTGCCCCACATTGAGAACTCCTGTAAAGAGTCCAAAATCTGACTTTAAAATAGAATTGCATGTGGATTCCTTTGCTTTGGCTCTAAGAGCCTCTTTGCCAGTTTAATTTTTTTCCCTGAGAATTCCAGCACACATATTATTAGTCAACCTTTATTGCCATATATGTGTGTGTGAATTTTTTTTAAATTGTTCCCTTATTCATTCAACAGATAAATATGAAAGGTTACCAGTAAGCCACTATAGCTTTTTTATTTTTTTTTATTTTTAATTTTAAGTCCGGCTGCCTGGAAAGGCAAATACAGTTTCTCTGTTTTGTGATTTTCAGTGTCCAGGGCCATCATGTCTCTTGCTGAATATATTGCTAAGTATTTTATATTTTTATTATTATTTTAATTGCCTTTTTAGTTTTACTTCCCAGTTGGTTTATAGAAATGTCCTGTATCCTGTGATTTCACTCAATTCACCTATTAGTTCTAGTAGTCTTATATAACATCCTTTAGATATTCTGCCTAACTATCACATCATCTGTGATTAGAGACTATTTTACTTCTCTTTGATCTTTGTGCTTTTTCTTTTTTCTTGAAATATTTTTAAGATAGTATTACTTAAATATGAAATTAAGTGAAAACTTGAACTAAAATAAGACTACACATAAAAATAATAATTTAGTGTTTTGGGTGATACTATTTTGTGGAAACTAAATCAAAACTCAAAAGATGAATTAGTCCTAAGTATTAGAACTACATTCTTACTCTCATTTGGACCATTTTGGACCATGACTGTTCACCATTTGGACTTTTCCAACTCTCTCATTTCGTGGTACACTTTGAGGTTATTTGATCTTTGGTTGATACTAGATATTAGACTGAATCTATTTTCTCAAACCTGAAATACTACTTTATTTTATAAATGTACACTTGGGGACTAGAGAGTCTTTTAAAGCAGTTCTTTATTATAGTGTGCTCATGTGGAGGAGCAAGAATATGACAATTTCAATTAAGTGGAAGCATAAGTTTAAAGTTTGAAGAGTTGATTTCCAAAAACAGAACCTTCATAGTATAGTCATTTTTGTTTTTTTAATTTTACAGTGCAGAATTGGTCTGTTTTCTTTACATTTTTTTGTCTTTTGCTCTCTTAATGCTACATGACCCACCATGTTATTGGGACAGTGCATATCAAACTTGTCTCAGTATTATAACACTTTAATGGCTCTGGATAAATGTACAGGCTTTTGAACAGTTGGGAGTTTTATCCATTAGTTACTGTCCTTGTTCTGCTCGGTAGCATGAATTTTTCCAGTCAGCCAACCTATGCAGATATCATTTTCTGGTAAGACATCCTGAATAATTGAATTTATTATATATTTTAAGTCCAATCATTTGTTCATAAACTGCCTTTTGTGGAAACATGCACACCTTTTTTCTTTTAAACTTTTTTTAAAAAAATACATTTTATTGATTTTTTACAGAGAGGAAGGGAGAGGGATAGAGAGTTAGAAACATCGATGAGATAGAGACATCGATCAGCCGCCTCCTGCACGTGCCCCTTTACTGGGGATGTGCCCGCAACCAGTATACATGCCCTTGACTGGAATCGAACCTGGGACCTTTCAGTCCGCAGGCCAACGCTCTATCCACTGAGCCAAACCGGTTTCGGCTTCTTTTAAACTTTTATATGATAAAAGGTGGGGGTTGTCTTTTTCTATCTTTTTACTGATGGTTTTTAAAAACTTTATTAAATTATTTTGTTGCAAAAATAATGTAGCGAGTTTTTGTATGCTCTTTATTTAGTTGTAGATTATATTACATAATTATAGTACATTTATCCAAACTACGAAATTAACATTGGTACAACAATGCTAAACTACAGACTTAATTTTTAAAAATGTTTAAATTATAGTTGATATACATTTGTATAATTCATGTAAATGTTCAAGATTTGATAGAACTGCAAACTCATGGGTTTGTTCACCTTCTGAGTTTGGGGACTCACTAGTATTTCCACAAGCCATCTAGGTAATTCTGATGTTGCTGAAGTTTGAGAACCTCTGAGTTCCACATTAAAGCAAGATTTTAACACAATGATGCATTCAATTGAAAGGAGTTTTATAGGTAAAGTTATTTGGTTAATGAACATGAAAACATCACGTAGTTTAACTTTTGTTCAAGGTGATTTTGCTTTGAAGAAATTAATAATCAGTATTAATATTTCTTGATGTGGAAAGTTATACTGTACATGAGAATATGATGAGGAAGTTTGTGATTCAAAGTATTTTTATTAACAGTGAAAATTTAATAGGACTTTTCCTTTTCTACTAACCCTACCTTTTCAAATAGTTTTGAAATTGCTACAGTCTCCTTTTAGTCTTTTTGGTACCTCATTATCAAAAACTCTTTGAAAAGACTAGAAAGACATTATTGTCTTCACCTTAACCAAAATGCTGTGAGAAAATAAGGATGTGGAAGAGGGCCTGAAATAAGTGTTTGTACTTTTTACTTAGAAATGTTTTGTGATGATCATCCCACTATGGTGTGTAGAGGTAATAGTAAATCAGTTTTAAATAATTACTTGAATTAGTATTTGAAAACTTTTTATGAATATGGTTTATATTATATTAATTTAAATCTTATATAAATGATGGCATTTTGTTACATTTTTTTATTTTTTATTTTTCAGGAGAGAAATAGAAACAAACAATAACCATATGAAGATGTCCTCTTAGAATTACAACACTAATGATGTAGACTCTGGAAATGCCTAATAAGTCAAAGAAGACATTATTAAAGCTTTTTTTTTTCTGCATAAGGTGACATCTTTGAACTCGTTAACACAGAATTGACTCTTGTAATGGTTTTCATCAGCGCATCTGCCCTTATATTCTCACCAAACACACTTGAGAACTGTAACTTCGTCAAGCACTTTCTGTCCTGAAGCTTTTACCAGTATCTGCTGTCTTTTGTAATTATGCATCCTAGCTAAGGCACAGAAGACTGAATGAACGCAAGGATTCATTAACTCTTTGAATTTGTTAAATACTAACAGTTAACCAGTAGAAGTGGTTCAATGATGTATGAGTCACATTGCTTCAACGTTTCTTTGTTGTAGTTTTTAAATTGTCGATTTTTAGCTATTTGACAGATTAAAAGCAAAATAATCATGCCATATTTAGTCCTGGAGTTCAAGTCTAAATGTTTATGTGAAGAATTATTGTAGTAAACTTTTAATATGGCAAAGCAATCTTAAGCTCTATTTTAGCCAAATGAAACATAATCTGAGATTATATTAGAACATTTTCCTTGTCTTTAAATGGTTTGGTGTAACAGAATATTGATATGCAGCTTGGTGGATTTCACCAGTTAATGCACATTCTTCTCTCCTCCTTTCCCCAGTAATATGTAAACTGAAAAATGTGCATTTGTCTGAGGAATTATTTTGTTTGCTACCACTTTATGAATCTCAAAATTTTGAGTAAATGTACCTCAGTCTAATCAGACTTTTTATGACCTTTATAACTACATTTAAAATCCTTAATCCCTATTTCTGGGTGTTTGCGAGCCTGATTGCTATCATGAAGTAAACATTTATTACTCTAGGTATTCACTAGCTAAATAAACATAGTTCTTGTTTAGCAAGCATATACTGTTCAACTCTTTTCTCCAGCTTTTGCAGTGTCCTAGCATCCTTAAAATACTTTGAAAATATGGCCTTGATCCATGGATTAAATCAGTATCTAAGTGAATGTGTTGATGTTTTATTGATCAGATCTATATAAATGGGAATACAGCATATATCTGGGTATTCTTATAGTTATCTTTTTAACATCTTATTTTTTTCATTAATTACATATCAACATTAATTTTGTGTCTTGAAGCAAATTGATTTTGTATAACTAAATGTGTCATCTGTATTAATTGATCTGATGGCATATGGTTATGAAGATAATGTACTGCCCCTGATGTTACTGTTCCAAAAGGAGAAAGCTATGTAGAAAGATATAAGGGTGAAAAGCAATACAGTAGATTTGAATACCTTGGTGTTTTGCATTACTCCATTTATGTTTACATCATGTTTAGAAACCTTTTCATTTACATTTACACATTTGATCATTTCAGTTCAAAAATTTAGTGGCAGATATTTCTTTCAGGTTTTCACTTATATAATTTTTTTATACAATGTTTTCTTAAAATGTGCAAATGCTGTATTCAAGTGAAATAAAATACAGTATTTGTAGATAATCGTAGCTATTTCACAGGTCTTTGGTAGTCCCATTGTAGTTATATCAGTGTTTACTGAAGGGAACATTAAAATATTAATGGTATATTACAAAATAAAGACTTTCTTAAAGGAAAGTTGCACCTATTTTACCTTTTTAAGAGTAAGCCATGAAATCTTATCTTGTGACATGTCTCTTAACTATTTATAATAAAAATTGGCATTTGGGTATAGTAACCACAGCAATGTTCTACATCCCTAAGATTATATAGGTAGGACATGTCAAAGATGACTGTTGTTACTCTGGAGGTCCTATTAGAGAAAACTATAAAGGGGGACCTCCTAGAAAGGATCTGAGTCCTCACTCTTGAGGTTCACTTTTTCTGGTGCTTTATTAGCGACTCTGAATATTTTTATAAAACTAGTTACATTATAAATGGATTGAAAGTTGTTTGATTTACATTTGGTTTTTATGTAAGAAGTGTCACAGAAACACGCAGCAAGTGGGCTGATTGCAACAGCAGACTCAGAAACGTCTTATGTAATTGAGTGGTCTGCTCATCGTGAGGTATACTTCCCAGTGCCTTTAACCTGGATTTCTAATATCAAGTGAAATGGGTGCAGCATTCCTTTGGAAATAAAAACTATCTTTTTAATCAGTAATTATTTTTTCCATTTACGATTTCTTCAGAGCACCTACTTTCTCTTCCTCCTTGGTCTATCAATATATTGCAAAATGTTTTCCCTCTAAATGAAATGATCACAGGTTGTCTAAATAGCACAACTAACTGAATGTTTAACGGTAGCGACCAAAAAGGAGAGAACCTGGGCTCTATAGCAGGAAACACATAATCAGATGTTTGAATAATCACAAATTAAGACATGATTGGGGCCCGGGAAATTTCTTGCTTAATATTTTTCCAAAATTTGGTTTGAATGTTTCTTATTAAAGTTATCTTTTGTGGGTATTTTGGAAGGTATAATAGTTTGTATATTTAACAGTAAGGGGGAAAATGTAACCAAAATTAGTATTGTCTCTATACTTACTGGTACTTGAAGATTCCTTTCAAAAGAAACCCCAGCTTTTTCCTAATTTCAATACTTAATTCCTCATTTTAACTTGTGATCTTTCTAATTCAAAAGCTGTGTTCTTTTTGAATACCATGCATGGAGGTTAAGCTGATGATAAAATGGTTTGCAATAAAAAAGAATCAGCTTAAGTCATTTAATCATTTCAAGTGCTTTCTGCATCCTATAAAAATAAGTTTGATAAATTTAAAGAGAATTGTGTTTTCATTAAGTTTTGCATATCTTTTGTTATGCCATGTAAATTCCCTTTTTCGTATGATTACAGAAAGGTTATGATAAAATGATTATTAGTTCATTTACATTCACTTTTAGCAACTACATGAGAATTTGAATTTTGTCGTGTTTGGGTTTGTTCATTCCCGTGAATGATGGTACAGTTAGGTGAGCTTTTCTGTTATGGTACCCAAACTCACCATTTGGTCCTCTTTAATCTTTGAGGGTTTCAATAAAAATGTTCACTCATACCTGTGTTCTTTCCTTTTATCTTTATAAATATGTACTGTCTGCTGGAAAACACAACATTGTTGTCGACACTGTTCTGGGTTTTCTGATCGACAGATCTTTCAAACATAGATTATAGCATTCATTTTAGCTGGGCACTTAAGTGGGAGAATTAAAAAAAAGGGAGGTTAACAGTTTATTCTAACCATTGCCCATTTAAGTGATTTTATTGAATACCATGACTAAACTTAGAGGAAAAGAGGAAGAGGCCTGTTTATTTTCATGTAATAGGAAGTCGTGTCACCAGCTAAGAACTTTGCTCCCCCATTCTTGGTACCAAGGAATGCTTTTCTAATGATCTGTACATTATCCTTTGGATAAATAGAGCTTTATGTCAGTAGGATTATGGTGACTCTGGATGATGCATTTGTCATTTCAGGGTTATCTAAGATACTTGTTCTTATGGGGGGAAACCAGAGTTTAGGTTTATGATCTCAATACCTGCTAAATGCATACAACACTGTTGGCCTATGACCAAGGCAGAGTTTTCTAGAACCATCCCAGGTATCCCACACTGCAGTATAAGAAGCCTTTTTTTTTTTACTAGTCCTCAACTGAGAGGGCTTATATCTCATCAGTACACTTATATTTGAATTTGAGACCTTACTTCTTACTGACTTGGCTTTATCTTGATTAGGGGTACTGGATTTAGTACTTAACTGATGAATTCAAGCTTGTTTGCTTTCAAATCACATACTTACCATTACATAATCTTGATGTACATGTAGTCTTTCCCCAGTCCTCTTTGTGCACTGGAGAGAAGCAGAACTCGTCTATATATCATCTAGTAGTGACAGCTTAGATAGTTTATAAATAGTGAAATAAGTTCAATTTGTTTACTCTATATAATTTGTTAAACTATACAACATTGGGACTAAATGTAAATGGTTTCTGTAATACAGTATGCAAGGAAAATGTATGCAGAGAGTTTATAACACTGGTGGATTCTGCATTCCTTCCTGCTACCTCACTTCCAAGGAATACATATAATACATTTAGATATTCAAGTGCCATTTTAAAATATGGTTGGCTCAGTTGGAGCACCGTCTGCACCAAAGGGTTGCAGCTTCAATCCATGTCAGTGCCAGTAAGAGAAGCAGTCCATTAATGTTACTCTTTCACATAGATGTTTCTCTCATCCTCAAGTGAGGATTAAAAAAATACATATATCTTTTTAAAAGGATATTTCTGACACATCATAACCAGAGTGGAATTACTATGTCGGGGAAGAGCTTAAATTCAGGAGTAGAAAGACCAGACATTCATCTAACTGATAGAATGATACTGAACAGACCATTTCTTTTGTTGCTAGTGCACTTAGTAAATTCCAGGATGTTGGTGTAGAATGCATCTAAGGTTCCTTGCCATTTTGAAAGACTGACCCACTCTAACAATGGCAAATGGTTCTTTTGAAAGTAAATTTGGAAGTCAATATACTTTGTAATTTTCATCCGTTATTTTTAGAGTTTAGGTAATGAATACCTCAAATTATATTTTATTCATTGAATCTGATATATGACCACTACTTAAGTGAATTTTGAAGTCTAGTGGTACAAAATCCTTTACCCTCAAGTTCTCTGGTTTCATTAATAAACTAACACAAGACAGATTATCAAGAGAAAAATTAAATTTTTATAACATGCATACCTCTTGTAGATATGGAAGAGGCTCCGGAAAAGGGTAGTTCACCAAAATGGTGAGAGCCATCACAAAATACATCCTTCAGCTAAAGATGGGGGAGGAGAGTCAATGATGAGAGGTTACCAAGAACTACAGTGAACAAGACTAAGGGGAAACTTGCATTTATGAGAGTGTTTCCCTCTAGTCTTCATAGACTCCCTTGATTTATTAATGAAATTGCCACCCATAAATGTCATAGTTGTAAGATATACATATAATATGATGTGTAATATTAATCCCAAATTTATTAGGTTGGGTTGTGGTTCCTGAGCTTTTAAGTCTCATGACCCAGTTCCACAGAAATTAGGATGGAACTCAAAGAGCTTTTGTTCATGTGGGTTGTGTCTATTGATATTTACCATCTTGAAACTAAAACTGAACATTTTTAAAGCCCTTTGTTTTATGAAATAGCACTTGGCTTTTCATGTTTCTCATTCAAATGGTTGCACTGTCACTTGGCATGTAATCCTCTTGGAAACTGGACTGTACACGAGAATGTGAGTGCAATCTTAGTGTGCCTTTCAGTAAGAATTTGGCTTTGCAGACTGCCTTAGGGAATCTCTCCTTTGGGACACATATTGTTGATGGACTGTTGGGTGTTCAGTCCTCTGTTAAATGGATATCCTTAAGCTTTTTGAGCTGTCAGTCCTGTTCGGTAACTCTCTACTATACACATGTGGCCCCTTCACCTTCCTGAAGACCATAGCAGTCCTTTCATTCTTGACTTATTAACATAAAGACAGATGCACGTCTCAAGCAACATACTCATTACAAGGGATCTATTGATTCAGAGCTTTTAGTTATCACTGAACTTTTTTTAACTTTATATCATTTTCTTCACCTGGTGCTTTTATTTCCTATGAAAATAACATGAATGGCTAAACACTCAAAATTAGTTTTGATTTATATTTGTGAGAGTTTTTTTGTGCAGAAACTGCATTTGAAGGGAAATGTTTGCTTTTATCCTTGGTCTTTCTTACCTGTCCTAATCCACACCCTCCCAGTCAGTTTTCTCTCACTTCTTTTTTCTCTACTTCTAGTCTTACTGAAGCTTTCTTTAAGATGACCTACTGGAAGCTAATTCCAACAGGGCATAATAAAATGCAAGAAGTTCTCAAAAGGTTGATGGGCTTCTATATTCAGCAGGGCTGAATATACATAGCATTGCCTGCTGAGATAACTGAAAGCATTTCCCCAAACCTGAAAATCTGCATATATTACTTCCTGCTGCCAGATAACTGAGGGCAATTCCCCCAACCTGACAATGCCTACTGTATACCAAACTTTACCTTTTGTTATGTATATCTGCTTTGCCTTAGGACAATTTATGTTAATAAAAAGCCAGGGGTCCAGAGACTCAGAGAACTTGGTTACTGAAGCTAGGTCTATGGCTCCTCAAGATGCCTTCCAAATTTATATTTCTAATCTCTATTAATTTACATGCAGCCCCTTCTCCAGATTCCTCAACCCTTCTAGGTGCTGAGAAACACCCTGGCTTTTCTCCTTTCGATTCAAACTGACCTCTCCAGCACCCTGACTCCTGCCTCCTCCTTTTCATGTCCACTCTCTTAATTATCAAGCCCTCAAGACAATGGTCTGCAGTCAGATAATTTTAGGGACAAAACCTCAGGTCTGTTGACCACAGAGACAGAGTTTTACTCTAACTAGAGATAACTCCTAGGCCTCAGTTGTGTTTCAACTCCAGGCCTAGAAAAGTAGCAAAACCAGACAAAGTGATGCCATGCCATGACTGACATTAGGACCAGATGCAATAATTTTCTGCCTTCTAGCACTGACCAGTCAGGAAGGACCACATAGGTGAATACAGGGAAATGCACTACCTGCAACAGGAGTTATTGGAAAACAACAAGCAAGCCAAGAGGGCGAACTCCTTTGTGTAAGAGTTTAAATATTTAGGTTTTGAACACTTGCAGTGGCCACACCTATTCTGGCCATTGACTCGCTCCCAGGTGTGACTGACAGGTAAGCATCTTCCCATGTCACTCAGACCTTTCTGGGCATGCATCCAAGCTGCCTTTGTCCAATCCCTTCCCCCATTGGTCATGGGGAACAGAAGTGGAGAGTGTTAAATTAGCTTCTAGCAAAGCTGTGTAAATGGCAGGCCTATATTATCTAGTCTGACCTTTATTCCTTTCCTGTTAAATAATAACCAGATTATTACAATAGTATCAACACCACCTTCTTTCTGCCTTGCTTCACTTCAGCTACACTGGCCTTCCTGTCTTCTCACACTTCAGATTCATTCCCTCCTCCAGGTTTTCCTGTCCTATCAGCCTGTATCAGATATTTGCTCTCTTCTGCATCACTCTGCTAAAATAGCTTCTTCCCTGACCACCATATCTAAATACTACCACTCTTTCTCTTACCTTCTGTTTTCTTCATAGAACTTAGCTAAACTTGTTTGTGTATGGCCTTGTCTTTGTAAAGTATGAGATTCATAAGGTTAAGGGACTTTGTCTTCTTGACTGACATAAACGTTGCCTGGCATATAAAGTTCTCAGTGACTCCTGGTGGGATGAGTCATGGATTCCTCGAAGCCCCTTTTTAAGTAGTGATGAATGGAGCCATTGCTATTGGTGCTGCAATGGTGACCTCCTTTCTTAGAAACCAGAAATCAGTCTATGAAGTGGTGATGCATAGAGGAGAAAAAAGTTGGTCCTGCTAATTATTGCTTGAAAAAACAAAAGCTATGTTTGAAAAAACAAAAGCTATGTGACTTTCATTTTCTTTACCAAAGGGTAAGCTGACTGACTGCCTGATAATATGTCTATGTCATTTTTCATATTCTATTTGGCTACATATTGTATTTCCTCCTTGTAACCTTTGAGTCTACTTGCCTTCCCTCCCTCCATTCTTCCCTTCCATTTTTTTTTCTCCCAAAATTGCTGTTCATTCTCCTTTAAATGAGATTTTTTTCTGAGTTGGATAAGGTGGGGCAATAGAATAGAATAGATTTACCCTGAAATTGTTTAGAGTGCTGGAAAGGACCTGGAAGGGAAGTCATTTAATCAAGTCTTCCAAGTGTCAGATGAAGACACAGGCTGAGAGGATATGATTTCCCCAAATCCTAGTTAGTGACTGGATGAGAACTTCAAGCCCATGTTTTCTAGGTTCTACTTCAAAGCCAAATGCTTCTAAATGAGTGCCCAAACCAGTACTTAGTTGTTGACTGACCAAACAAATTACATGACAAAAATCCTCACTCAAATATTTGGAGAATTAAGTGAAAAGGCTGTTTGACATATTGAAGTCTTCAGTGTGTGTGAGCTTTGCTTTCCCTTCCCCTTCTCTCCTGGCAGAGCATCCTCACTCTGAAAAACTCGTTTCCCTGGTTTGGCTCATGTTTATTTCCTTCTCTGCATTCAGCTGTGGGTGCCTTTCAAAGCTATTGACTTTTAGCTCTACTATAACCAAAATTGTCTAGAAAGGGGAAAATTAAAAGCTTTCTTGAAAAAAATTACTCTAAGTTTTAAAGTCTGATGTTTCCTTGTCACTGAAGCATGTGTATCACTTTTCACTTTAGAAATGTAATCACTTCTTTAAATTATAGCATTACCTCTACCATACAAAAAAAATTTAACCATAAGATGCTCATTATTTATTATACAAGAGTGATGTTTCCAATTTTAGATAAAGTGAGAAGGATTTACTCTACTGACTTATACTATACAGCTTTATGTGATTCCTAATTAAATACTTACAAAATAAGACAAATTTAAAAAAATTTTAATTACACAAAGTGTCAGCAGAGGGAGCTATTGAAGTTTGAGTATACGTATTTTCCATTGTTCTGGTTCAGGTTTTTGCCTTTGTTTTTATTTTAGATTGTAACATTTGACTTAGACTTTCTCATCTCATTGATATTCAGGAAAAGTTTTATCAGATGCAAAACATGAGGCATTTTTTATGTCTGCCTACCTTCAATTCGCTTATCATCCCCAACATTCCTATAACAATTGTTGGCTTAAGAAAAGTAAGGACAACATTGCAGTTATAATTTAAGAAACAAGAGAACCCATTAGAGCAAATCTGGGTCATCAGGGTCAACTGCTCTGGAGGACATTGCCTTCAGTTGTATACTTGTCAGGCTTCCTGGAGACCCTTGCAGGGTTTCAAAACGCCAACAGGGCTCACTGTGTCCTCACTATCACTCAGTAGTTATATGTGGTGGAATGGAGAACTGAAAGGGTTAACATTCATAGCATTTAATGAAAAAACCTTGGGGTTGGGGGGGGGGCTTGGACCAGATCTGGTATGCACATGCTTGCGTGCATGTGTGAGGATAGCCTGTGGATGGCTGGTTGTAGGGAAGGGAAGTGGGAGAAGTTTGTTCAGGGCTTCCTCCACAGTTGTCATCAGGTCCCTTCCATGGGTCTGATTGACTTCTGCTCTGACATCTTTGTCTCTCCACACCCTACCTTGTGCCTCCTTACTGGACCCTCAGCCTTGGAGTTCTCTCCACTCCAAGCTCATTCTCCACACTTCAGCCATGATCTTCATTTCTCCACCTCTACATACTCTGAATTGTTCTTCTAGGAATTTCTCCTTTTGTGCATAAGTTCAGTGTGGGTGTGGGGAAAATCCTGTAATATTTGTAATAGCAAATTAAAAACAAGAATGGCCCTGGCCAGTGTTTCTCAGTGGTTAGTGTCAGCCCATGCACCAAAGGGTTGCTGTTTCTTTTCCCAGTCAAGGCACATAGCTAGGTTTCAGGTTTGATCCTCAGACCTGGTCAGGGTATGTGTGGGAGGCAATTAATCAATGGGTCTCTTTCACATTGATATTTTTCACTCTGCCTTCCTCCTTCCTTCCCTTTCCACTCTCTAAAAAGGAATGGAAAAAATATTCTTGAGTGACAATTCACAAACAAATAAACATGAGGCTGAATCTGTTTATAGAAAAATAAATTGTGAAATGTTTAACAATGAAATGTGTGGTACAGCATTAATGCTGATTGTGGGAAAATATTTATGTCTTTTCCTAAATTAAAAAACAACAACTCGGCATATATGATCTATATGATCTGTATTATGAGTTTTAAAATTTAACAAATAATTGAAATACAAGACTTACACATAATCCTAATACATAATATAAAGCAATTTTTAAAAAAGGATTTTATGGATAAAGTTTCTGGAAACATACACAAGGCATTTATAACAATGGCTATTTCTGAACATAAGGTGCTAGACTTGCTAGGTACAGGAGGAGGAAAGAGGAGAGATTTTACTCTTTGCCTTATATCTGTCTTTGATTTGAACTATCTACAAAGAGTTTATATTTATAATTGAACTAATTGCAATTTAAACAAATAGATGTACTCATCTTCCAGAATTGAATCCCAGCATCAGTGTTTTCCTAAAGCCTCTCTTACCCCTTAGTCTGATTTAGAGAGTGATCCTTGTGGTCACTGAATTAAAATCTTCTCTCTTTGGGAGGCAGCTTCATGAATAGAACCAGTAGGAGCTTTGAGGTCACTCATCACTGGGTAAAAGTCCCCAACTCAGCCTTTACCTGCTGGGTAATCCCGGGCAAGAAATATAACCTCCTTTAGCCTGATTTCTTCATCATGACAGTGGGAATGTTGACGCCATTCTTGCAGGACTCTTGTAAGGGACAGAGAGAATTTATGCAAAGGCTCCTAGTCTGATGGGGTGCCCAATGAGAGGTATCAGGTATTTCTTTGAGGATGGACCTTGCTTTCTCAATTCTTCTAACTTTGACAATTTGTTGAATAAGTGCAGTAATACTCTTACATCAGATGTTTCTTTTGTGGCATGACATCCTTCTCTAGACTTCTGTGTCAAATTGTACCTATACTTTGTCTCCTTTATTTCAAGCTGTGATCTCAGCTAGCTATTTGGATGAACAATCTTTTCTTTTTTAATTATGAATTTAGCTTTTATTCAAAATTAAATAAGCAAAAGCCAGTTTTTCTGAAACTTTTACAAATTACTTACATAAAAGAAAGTTACTAGGGACAGTCCTAAGTTTGCAACCAATGTTTAAAAAAGTGTTCTAGGGCAGCATGAATATAAACCACGTCATAGCATGGTGATCTGTCATATGAGTAAGGCATAACTAACATTTGGACCAAGACCAGAATTAAGAAACAATCCAGACTATAAAAGCTTAGTTCTACATTAAGATTTTTCTCTTCCCTCAGATCCTTAATGAGTTGTACAATGTCATTGTTGTGAACAAACAGATCATGTCAAACTGTAAGTTACATAGATGGACAGTTAATGTGAAAAAACCCCTAAAATGTACAAAGTAACTGGTACTGAATTGAGTCCTCCATTTGCCTTTATGTACAATTAAATGTAAACCATATTTTCACAGCTTTGAATGTTTTGTGAATAGATGCACAGTACCATGTCAGGTTTGCAATTGTTCCTGAAAACTGGTGCTAGATTTTGTAGCCAGTGCCAGTTGGCCCCTGGGGTGCACATATTTGCATAAATAGGAAAGTGTCATCATCAAAAGGTTAAGACAGTTGGATGAACACTCTTGATTGCGGCTGAATACCAAAGCCTGCTAACATGTTTCTATCAGGCTCTCCTGGCTTAGCACAAGAGGGAACCTAATGGTGACATCCAGCTGCCTTATTAGGAAGAGCACAGTTATAGACATTCTGAATGAAGATTTGGCATTCTCAAATCAGCAATTTAGGCAGTTTCTATCACTGATGGTATGAGTTTTGTCTGGTCAGCATGGAGCAGAGAAAAACAGCTAAGTTGTGCTGTTCCTTGGCTGAACAGAGAGACTGTGGTCTTACCATTTTAACAGTGTCAACCCCTCTTAGGAATTACCCCTATTAGAAATTGTAAGCAAAATTTTGAATGAATTAATCTATAATTTTTTTGCTCAAGTCAGAATGTATTCCCAAGCATCTAATTTTATGTCATTTTGTTTAATGAGGTATAACCAAACATTTTCTTCTGCTTCTTGAGAAGCATTTAGAAGATGGAAGGACCACTGATCAACTTGATTGTTCCATAAAGATATAAATGCTAGTGGCAGCGTTCACTTGTTTAGAAAATGCTTCTGGAATCCAGGACTGCATTAACATGGTAAGGTGATGCATCCAGGTGAGTGAAAAACATGCCAGAAATAGATCCCATAAAAATTCAGTGCTGCCTGTCTCCTTTAGTTCTCTTCAGCAACAAGCTAGCAAGCAGTATGCTTAGTTTTAGCTTTCTGTTTCTTTTGACACTTCACTTTTTATCAAACAAATGCGTTGTTTCATCTTCCGTTTTTTATCTATTTTAAACTTTGCCCTCCTCCTTTTCCGTCCCCTGTGCCAGGAAGCTAATCTTGATAGCTAAGATTGTTATACCAGGAAACAGTGAAAATATGTGTGCATAAAATAGCAACAGTAGAATCCGTTCTTAATGAAATGCATTGTTCTAGCAAGACCCCAGCACTAGCAAACAGCTCAGATGATTCTCCCAGATCATCACTCTCAAATCTTTGCCGATCAAGTCCATAATAAATATAAACATTATATTTATTATAAGTGTAATTTTTGTGGTTGGCTTTATTGGATTCTCTTCTAAGCCATCACCTATTTATGGTGGAGTAGGGTTAATTTTGAGTGGAGGAGTGGGTTGTGGTGGTGTTGTAAATTTTGGTGGATCTTTTCTGGGTCTGATGGTTTTTCTAATTTATTTAGGGGGCATACTTGTAGTTTTTGGCTATACAACTGTAATGGCTACAGAGCAATATCCTGAGGTATGAATATCTAATTTAGTAGTACTAGGGTCTGGTCATGAAAGAGTATGATACTATTGTTTTAACATATTCGGGGTAAGAGTTACTATTTGTAGAGTTTTTGATAGTGCTTAGTAGGGGCAATGTCAAAATTAATAATGATAGAAGTATTATAGTAGAAAATAGATTTATTACTTTTATTTGGAATTGCACCAATTTTTTGGTTCCTAAGACCAACGGATTACTATTATCCTTTAAAAGTTTGAAAAAGCCATGATTTTAATCATGGACACATGAGTTAGCAGTTCTTGTATTCTTTTTCGGTAAATAAGAAATTTTATTTTCTATTGTTAGATTCACAATCTAAAGTTATTAATAAACTATATTTACAGTAAGGAGTTCCCATGATAATTTTTGGGTTGATTATTAGTAATATAAGTGGTGTTAGGTATAGTGTTATGAGGGTATTCTCTCGGGTGAATGAAGGTTTAATATTATGGATATGGTAGGTATTTTTTCCTCGTTGTGTTATGATTAATATATAAAGTGTGTATAGAGCAGTAATAGTAACATTAATACCTAGAAGAATTATGGATAAGTTGGATCATGAGAATATAGCTGTAATTACAAATAGTTCTCCACTTAAGTTGATTGAAGGGGGCAGTGCTAAGTTTGTTAGACTTGCTAATATTCATCAGGCTGCCAAGTTATATTATACCTGGGGGACATGCTCCCTTAAGTACATCTCCAATAGGTCATTTAAAGTGGATAAAACATGGTCGTTTGGGAGGTAGAGTTTCTCTTCCCCTGGAATTTTGAGGTAGAGTTTATTTTCCTCTAGAATCTGCCCTGCCCTGTGACTGCTTAACAACAGAAGGTCATGAAAGTGACATTTGCCTAAATGGGTCTAAGCCTAAGAACATTTGGAAGCTTCTGCTTTTACATTTGGGAGCCCTGAATAGTTATATAGAAATCTGGCTACTCTGTTGGAGAGACCACCGGCCACCACATGGAGGGAAAGACCAATCCATCCCAAGAAAGCCTCTGAGTGGCTTCAGTATCATTCCCTCCTCATTACAACTTGGGAAGAGACCTGTCACTTGTGGGTTTGGCTTTGGGATGGGTAGAAGATGGAAGGGACTCAAGGGGATTGCAGGCGAGGCTAGGAAAGACACCTGTGATGTTGTCTTAGGACAGTGTTTCCGGACTGCCCTAGGGAAGGTGAGGCCATCAGCAGGTCCACACTTCCCTGGGCCTCCTGTTTCCCTCAGCTTCCCAGCTTCAGCCAGGGGACCAGAATTTCCACAGTCAAGGTTTGTGACACAAATTCTGTCCCAAGGAACAAGGTCAAATATAGTTACTTTTTCCTACATAGGAATAAGTTTAAAATCATGCAGATTTTGGATTTGGGACTATCCTTTTTTATACAGTGATTTTCCTCCTTGGTTCCCATCCTGTATCCACTAGCTATCTTTTTTCTTGATGATAGAAGTTTATACCTAATTTACCCACATGTCTGAAATGTTCAAGATTGTAATAGCTTCATTGGTGGCATGAAATCTGCTATTTTTGTTGTAATACAATATACTCATGTATCCAATAACTTGGCCTTAAAAAACCAGTGTGGATGAAAAAGGGACCATATACTAAACCTGACAAGCTCAGGGGAGGCCTGCATGGTGGGCCTTACAACCTGAGACCGAAAGTAACCACATAGAATGATCTGAACACAAACGTGAGTCCTGGCAGGTAGTCACATCCTTAGGCCTGTGGCTTCCTTAACAAAGGTCATTGTTTACCATAAAGGAGCCTGTCTATTATCTTTTGACATCTAAGAGTATATACCTTTGAAATGTCACAGCAATCTTTTTCAGAGCCTTCAAGGAGCTGGAATAGGAGACCACAGAACCTTTTACTGTTCTTTTGTTCTCTGCAAACCATTTCTATGTGCTGTAAGTGTTAACAATCCTGTACCGCACACGTAAAAGTGTGTCTCTCCAGTTTTCTTTTTATTTGATCTCAGAGATTTCCCTGTTTTGCTTTCTCCCACCCCTTTAATCTACCACCAATGGATTTCATGTAATCATCCTTACGTCTCCTTTTATTCTAATGTACAAAATAAGCTGTAAAAATGCCATTCTCTGGAACATTTTCTCAATCCATTGAGATTTTGCTTCCTCATCAATTTTTATCAATTTGACTCAAATAAACTCATCACAATTCTCTACAAGTTTGGATGTTTTTTATGTCGACACCAATATATTGGATCCCCTCTGTACTCTTCTCTGATCACATCCTTCCATCTATTTCCAATAGAATGTCACCATCTTAACTTTGATAGTTATCAATCTCATTATTAATATTTTTATGTATTGGTAAACTTTACAGAAATATTATACAGTGGTACCTCGAGATATGAGTGCCCTAACATACGAGATTTTTGAGATATGAGCCATTGAGCAAGCGATTTTTGCTTTGAAATACGAGCAACATTTGAGATAGGAGTAATCGCTCGGATCGGCCGGCTGCACACGACCCACCAGTTTACCGCAACTCGAGCGTTTCATAGTTTCCCACGCCTCAAGGTTACGGAACGAATTAAACTCGTATCTCGAGGTACCACTGTACTGCATTTTTTTCCCCCGTAGTTTGCTTTTTTTATGGTCCAACATTATATTTGTGAAATTCATCCATTTTGATACAGATAGTTGTATCCACTGATTTTTACTTTTACATAATATCCTGGCATAAGCCTATCTTGCAATTTTTAAAGTCCATTATCTTCTTAATGGATAATTAGGTTATTTTACTTTGCTATTAGAGATAAGATTGCTTTGAACATCCTCTTGCATGTCTCCTTATAGATATAGAAGAATTTTCTCTAGGGCACATATTTAGAAATGGATTACTGGTTTTAGGGTATAAACTTTTTCAGTGTCACTAGATTTTGTCAAATTGTTTTTAGAGTTTGCTGTCATTGTTTATATTCATACCAGCAGTGTTTAAAAAGTCATGTTGTTATTGAATAATGGGTGGAGAAATAGATTAAATATTGTCCAAAAAAGACATAAATTGCCAACAGGTACATGAAAAGGTGCTCAGCATTTCTAATCATCAGGGAAATGCAAATCAAAACCACAATGCAATATTGTCTCACACCTCTTAGAATGGCTGTCATCAAATAGACAACTGATAACAAGTGTTGGCGAAAGATGTGAAGAAAAAGGAACCCTTGTGTAATGTTGGTGGGAATGTAAATTGGTTCAGCCACTATGGAAAACAGTACAGAAATTCCTCAAAAAATTAAAAATAAAACGAGCATATGATACAGCAATTCTATTCTGGTTATATATCTGAAGAAAATGAAACCACTTTCTTGAAGAGATATCTGTACTCCTATGTTCATTGCATCATTATTTAAAACTAGTGGCCCAGTGCACGAAATTCATGCACATTAAAAGGGGATTAATTAGAGGAAATAATTTAATATCCTATTTGCCCTTTCTCTATAATAGTAGTGTCAGAGATGAAAGAAAATTAGTAAAATGTATATGAAAACTTTCCTCCTGTCAGAGTCTGGGGCACACCATGGGACTCAGAGTCAAGTCCCCACCCACCCACATGCACCTCAAAATCATGTGAGACACAGACCTGGCTGGCACGCCCTCCCTACCCCAGACCTGGCCATTCCCACCCTTGTCAAGCCCCACTGGGCAGGGCATGTAGCCTCAGGTACCCTGGCCTGGCACCAGGATGGGGTGTGGCCTGAGGTACCCCAGCCCAGACTGGGGCAGGGGGCATGCCTTGAGGTGCTCCGTCAAGCCCCACCGGGTGAGGGACATGGCCTGAGATCCCCTGTCAAGCTCTGCCAGGTAAGGGGCATGGCCTGAGATTCCCTATCAAGCCCCACAGGAGTGGGGGAGGGCATAGACTCAGATCCCTACTGATTGCTAGTTAAGGCTCCTTATAGAAACTTGGCTTCAGTTGTGGGTGCAGCCATCTTTGAGATGGAGTGATAGTCAATTAGCATATCCCCTCTTTATTAGATAGGATAGCCAAGACATGGAAACAACCTAGCTGTCCCCTGATGGATAGATTAATAAAGAAGATGTGACATATATATATATACATATATTGTAATTTTATTCAGCCATAAAAAATAGGGAAAACCTGCCAGTGTGACAACATGGATGGACTTTGAGGACATTATGGTAAGTGCAATAAGTCAGATAGAGAAAGAAAAATACTGATTAATCTCACTTATATGTGGAATTTTAAAAAATGAATTCATAGAAACAGAGAACAAGTTATTAGTTGTCAATGGCAGTGAATTGGGGATAGAGAAACTGGGTGAAGGTACAAACTTTCTGCTATAAGTTCTGGGGATGTAATGGTGACTATAGTCAATAATATTGTATGGTATATTTGAAATCTGATAGAATAGAGCTGCTAAGCTGAGGCTCGGCAGGTTCTTGGTGCTTTTTCCACAACTCATAAAGTATAAAAAGGGCACTTTTTTCCCTCACAAATTACCCCTTACCTGCCTACTTAGCAAAGGAATCACTTTCTGATAAGTCTTTCTTCACAAAACTAAATAAATTCTACTAATCCCAATGACAACATTCTCTTCGGTGTCCTAGATCTCTGTTAACTATGGAATATTATGTAGAGAAAAATATTTAAAAGTACATATTTGGAGTTATCAGAGACTTTTAACATCTATCTATCAATCTATCTATCAATCATCTATTTCCACACAAATAAATATATATACTATATTATATCATACCATATATAAATATTTCTGGACAGTCAAATTATTTTTAACAATGAAGCCCTGACTTGTTACTGGAAGGTGATGTGACCAAAACAGAAATAATAAGCCTAAGTTTTAATACTGCCTTAAATCCAAATAAAAAAAATCTTATAAACAGCTGGAGAAGAAATGAATGTTTACTTTTGCTTATATGTAACAAGTAATTGTTTTCATCAGAAAATGTGGCATTAGTATGTGTTACTGGAATAGGCTTAAGTTTCCATATTTGATGGGAAAAGGTTAGCCTTTGAAGCATTTTTTTTTAATTTATTTTTTTCCTGACTAGGGTGTTTAGAAACAATTTCTCCAAGAAGCATAAAGAAACATTTGTGATTGCTCTAATTAAAAATGTTATTAGCCCTAGATGGTTTGGCTCAGTGGATAGAGCATCAGCCTGCAGACTTAAGAGCCCCAGGTTTGATTTTGGTCAAGGGCACATGCCAGGATTGTGGACTCAATACCCAGTGGGGGCATTCAGTGGGCAGCAGGACAATGACTCTCTCATCATTGATGTTGCTATCTGTCTCTCCCTCTCCCTTCCTCTCTGAAATAAATAAATATATATATATATATATATTTAAAAAGAAATGGTATTAGCAAATTTCTCTAAAGAGATAGAATGACTAACTGATTTTTCCCATTGTGATAGGCCTCCTTAGTCCCTGGTTTGAAATGATCTTCCACCTTACATTGGTACATCTTTTTGTATTTATGCAGTGTTACATAAAGGTGGCAATAATCTCCTTCATGGCCCCAACTCTGGAAAGTTGAATTTATATGAAATGGAAAAAATATTTAAAGTTTGTAACAATAGCAATAGTTCGGGGGCATGATAAATAAAGTGAATTGAAAGAAGCCACTGAGTCGTTTGGAATATATGTCCATGTGTAACCTTCCAAACAAATGATTCTAAAGATGCTGTTTCATATCTTCCAAATTTACACTAAATGAGTTTAAGTGTATCTGCAAAGTTGCAAGTAGAGAAGTTTATTTATTTATTTATTTATTTACATTTTAATAAATCTTTATTGTTCAGATTATTACAATTGTTCCTCCCCCCCATATCTCCCCTTCACCTGGTTCCCACCCCACTCTCTGCCCTTAGCTCCCCCACATTGTCCTCATCCATAGGTGTATGATTTTTGTCCAGTCTCTCCCTGCACCGTCCTCACCTCTTTCCCCCTGAGAATTATCAGTCCACTCCCTTTCTATGTCCCTAATTCTATTATATTCACCAGCTTATTCTGTTCATCAGCTTTTCAATTCCCTTGATTTTTAGATTCACTTGTTGATAGATATGTATTTGTTGTTCATAATTTTTACCTTTACCATTTTCTTCTTCCTCTTCTTAAAGAATAGCTTTCAATATTTCATATAACACTGGTTTGGTGTTGATGAACTCCTTTAGTTTTTTCTTATCTGTGAAGCTCTTTATCTGCCCATCAATTCTGAATGATAGCTTTGCTGGGTAAAGGATCGTAAGAATCAAGTCAAAGATTTGAAATACAAAGAAGCAAAAAACACTCTACTGAGAAAGAAAAAAGGATTAAAAAATGTGAAGATAGTATAAGGAGCCTCTGGGACAACTTCAAGCGTACCAACATCAGAATTATGGGGGTGCCAGAAGAAGAAAGAGAGCAAAATACTGAAAACGTATTTGAAGAAATAATTACTGAAAACTTCCCCCACGTGGTGAAAGAAATAGACTTACAAGTCCAGGAAGCACACAGAACCCCAAACAAAAGGAATCCAAAAAGGACCACACCAACACATCATAATTAAAATGCCAAGAGCAAAAGACAAAGAGAGAATCTTAAAAGCAGCAAGAGAAAAACAGTTAATTACCTACCCATTCAACTGTCAGCTGATTTCTCAACAGAAACTATGCAGGCCAGAAGGGAGTGGCAAGAAATATTCAAAGTGATGAATAGCAAGAACCTACAAGCAAGTAGAGAAGTTTAAACAAGAGAAGTTTGACCCTTGAACAGCAGGATTTGAACTGCACTGGTGCACTCATATGTGGATTTCAAAAATTAAAATGGCCCTTTCTAACCTTGGGTTTTGCATCTGCTGGATTCAGTAGGCTAGGAATTGAAAACTATTGTTGCATTCCCAACCACAGATTCCCAACCAACGATGGAAAATACTGTTTCCCAACCATTGTTGAATCTGCCAAAAGCAGATTCTAGAGTCAAAGGTTATATGCAGATTTTCCACTGTCCAAATTTTCCAAGGCTTAGGAGTTGGCTCACCTCACCCCCACACTGTTCAAGAGTCAGCTGTATAACCGAAAAAAATGAGGTAGGTCACCAGTGGTCTAAATTTTTATCAGGCAAATCAGCTGTGACAGCTGACTTGTAACCTCAATGAGGGGAAAGGCAATAGAAGAGGTGATGGAGAACATGAGAAATGGAAGCCTTATGGACTCGAATTGTAAAGTCAGAGAGACAGAGAAAACGGTGAGGGAGATGGGACAGAGACAGATACATTAACATCTCCTGCCCTGGGATATCAGTGCTCCTGGTTCTTAGGCCTTCACACTCAGGCTGGTATTTACACCTTCAATCCCCAACTGGTGCCTAAGCTTTGAGGTTGGACTTGGACTCCACCACTGGCTTTTCTGGGCTTCCAGCTTGCAGACAGCAGACTATAAAAATCCCTTCTATAATCCTGTGGCCACTCCCACAAATCTCTCTCTCTCTCTCTCTCTCTCTCTCTCTCTCTCTCTCTCTCTCTCTCTCTCTCTCTCTCTCTCTCTCTCTCTCTGTCTCTCTCTCTGACTATACTATTGATTCTGCTTCTCTGAAACACCCAGGCTAATACGATCTCCATTTACTATTTGCAAAAGCTCTAGGGCAGTGGTTCTCAACCTTTCTAATGCTGTGACCCTTTAATACAGTTCCTCATGTATGGTGACCCCCAACCATACTTCATAACTGTAATTTTGCTATTGTTATGAATTATAATGTAAATACCTGTGTTTTCCGATGGTCTTAGGCGACCCCTGTGAAAGTGTCGTTCGACTCCCAAAGGGGTTGCGACCCACAGGTTGAGAACCACTGCTCTAGGGGATGCTCTGAGTTGTTCAAAGATTTAAAACATTGTCATCAATTCAAGGCTTCCCTTTACTTCCCAGTACTTCTCCTACCAGGTATCTCCATTTGCCTTCACTTTCTTCATTTACTCTTTAGTCTACTCAGCTCTGGCTTTAGTCTAGCATGGCAGGAAAACTTCCTATGCTAGGTCATGGAAAACCTCCTGCCTGCCGACTGTGAAGGACAGTTCTCAGGGTTTAGGTCAGCAGCATTTGATATCATTACCTTTTACTTAAAATGCTCCCCTCTCCTGCATTTCCTGACTCTGCTGCCCAGTTTTCCACCAACCTGGTTTTCCTCTTTCTTAATTTCCTTTGCTAAATGCTCCTCCTCTTCCACTATCAATGTCTTTCAAGGACTCAATACCTCAGGGCTTGCTCCTGGGCACTCTTGTCTTCTGTATCTACAATCTGTCCTCAGTTATCCCTTCTGCTCTCATAGTTTGAAATACCACCTACGTATTTACAGATTACATTAGAACTGATATTTCCAGCCACATTTTTTCACTGTGAGCTACAACTTTATAAATCGCACTGGGAACATCTCCACTTGATGAGTAAACACTGAACATTGTAAATAGAGCTCCCCAACCTCACAAGCTACTGTTCTGCCAGAACTCCACTCTGCTCAGTGTCAGTAAATGCTCAGGCCCCAACATGGAATCAGCCCCGACTTCTCCTTTTCCTCACCATTCACCTTTAACCCCTCAGATATATTTTTTGAAACCACTCACTTCCTCCCAGTTCCATTGCCTGAGCCACTATCATATGGCACCGGTCCCCCTGCGACAGCTTCCTCTCTGGTCCTGCCACTTCAAACCTTGTCCATTTGCTACAAGGCAGCCAGGGAGATTTAAATAATATAAATAACTTCATATCACTTCTATACTTAAATCTAAAATCCTTTCTCTGGCCCATATGGCCCTGAATGTTGGGGCCTCTGCCTATCTCTTGGAGCTTATATTCTCCCCCACTTCACTGTCATGCACCAGGCACAATCTCTTCTTCCGTTTCTTAGTGACTGTAACCCTTAGCCACAGAGGAATACATTGCCTTCGCTCTTTAGAAGTCTAATTCATTCTCATTCGGGTCAAATACCACCTTCTCAAAAAGGCCTTTCTCATGTCGTTGAGCATCCTTGTAATCATTATTCTGAACTCTATATCTCCTATATAAACTAAGCTTTCTCTGTTCTATTATAATCATGTTGATTTCCTTCTTAGCACTCATCACAATCTGCAATAATGTTATGTATTCATGTACATACTTATTCTCTGGCTCTCTCACTGCAGAATAGGTCCTATCTGGGTGGGATGTTTTTTGTCTTATTCACCACTATATTCCTTGTGCTTTGTGGAGGTTCTGGCATATGATGGGCATTTACAAATATTTATTGAATTCACATTTGTATAATATATCATTTCAGGGATATTAGTTCTGGAAGGGTGCTAGGAGTAGATAAAAAAGTATTTTATAAGATTCTGTTACTGCTACCACATGTGATTGGTCATATCAGGGTTAAATCATATATGAACTGCTAAAATATAAGAACACATGTATATATGTACAGTGAGCACCACTGAATGCTTAATAAGTGCTCGGTCATGACGAAAATAGTGCTTTATAATCAATTATACTGTGTAGCTATAAATACAGAATGGTAATCAATCTTTTGAGAAGGAATGGATAAGTGTGCATGACTGGGCAATACATATTATTAATTTAGGAATTAAGCTAGATTTACTTGACACATTCATACTCTGTTTCAAATGGTTGAACTTGTCTAACTTGAAGGAGATTTTGTGATTTATAGACAATGGGTCAATTGTAAAGCAGTTTTTACTGTTTTTTTTTTTTTTTTTTTTTTTACAATTCGTTTTAGGTTCACTCTCCTCATGATAAAAGCTGTTTAAAATATGTTATCTAATCAGAAAAACATTTAGATTTCTTATAGGGCATTAACAACAATGATAATTTCATATATTAATTTTATATTCTTAAGGAAAAATTGTGAGAACTGAGAGGCAAAGGCAATGCAGCAGATAACTTCCAATGTAATGACCCCACCTCCTGGTATTCTTGTGAAGTCTCCTCCAAAATTAGGATATAGAAGACTGTGACTCCTGTCTTGTTTGCCATCTCTTTGGCTCCTGTCATGTACTCGCTCTGATGAAACGGCTGTGGAGGCCTATGTAGGGAAGAACTGACAGCAGCCTCCTGCCAATGACCATGAAAGAGCTGAGGCCCTCCATCCAACAGTTTTTGAGGAACTAAGCCCTGCCAACAGCCATCTCAGTGAGTTTGGAAGAAGACCTGACCCACACGGGACCTTTAGATGAGACCGTGGTCCAAGACAGCACCGTGATTGAAGCCTTGTGCGACACTGACGCACAGGACCCAATTAGACTGTGCCTGGATTCCTGAAGCACAGACACTGTGAGACAATAAACATGTGCTGTTTTAAGCCACTAGGTTTTGGCATAATTTAATATAGACCAATAGATACTGAATATGGCAAACTTTTATAACAGTAAGGGAACTGAATAAAATATTGACAGTATATTCTTTGCTATACCTTTACCTGCCTTAAGTCATTATTCTTTTTTTTCTTACTGTTTAAAGTATTACAAATAGTAGTACATATGTCTCCTTTTTTTACTCCCCCCCCATTGACCTCTTCCTGGCCTTCGCTACCCCCCAGTACATGCCCTCACCTGCCCCCCCGCCATACCCAGTATCCATTGGTTATGCTTAAATACATACATACAAGTCCTTCAGTTTAGAGCAACCCTGTTGTTCACTTTTGACTGCCAATTTCATGAACTTTAACACAATTAGCATAAACAGTTATTGCACCCTAAAATTGCTATTCGCACTTTGTACCAGTAATCAATTTATTGCCTGTTAGCTTCAAATTCATCTTGCAATATCTATTCTGCCATAACGGACAGGCTAACGTTTAACATTTCTCCTTTACAGTGAGCATGGCATCCAGCTGTCTTATAGAGAGTATAGGAAGGACATAGTAGGACATAGGGCTGTTGCTAGCTGGTGGCTGTACTGTCAACTGTGTGAGTGCCCTGCACTGGCCAGGAATTGAGGATGCACGGTATTTTGGTGATCTTGCAGCCTGGTCTGGACTGATGATCACAGACACTGCACTCTGGCACCCAATTCCCTCTGCTTGCCTGCTCCCTCCATACCAGGCTGTCTCCTGAAGCTCTCTCAATGCAGACATTGGGTGCCTCAGAACTCTTGCCAACAACGGTGCCCCCTCTTGCTCTGCACACCTGTGTCCCTGCTCATAGGTTACAGCTCACCTGCACCACAGAGGCTTGCTTTCTGTTTGCCTCCTGACTGTGGACCAGTAAACTTCTCTGCCATTCAGTGACAATGTTACCTTCTCCTTCAAAATCTGAACCCCAGACAGGGGAGGGGACAGTCTTCTGTGTTTGTCTTTCCTTAGATCAAGGGTACCATGTTGAGTTTTTTTTTTATGTATTAGATTTTCTCTTAAACCATTGTGTAGTGATTCTTGGTGTTGTACTTTTTTTTTTGTTTAAGTCACTGTAGATTTTGTCTCCCGATTGGACGTAGGCCAACCCTGGGTCTCTTGAGAAGCACAGGCTGCTCTGTAGTATCTTGACATCAGCATTATGTGACCCCCTTTCCCAAGGGATTCAGAGGAGCAATATGATAAAGAGAAAGCACAGGGCAGGGAATCGGGGAACCAATGGACTGTAACAGCTCAGGCAGGCCCTTTCACTTCTTCAGGAGAATCTATTGTTCTTGCCATGGTGCTGACTGCAGGAATTTCTGTGAATAAGACAACATCCTCATTCAACTTCAAAGAACTCAGTGCACAGCGGGGCAGGCAAGACAGATATAGAACAAAGTATTATAATATAATGTGGATATTTCTACAACTGATATACAGTAAGTCCTCCCTTAACATCATTGATAGATTCTTTGAACTGTGGTTAAACCACATATAATGAAACCAATTAAGCACAGGCTAATTGATGTAAATAAGAATTAGGTTTTTATGGCATCTCTTCAATGTTACAATGAAACTACATTGAACAAAATAGCCATTGAGGACCTGCTATTGGGTACGAAAGGAGCCCCAAGGAGGGGGAGGAAGCCAGTAGCCATTTCTAGGTAAAGAAGGGAAGGCTTTACAAGGAGGTGCTATTTGAGTCCTGAAGGATGAATAAGTTGGGAGGAGGCATTTTTTTATTTTATTGATTTTTTTTACAGAGAGGAAGGGAGAGGGATAAAGAGTCAGGAACAAAAACATCGATCAGCTGCCTCCTGCACACCTCCCACCGGGGAGGTGCCCGCAACCAAGGTACATGCCCTTGACCGGAATCAAACCTGGGACCTCTCAGTCTGCAGGCCGATGTTCTATCCACTGAGCTAAACTGGTTTTGGCAAGGGAGGAGGCATTTCAAGTAGACAGGGCAGCATGTACAAAGGAGAAAAGATGAGATAAGGAAATAAAAAATACTCATAATAGCTAATAAACTTCTAGAGAATTTATTACTTAGCATTCACTAGGCTAAAAGTTTTGCATGGAAGTTAAACCTCATTAATCAATTCTAATGAATTGATTTTTACATAAACCTTATGTGGTTGGCTAGAAAGTTACTTATATCATGGAATCCCAATAAAAATGTGTTGAAGGACGAAAAGTTGAATTATCGTTATTTTGAAAACGAGGACATGGACTGCAGAAACATTAAGCAATTTGTCCATTGCATTTAGCTGCTCTGCTCTGGCCTGTGTGCTATAATTGGGACAAGGACGATGGCAGGAGGGGCATGAGAGGAGGCTGGAAAGGAAGGTAGGGCCACATGATGAAGGATCTTGGGTAATGTCACCTCTTTAAACCCTGTTTCCGACTGCAAAGGGAAAGTGCTGGCCTAGAGGCCCCTAGATCACAGAATCTCTGAGTGTGTCAGCCCACCCACATCCTCAGGGATAAGATTCTGGAACCTTATTTTTAGTGACCCATTAGCCTTTAATAGTCTTCCCATGAGATTTTCTAAGTTTAGAAGGGCAAAATGTATATATTTCCCAAGAAAAGAAGATATGGGTTTGAATCATGACTAATTTTCTGGGGTCACTTGTCTAAGAGTCCTGGGAGTCTGGGATAATGGCTGGTGGAAGTGGGGCGTGCATTGATTGGGGCAGGTGGCTGACTGACCTCCCACTATGAATGTCTGAGGAAGATGAGCTGATGAGAGTGGGTAGCGGTGTCTTTTGATCCCTCCCACAGATGTTGAATTAACAACCACAGTGGCCTTGTATGAAAAATACCAGGTCAGTGACTCTAAGCTAGAATGGCTGTGGCCTGTCTGTGTCAGGCTGCCTCTAGGACAGGTTTGACTTACCAAGAGACCCAAAGCAATGAGGTAGAAAAAGCCCAGGTTTTGAAGTAGTCACAGCTCTGAGTCCCCCTCTGACAGTTACCAGTGGTTTGACCTTAGTCATATTCATTGTAATTCTCCAAGCCTCAGTCTCCTCATCTTAAAATGGTGAAATAAATACCTGTTCTATAAAGTTGCAATTATGCTTAAATGAGATAGGATATAAAGAGTGCTTCTTATGTAACAGGAGCTCAACAACAGCAACAACAAAAGATGAAATTATTATTAATTGAGGCACTTCAAGGTCAGTCTTCTATTCTTGCTAAACCAGAGAGAAGGTGAGGGAGGCAGGTTGAATGAATGACTAGATGAGGGTTAATATAACATTTTAAAGGACATAGATTATTTGAGTGATACTAAACTGGCTTCAAGTTTTATATTAATTTTACTCTGCAGACTTGATGTGGGTATTAAAACCTCTCTCCTGGTATTAGTATGCCTCATCCATTGTTCTCTCAATCGATAATATCGTCATTATTCTTAATTCCTTGGTGACATCTTATGCTAACACATAGCCTCAAAGTATGTCCATTGTAATTACTTTTCCAAGGCATTTGCTGACAAGTTTGATCACATTATAAATTGTTGAATGGTTGCTAAAACCAATTCTATAACCTTGATCTTTTGAGAAATTGATATCCTTCTTTGTTTTCTGCTTGACTTCATGGTGTTCTAACAATTCCTGAGATTTATTAAGGTGTTTCAGAAATGATTTCTTCTGTGTTGGAAGCATAGCCCCCAGTCTTTCACTACTTATAAGACATAGATGCATTTGTTGTTGTTTTGCAAAGGCCGACTTTTCTTGGACTTGGACAGATTTGCTTTTAGGAGAAGCCTCTCACTGAATAGATTATCTGAGACTTCATACATGCTACAAAATGCTTAGAAAATCAGTCTGTAGACATAACAGTTTAATAGGTTTCCATGCAGTCAGCTAAAATTCTGAGCCACAGAGGTGACATTCAACCTGGGTAATATGTTGTTCCTGTTTCTAAAGGAAGAGATGGGAGGATAGCTAAAAAGAAAAAAAAATTACAAAAACTAAAAATGCCTTTACATTTTGGACTAACCTTGTTCAAGGATCTGATATTGTTGAAAGCTCTCAAGGTTAAGTCTTAAGTCACTAGCAAGTGAAGTAGTTAGCTGATGTGATGTAATAGCATTAGGGTTGTCAACGATTCTATCTCTATCTCCATGTCTCTCTCTCTTTCTCTTTTCCTTTGTTCCTCTGTTTATCTCTCTTCTCCCTCCTTTTCTTTTCTTTCTCACTTTTTAATTTTAAAACTAAAAATTCCCCCCCCTCTCTCTCTCTATATATATATATATATATACCATCATACGTATATGTGCATATATGTGCATATATATAATTTTATATAAGTAGGATAATGTCATAATTGTTTAGGGCTATAATTTCTCTTGTGTCCTTTCTTTTGTCCCTCCCCTGTTCTCCTCCCCAAGTCAGGAGAACTTACCCTTTATGAATGTGTTTGGTTTCACGCTCTATAACTATAAACAAACTATATACACACATTCATATATGCATGAGTATACAAAGAGAAGGCAATTTTTCTTAAAATGGCATTATATTATTTGCACTTTTCTGCATTTTCTTTCTTTTTTGTATTTATTTACTTATTTATTTAATAAATCTTTATTGTTCAGATTATTACTTTTGTTCCTCTTTTTTTCCCCATAGCTCCCCTCCACCCGGCTCCCACCCCTCCCTCTGCCCTTATCTCCCCCCACATTGATCTCATCCATAGGTGTATGATTGTTGTCCAGTCTCTCCCTGCACCCACCTTACCCATTTTCCCCTGAGACTTGTCAGTCCATTCCCTTTCTATACCCCTGATTCTATTATATTCACGTTTATTCTGTTCATCAGATTTTTTATTCACTTAATTTTTAGATTCACTTGTTGATAGATATGTATTTGTTGTTCATAATTTTTTGGCTTTTATCTTTTTCTCCTTCCTCTTCTAAAAGAGTACCTTTCAGCATTTCATATAATACTGGTTTGGAGTTGATGAACTCCTTTAGCTTTTTCTTCTCTGTGAAGCTCTTTATCTGCCCTTCAATTCTGAATGATAGCTTTGCTGGATAGATTATTCTTGGTTGTAGGTTCTTGCTATTCATCACGTTGAATATTTCTTGCCACTCCCACCTGGCCTGCATCATTTCTGTTGAGAAATCAGCTGACAGTCGTATGGGTGCTCCCTTGTAGGTAATGAACTGTTTTTCTCTTGCTGTTTTTAATATTCTCTCTTTGTCTTTTGCTCTTGGTATTTTAATTATGATGTGTCCTGGTGTTGTCCTTTTTGGATTCCTTTTGTTTGGGGTTCTGGGCGCTTCCTGGACTTGTAAATCTATTTCTTTCAGCAGGTGGGGGAAGTTTTCAGTAATTATTTCTTCAAATAGGTTTTCAGTATCTTGTTCTCTCTCTTCTTCTGGCACCCACTAATTCTGATGTTGGTGAGCTTGAAGTTGTCCCAGAGGCTCCTTACACTATCTTCACGTTTTTGGATTCTTTTTTCTTTTTGCTTTTCCAGTGGTTTTTCTGTTTCTTTGTATTTCAAATCTTTGACTTGATTCTTGCATTCCTCTAGTCTGCTGTTAGGTCTCTGTATAATATTTTTTATTTCAGCCAGTGTATGTTTAATTTCTAGTTGGTCCTTTTTCATCTCTAGTTGGTCCTTTTTCATCTCCTCTTGGGTTTCGCTAAATTTAGCCATCTTTTCTAGGAAATTCTTGAAAAACCTTATAAGTGTGGTTTTGAACTCTATATCCAGTCATTTGTTTTCTTCCATTTCTTTCCTTTGTGATCTGTTCCTTTGCCTCTGCATTTTTGCTATGCCAGAAGAACTTCTGTGCTGGAGTCAGCCTTATGATACAAGACTTGCAAAATTGCAAAAGTCTCTCTGTTGAGCTTGGAAGGGGTGGAGTCTCAGGGCTGAGCAGACAGCCTTGGCTTCCAGTCATCCCTGCCCTCTGCTGCCCCTGGGTCTCAAATGTCTCTCAGTAATCACTGAAGCCCTCTCTGTGCATACCTGCATGCATGTCTCTAGACCTCTGCCTTTCCAGTTCCTGTCTGCTCTGGGACCTATATGAGTCTGGGTCTCCAGGGTCTCACCCAAAACTGGGGTTCATTGCAGTCAAAAGTGGAGTTCAGCGCAGTTGGGAGGCTTTGTCTCCAGTGCACTAGAGAAAGCCAGCAGCACAATCAGCAGTCTGTCCTCTCTGTGCATAGTGGTGTGCATGCCCCCAGACCTCTGCCCTTTAGCAGCTCCCATAAATTTCCATGCACTGCTCCCTTTTCACGATAGTCCAGACTCCCCCCATATGAGTCTCACCTGAAACTGGGTTTCAGTGCAGTTGGAAGTGGGACTTAGTGTAGTCAGGAGTCTCTGTCTCCTTCCCACCAGAGGAAGTCAGCCAGGCTCTGCCACCTGTCCTCTTCACACACATGTCTCCGTACCTCAGCTTTTTATAGCTCCTCTGAGTCTCCATGAGCCCCTCTCTTCCCTTTTGGTTGTAGAATTTCCACTCAGCCAGCTTCCTGTGGTTCTGTCTGATGTCTGTTCTGTCTTTTAGTTGTAGTTTTAAAAATGTTGTGTGAGGCAGCAGTTTAGGTGTTCAATTATGCCTCCATCTTGGTTTCTCCTCTTTCTGCATTTTCTTGATCTCACTCAAGAAAACTTCAAGGAACTATCTCCAAGTTTGTCTATAATTCTAATTCATTCTTTTAAGTCAGGGGTGGGGAACATCTGGCCCAAAGGCCGTATAAGGCTTGAGAAATCATTTGGTCTGGCCCTGCTAAAGCATTAAGAGTGAGTTAATTAAATGTTTGACCAAATATAGCAGGCTAATTATAAGATGATAATTTGGTATGGCCCTTGAATAATGTTATAAATATTCAAATGGCCCTTGGGAGGAAAAAGGTTCCCCACCCTTGTTTTAAGTGATGTAAAATATTTTATGATGTAAATTAATCTCAATATAGTCACCACTGTCCAAATTAACAAATATCCACTGTGCCCATTTATGATACTTTAATCCTAATGAAAAAATCATATTGTCCCTCTCTTCTTTTCTAATTTGTTTATTTATTTCTTTTAAATTTTGATTTTTATTATTTGGTTAATACATTTTTTTATGATGTACCTAGATTATAGTATATGCAACCTCTCAAATTTTCTTCTAACATTTTTATTTATTTAATTTATTTATACAGTTAGCTCTTGTATATAGTATAGAGAACCAGCCAACTTTATTTTTTCCTTATGGAGCATTGGCTATGACATTATGCTTTTTAAAATAATCAAATTCATTGCTCAGGAAATTAATGTATCCCACTGTCCCATATGCACTTGGATATATGTCTAGATTATATATTTTATTTTATTTATTTATTCATTTTAATCTATTTTCATGTCAATGCCATGCTGATTTTTATTACAGTGGCTTTATTATATATCTCCCATTGTCATTAGATTTTTAAATAGTTTTCTGGCTATTCTGGATATTTATTCTTTCATGTAAAATTCAAGATAATCCAATTGAGATAAAATACTTTTTTGGGATACTAATTATAAATACATTGATCTACATATTACTTTTGGAAGAATTGACATTTTTATCATTGACTACCCACCCAACAATATTGTATCCTTGCATTTTTCCCAATTTTGTTTTATGGTTTTTAGTAATATTTGTAGTATTCTTCACATATATACTGTCTTGTTACTGTTCTATAGTTTTGTCACTTCTGAGAATGGAATATTTTCCATTTGCATTTGTAAGTGTTATTATTACTGCAGGAAAAAATCTATTGCTTTGGCAATATTTATTTTGAACCCAGGAGACAGATTATTTCAGTAAGTATATTGGTAATATTTATCATTCATTCAACAACCATAAACCTGTCTGTTTTCTTATCACAGGTTTTCAGAGTGCAGATGCTCTGAGACAGATATTTATTTTTTATTTTTTTTTAAACAGAATCACCAATTTTTATTCTGATATATATATAAAATTCGTATACTGAAGGGGTGGTCCCTCAACCTGCTTTGCCACCTCTCACAGTTCAGGAGCCCTCAGAGGTGGGAGGCAACCCTGTGATCAGGGGAAGGAGATGCCTCATCACACCTCTGCTGCTGCCACTGCTGGCAGTGCAAGCCTTGGCCAACCCTGGTTACCTGAGCTCCAGAGGCCCTGTATAGCTGGGCAGCTGACATCTCAGGCTTGCTTTTGACTCAGGGCGGCCCTTGGCACTGAAGGCTAAAGGGACTGGGGGACTCCGGAGGCAGGCATGCAGAGCAGCCAGGCCTGCCTGGGGGCAGGCCTGGCCTTGCTGCCCCAGCAGGGCTGAAGGGACTGGGCACCGCCATCTTGTGGCTGTGGGCATCACCATCTTTGAGGGCAGGACAGTCAATTAGCATATTCCCTCCTTATTGGCTGTGGGCATATACAGAGAAATATCAATGTGAGAAAAACATATAGATTGGTTGTCTCTTACATGAGCCCAACTAGGGTCCAGGCCAGGGAGGAACCTGAAACAAAGGTACATGCCCTTGACCGAAATCAAACCTGGGGTCCTTTGGTCCAAAGGCCAATGTTCTATATATTGAGCCAAACTGGCAAGGGCTTTTCTATATATTTTTTATTGTTGCTAGTATCACAGATAACTCCCATTTCCCCTCCCCCCTTTTCTTCCTTACAGCCCCTACCTAGCCCCCACCCCGGGGCTTCACTACCCTATTGCCTGTGTCCATGGGTTGTGCATATCCTATCTAATAAAAGAGTAATATGCAAATTAACCATCACTCCTTTACACCAAAAGCCACGCCTGCCAGCCAATCAGGATCAAATATGTAAATTAACCCAACCAAGATGGGTACGGCCACAGAGAGAGCAGGAGGGAGGCTTGAATTTCCCAGGCGATGCAGGAAGCCAAGCTTTCCGCACACCCTGGCTGCCCAGAGCTCCATTATAGGCTACAAAGTTTCAATTATAAAAGATAAATAAATCCCAACAAATATGGCAGCAGCCATGGAGCTGGAGAGAGCAAGAGGCTAGGGTTTTTCCCAGCAATGGAGGAAGCCAAACTTTCTGCACAGCCTGGCTTGCCTTGGCCTCCAGTTAAGGCTACAAAGTTTCAATTATTGAACATAAATAAATCCCAACAGAAATGGCTGCCACTACTGAGTGAACAGAAGGTTTGGCTCTGCTCCAAACTACAAATTTTCAATTGTAGAAGATAAATAAATCCCAGATACCAGAGCCTCCACTTGGCTGCCAGAGGGCATAGTTGGCCTGCAAACCACTATAGGCCCCTCACCCAGGCCACCCCACATCCCAAGGGAACCTCCACCCTGATCCGGAACACCCTTTAGGGCAAACCAGCTGGCCCCCACCATGCATCAGGCCTCTATCCTATCTAACAAAAGAGTAATATGCAGATTGACCATCACTCCAACACACAAGATGGCTGCCCTCATGTGGTCAAAGATCCTGCCCCCTTGTGGACACAAGATGGCCAACCACAAGATAGTCAGCAGGAAAGGGTAGTTGAGAGGGACCAGGCCTGCAGGGGAGGTCAGTTAAGGGGGATCCAGGCCTGCATGGGAGAGCAGTTGGGGGTGACCAAGCCTGCAGGGAAGGTCAGTTAAGGGCAAACAGGCTGGCAGGGGAGCAGTTAGGTATTAATCAGGATAGCAGGGGAGTAGTTAGGGGGTGATCAGGCTGGCAGACAGAGTGGTTAGGGGCAATCAGGAAGACAGGCGAGCAGTTGGGAGCCAGCAGTCTTGGATTGTGAGAGGGATGTCCGACTGCCCATTTAATAGGCAGTCGGACATCCCTTGAGGGGTTCCAGATTGGAAAGAGTGCAGGCTGTGCTGAGGGACACCTCTTCTCCCCCCATGCAGAAATTTTGTGCACCATGCCTCTAGTAAATATATAAGTTTATTGGTCTATGAGACAGATATTTTAGTTTGTGAAGGTGGGATGCATCAAAAGTCCCTGTGTTGCCATTTGGAACTCTGGAAGAAAGGCAATAGGTACCAGTACTGTTACTTCTCTGACTTGTTCTAGAAACTATTTAGTTAATTACTGTGTTACTTTCAGTTCCTTGATTCACACATCTATAGACTTTCATGAATTTTTTATAGCAAAACAGAGTTGAATGCTCTGTTAAGATATAAATAGGTAATCATTACCTTGGAACTCCTATGTATTCATTTAATTATGCCAGAAGACATGGTGTGGTCTGATGTAGTTCAGGCTCTTATAAATGTGTACTGATAACTTGCTTACATCTCCTTCTTTCCAAGATAGACAAAATAAATTTCTTGGTTGTATTTCAAATAATTTTTGAGATACCAGGATACACATCATTTTGGTGATTAAGCATAGATCCTGTCTCTTCTGGACTTAGACTCATATCATTTTGTATAGCTCTGGAATAATTTTGATGACTATAATAAATCAAAGATATCTTTTCCAATAATTTGCTACCTCATAATCCTGATAAGACTGTTAATCTTTATTATTGCCTGTCTAGACTCTTGCATCTAGTAGTTGATTATGAGAAACCTGAATTGTACATTAATCTCTCTCTAGTTTGTTTTCAATCTTATTAACTGAAATTTATAAACCAATTTATGTTTATATGATCCTAGAACAAGAATATTCTGATGGATTTTTTTCAGAGGCTCCACATACATAGTAACTAGTGATTAATAAGATATTCTCTAAGTGATGTAGCTATTAAACTTTTGGGGTGGGCCAAATATAGACTCTGGTTGAGCTTCATGACAGACAGATATATTCTGAGTGCCTGATGATTATGCTGAGTGTGGGTGAGAGATACTCAAAGATTAGAATCATGTCAGGTTACTCTGATCTCTTTCTTCTCCATGTTGCAAAGAACAATGAATTATATTAATGTAATTTCTTAATGTTTCCCTTGTTACTATTCACTTCTCCCAGATAGACATTATGTTCCTTGAAAGTAGGGATAATTTTTATTTATTTATTCATTTTTGGTCAATATTTATCACCTAGCATAGTATTTCACACACTTAGTGAGTGTTATTGATTTGCAGGTTTGGAGGGTTAAGTCTGATCTGGCTGTCCTGGGCGGGGTGATGCAGTCACTGGTGCCACATCAATAAGATAAAACCTCTCATGTTGTTTTCCTGCTGCTGCCACATCTTTATACAGAGATAAAGAGTGTTAAGGCTCAACACCTGCATTGAGTCCTCGGGGAAACCAGAGTATATGAAACAATTTCTGATGAGTCAATGTTAGCTCCTGGGTAGCAAATTACCTCTGTTAGGGCATAGCAGGGGGTAGCAGCTGGCAGTCCAGATGACACCCCCTTCTATTTAGAGTGCTCAGACAGGTGGCAAATTCGCAGAATCAGAATGCTTTCTTACCTGGGTCACGAGACCCTTGCCCTTTAAGTTCGCAGTTTAAAGGTGTAGGTTGAATTTAGTAGATGTTTCCCATTTTCCCCTTGTTTGAGTGTGGATTTCTTATATTCTTGGCTCTTCGGAAAATACCAAGAAATATTTTGCCTTTTAAGAGACAAAACTCCTATAGGAAGAGTAGTTAAAGAGAAACACATCCTGAGTGTCTATGTGAGAAAGGTAGAAAGTGGGTGATTGATTTGTACTTTAGGGTCAGGGCGACTGAAAGTTCAGGGTTAGTATCCAAACAAGAACTGTGTGTTCTCCTTGAAGCAGTCAATGTTGTGGTTCAGGGCAGAAATACTAGTAATTGCTACATTAATTACATGCTTACTATGTATCAGACATTTTATATATATTCATAGTTAATCCCCACAACAAATCCAAGAGGTAAGTGTAATTATCCCCATTTTGAAGATGAGGAATGAGGTATAAAACCCATAGAACAGTTAGATTATTTACCAAGTCATTTAGCCAACAAGTAATAGCACTTAATGTGGGCTATGGCAATAAGACCTCCAAACCCATGAACTGATTAGCTCTCTATTATACTAACAAAGTGACACACAATTGGCTTAGCAAAGACTATTCCTTATTGTTTTGGGGTTGTAGTCATTAAGCAGGGACCTTACCCTACACAGTAATTAATAACCTACTAATTAATAACCTACTATGTTGAGTAAAGACTTTCTTTAAGCAAATTACTAATATAAGTGTGAATTTTACAGATTATTATATAAATATCTACTTGCATTTATTTAGGGTAATACATTTAAATTTGCAACCGCGTGCACATATTGTTTCATATTACACATCTTTACAGTTTTCATTTTAAAATTGGAGAACCACACTTGACCACCAGATGGCAGCAATGTAGGATTTTGAAAGCCTCTTAAATAAAAGCTCTTTCCAGAGACTTAAATTTCATTAATTCACCTTGTGTCCTATGAAATATACTTTTACATTATCTGGGAAGAAAGGCTTATTTCATTTTGGCAAAGGAAAAATTGAGCTTAAATGCTGAATTATTGGAAACCTAAGTTAATGAGGCTTTAATATAAAGACATGTTTAAATAATCAACAGGATAAAGTCCTTTGTAAGGAATCTAGCACATTAATTATAGCATGTAGATATATAATTTTAAGTAAAAATATTTCTTATCTTGAAGTAGGACAGAAAAAAACCCTGTACTTGGTTGCACTCTGTTAGGTGTAGGTTTAAATTAGACTTTGGACTTCTCTATGATAACACTACTTTTCTTATTTTTAAAATTATTTTGATCCTCACCTGATGGTATTTTATTAATTTTTAGACAGAAAGGAAGGGAGAGAGAGAAATACCTATGTGAGAGAGAAACATCCATCAGTTGTCTCCATACGAGCCCCTATAGGGAATCAAACCAACAACCTACGTATGGGCCCTGACCAGAAATCAAACCTGCAATCTTTTGGTGTACAGGATAATGCTCCAATCACTAAGCCACTCAGCTAGGGTAATAGCACTACCTTTTAATATTACAGTGTATGATTTAGACTGTTTTCTCCCATTAGTCTGAATCAATGTTTATTTTATCACATAGTTCAATACCAAGTTCATCTACAGTAATGGTAGGAGTAGTAGCAATAATAATAATAAAAATAATATATACTATTAAAGGAACTTTGAAGAGTTGACCAGCATATTCTATCTCATTTTGTGACTCACAGCTGGTAAATGGATTTATACATAAATTTGGTAAAATATTAGAATATTAGTTTAGGAAATACTTCCCTAACTTTTTCTTACTTTCCTAGATAATTATTTGGGGTGAAATATCGTTGCATTCAATTAAGAAGTTGCTGATTTATGAAGGACAGCATTTTATTTTATTTTCAAAAATATATTTATGTTGATTTCAAAGAGGAAGGGAGAGGGAGAGAGAGATAGAAACATCTCTGATGAGGAGAGGGAACCATTGATTGGCTGCCTCCTGAATGCCCTCCACTGGAGATCAAGCTCAAAACCCAGGCATGTAACTCTGACCAGAATCAAACCCGGAACCATTCAATATCCCGGCTGACTCTCTAGCCATTGAGCCCAACCAGCTAGGGCAGGACAGCATTTTATTACTACTTCTTTTGACAGGACAACCTATAAAATAATAGATTGCAATAATTGTCTCAAGGGATGCCTTAAATCCCAGAACTGTCCAGCGATGACACAGAATGGGTCCTACACCAAGATCTACAGGGCCCGAATTTTCATCCTGAATTTGCTGCTTGACTAGTTGTTGGACTGTGACTCGCTTATTTCTTTGCCCTTTAAACAAAAACATTGGACTAGATGAACTTCCTTTCTACCTCCCCAAACCTTATGACCTTGCAATATGTCCCCAAAGACAAACATAAACAGCTCAGTTTGAAATCTATGCAGGAAAATAGATGCATAATGTTCTGGAAGGTCACCTTTGTCCCAAACTCTTAGATGATGGATTCCAGAGGGAATCCCTTTGGTAGGAGTCAGTATGTCCCTCATGTGCAACTATTAGTGAGGTTTTGTAAAATGACAGACAGCATTCTTGGATTATATTCAATTTAAAATTACAATTTAAAAAATATTAAAAATCACTTAACTCCACATCTAATGTCAAACCCAGGACTTAACAGGTTTCCAACACATCTGAGAATTCATTAGTGTTCCTTTTCCTTTGTTCTTTGACTTCTCTGACTCCTCGCTGAGTGTACTGATTCTCTCCCAGCCAGGCAAGGAGATCTAAAAGTGTCTGCCTACAATACTTACTTTTTAAATGCAGAACAATTCCTCTCCCAGGGCTAGTATTAATTATACTGTCAGGATGCGGTGGTAGAGTTAGCTCAGTTAAAAAGAAAGAAAGAGAGAAAAGCTTCCAATAACTGGAGGCAGAATTCTCAGGTTAGGAGACAGAAGAAACACTTGGTGGACAGGGACTGAAATTTCCCTATGACCCTCTCTATGGATGTGTGAAGGATAATAAATAATCTCTTTTTTGTTTGGCTCCATATCTAAGGCTATTTAACCGATTTCTACCTCAGAAGAAAAGTCCTTGTCTGTTCTTAGAGCATAGATAGGGTAGACTCTCCCTCTACTCTTTGTTCGGGGGTTCTATGTACAGTGTCTTAGGACCTAACCATCAATTGCACTAAAAACCAGCCACTCATCATGGTCGTCTATTTTGCTTCCATTGCTGTGGGGGCTCCACACCACCTTCAGCCAGGCTCTCTGAACCTTAGTTTCATCATAAATAACATGGAGGTGTTAATATCTACCTATGATAATTATGCAAATGTATGCAGGGAGCCCTCACATAGTACCTGGGATGTTTCTAAACCTCTTTGCTCTTTTCTGTTTTTTTTAAAAATGGAAATTATTGGGTGACATTGGTTAATAAAATTAGATAGGTTTCAGGTGTACAATTCTACAATATACAGAGAGTGTACACTGAGTGGCCAGATTATTATGATCTTTGAACATTTAATAATCTGGCCATTCAGTGTATATTCAATATGCAAATTGTCCTCTCGACCGGGAGGTCGAACAGCAGGCAGGCTGGCCAACTGCCCACGTCCCCTCCCCCTGGTTAGGCTGGCCAGACCCCATCCATGCACAAATTCTGTGCACCGGGCCCCATATATATATGTACACACACACACACACACACACATATATACTAAAGGCCTGGTGCACAAAATTCGTGCATGGAGTGGGGAGGGCTGCCCTCAGCCCAACCTGAATCTTCTCCAATCTGGGACTCCTTGAGGGATATCCAACTGCCCATTTAGACCCGTTCCCACTGGAATCGGGCCTAAACGGGCAGTTGGACATCTCTCTCACAATCCAGGACTACTGGTTCCAAACTGCTCACCTGCCTCTGCATGATTGTTCCTAACCACTTCTGTCTTCCAGCTTGATCACCCCCTAACCACTCCCCTGCCAGCCTGATCCATACCTAACTGCTTCCTGGCTGGCCTAATTGCCCCTAACTGCCCTCCCCTGCAGGCCTGGTTGCCCCCAACTGCACTCCCCTACTGGCTCAGTCACCCTTAACTGCCTTCCCCTGCAGGCCTGGTCCCCCACAACTGCCCTCCCCTGTAGGCCTGCCCCCCCCCACTCCAACTATTCTCCACTGCAGGCCTGGTGCCAGACCTTCCCTGCTGGCCTGGTCTATCCCAAGTGCCCTTTTCTGCTAGTCTGTTCACCCCTAACTGCCCACAACTGCCCTCCCCTGCTAGCTATCTTGTGGTGGCCATCCTGTCCACATAGGTCGAACCATCTTTGACCACATGGGGGCAGCCATCTTGTGTCTTGAAGTGATAGTCAATTTGCATATTACTTTTATTAGATAATATATATATATATATATATATATATATATATATATATATATTATGCATTCAGTGATCATAATAATCTGGTCACTCAGTGTAGATTGTATTGTGTGTTTACAATCCTAAGTCAAGCCTCCTTCCATCACCATTTATTGCTTCTTTACCCTTTTTCTGTTCTTTTCAACTCTCCTCAAGTTCTTCCAAGAGTGACAGTAGTCAACAGTTTTCAGGGCTAGAGTCCCCAAATCATCTTCTTCTTGCTTTGTGTTTTCTCTGCATATACAAAATTATTGAGATATATATAACCTTATATTAGTTTAAGATGTGCATATGGTCTTAATATGATTCCCAGATTTTTGGATTTAGTGACTTGTAAAATTTAAAGGAAGTTTTGAGGCCTGATACACTGTTGCAGACATTTTATTTAGCCAAGTACATTAAAAGCATCTACCATTTGTCATCATTATTTCATAGAAGATATGATGTTGAAATAAAGGACAGTCTTTAAATGTAATCCATCTAGTGTAACAGGAATAAAACCACAGGTGCTGCCTGCTTCAGTGAGGAAGGAGTCTGTGTCATGGTGACAGGTAAAATGTCCCTTTCCCAAAACACACACACACACACACACACTCTCACACACCAGACTGGAGAAGGTCAAGAGGCTGTGGGTAGGTATATTTGAGAGGTTAGCGAGCCACTGGCAAGAAAGAAATATAAAAAGAATAAAGAAGCAAAATAGATTAGGAAGCAGGTTGGGTTTAAGAGAAGGAATCTTTTTAAAAAATTGTTTATTGATTTTTAGAGAGAGAGGAAGGGAGGTGGAGAGAAAAAAGGAGAGGTGTGAGAAGAGGGAGAGAAAAACATCTATGTGAGAGCAAGAGCACAAAATGATAGGCTGCCTCCTGCAAACCCCCTTCTGGGGACTGAGCCCACAACCTGGGCATGTGCTCTGACCCATAATCAAGCTCAACCTTTCAGTGCACAGGACAATGCTCATATGTCTGAGACCCGCTAGGGCAAGAGGAGGAATCTGATGGAGTGAAGCTGTGGGAGAGAGAATGAGAGATGGGAAAAGAGGACCTTCAAAATTTTAGTGTTTTTTTGTCCCCCCGACCCTGAAACTATATTTTCTAAATGTTTGGGGACAGAGTAGAAGCTAACTCATCCATAACTCCTGTTTGCCTACATTTCCTTTTCATTCAAAACTTCTCAGTATTGGTAACCTAGTTGGGTGTTTCTTAGGAAATAGATTCTGAGATGGAGTTTTGGGTGCAGAAAATTTCCTAGGGAGGACTTGCAGGATCAGTCCCCAGGAGAAGTGAGGGTAGCGCACCTAGGCATAAGATGCTGAACCCAGGTTCCCCCTAATATGAGGCTCCTGGGCACAGGGATGGCCCTTTTGTCTTTATAATCACAAGGGCCAGTCCTGGGGTGCAGCAAGCCCCAGAAAGGGTGTGACTTTGGCCATATGATTCTCTCTAACTACGGGGAATTCCTGAGTGGGAAGGAGCTGAATGCCACCTGCACCAAAGCTCTCAGTAGTGGGTTGTCAGAGTTTCAGGGTTGAGGAGGGCATCTGGGTGGGGGCATACACCACAGTACCCACTACAGCAGGAATCTACCTCCTCCTTCCTTTTAGAGGCTTAAGGACTCCCAGAACTGACCACAGATCCCAAAGTCCTTGTCATCATTCTGTGTTTAAAGGCAGTCTAGAAGAACTTACGCAAAGGGGATTTAGGAAGTCTCAGGGAAGTTTCTGAGAGGTGTTTGGTTGGCTTTACTATTCCTATCAGTCATCTTAATACTTATGTAGACCTCTGTGAAGGGAGTGGAGTGCCTGTAGCTTCAATTTGTGTTTTTATAGGTAAGGAGGCTGAGGCCCAGTAAGGTTAAACAACTTGCTCAAAGTCGCATAATTAGTGTTAGAATCAAAATAATAACTCGGAGACATGATTCCAATCTCCTGCTCATTTTCCTCACCATCAACCCACTGGTGTGGCTCATGAACCAGATCACAATTTGATTCCCAGTCAGAGCACATGCCCAGGTTGCAGGCTCGATTCTAAGTAGGGGATATGTAGCAGGCAGGTGATCCAGGATTCTCACCGATCATTGATGTTTCTCTCTCTCTCCCTCTCCTTCCTCTCTCTGAAATAAAAAAACATATTTTTAAAAAAGAAACTGATAGAGTCTTATTTTGGCAAATCCACAGGACAGTTTTTAGTCCTGTTCTTACTTGATTTCTCTGCAGTATTTAATCATTAACCATTTCCTTTCAAAGTATTTTCTTCTTTTGCTTCTGTGAATCTACAGTCCTGGTTTTCTCTTTTTCTGGATCATTTTTCTCTGTCCATCCATTAAGTATTTTTGTTCCCTGATATTTGATTTTATGCCATCTTACCGTTGTCTTCTCTCCAGATGATCTTATTTACGCTCATGAAGTAGTTACCTTTTAGGCTATTGACTTCTGAGCTGACATCTCTATTCCAGATTCCACTTTTGAAGCTTGTCTCCAGCCAGCTGCTGTTTGTCAAGTGCTCCAAGCTGTCATGTTGTCCTTGGTGTTCTTGTACATAATGTCCCCTTTGCCAGAGATGCACTTCCTTTTGACGCCCTCTTCACCTGGATATCTCCTTTTCAACCTTCAGGTCTCAGTGTCAATGGTACTTCTTTTGGGAAGTCTTCCTGTGGCCCTCGATGACTCAGTCAAGAACCTCTCTATGGGCTCCCACCGAACTTTGTATTTAGTCCTATTGTTACATCTGGTACCAGTTCCATGGACTATAAGTTCCTTGCATGACATAGACTCATGTAAATTTGATTGATTGTGACACAGACCTGGAGCCTAGCTTCTGGGAAGCTGAATCTGACACTGTGGGTGAGAGTAGGGTACCTTCAGAGTAAAGGCTCATGCACAGGCCTTATCTCCTTGGTGTGCCTCCGTGTCCCTATGTGTCAGTGGCAATGAAGATGAGTGTTTATGGTGCAGATCTCCCAATTCATATTGTGACTGATTCCACTAATAGGACTCCTCCAGAAACGAGATAAAGATAAATGATAATTGTTGCAAAGGTTTATTTATTTATTTTTAAAATGGCTATAGAGTCATTGTCACTGATGATGGTCAAGGCCTTTTCATAGCCTGGCTTAATTTTTATTTTTTTTTAAATATATTTTATTGATTTTTTATAGAGAAGAAGGGAGAGGGATAGAGAGTTAGAAATATCGATGTGAGAGAAACATCAATCAGCTGCCTCTTGCACACCTCCTACTGGGGATGTGCCTGCATCCAAGGTACATGCCCTTGACCGGAATCGAACCTGGGACCCTTCAGTCCACAGGCCGATGCTCTAACCACTGAGCAAAACCGGTTAGGGCAAGCCTGCCTTTAGTTTTTCAAAAATACTGCTTCCTTCTCCTCCTCATCACCACTAATAACACCACCTTGCAAATCTGTATCATTTCCCTTTCACTGAAAGTAAGTCCCTCTAAAGGCATCCATTTCATGGACAATTATTATTATTATGCCGATGCAGAGCACATCGAATGACAAGAAATAAAAACGATTGACTGCTACTGCAGACTTGTCACGTTTGATAGTCTCAATTTTATTTCCCTGTTGTGTAGAGAAGACGGTGCACTGTCTGAAATGTGAGCCCACATTCATTATCTATCCAATTCTACCCTCCATTTGCTTCCCCCATTGATTTTTGAGGCCACATCAAGGTACAGAAGAGGTATCTCCAGAAACAAAAACAACCTACAACTATTTTTACTCTGGTCATGGAAACAACAAATCTTCTATTTGTAACAGAAAATGAGGAAACATATTGAATGCTCGTGCCTATTTATCTCATCCCCTTCTGTATAATCGAAGGAAGATAACACGCTGTCACTTTTCTGCTCATGGCTTCCTGTGGCTCAAGGAGGCTGAGGAGGGGCTGGAGCGTTTATCTTATTGGAAAACAGTCACCGTCCGCCCGTGTGGCTCAGTCATTGAGCGATGATCTATGAACCAGGAAGGAGGTCACTGTTCAATTCCTAGTCAGGGCATATACCTGAGGTTTTGAGCTCCATCCCTAATGAGGGACATGCAGGAGGCAGCTGATCAATGATTGTCTCTCATCATTGATGTTGCTATCTCTCTCCTTCTCCTTTCCTCTCTGAAATCAATAAAAAATACATTAAAAAGTTTTTGTTTTTTTTTTTAAAGAAAATAGTAGTTTTTGTCTTGTCTAGGGAGGCATACTAGTACTTCCTAAGGTTATCTCTGGCGCTTTTCTGTCCTGGTATCAGTCAAAAGTGCTGGCCTAGATTTTCATAACAGAACAGAAGCAGCTCTAGCTGGGGGTGTGGCCAGTGGCCAGGCAGGTGTACCTTCAGCTCCTCCTGAGGGACAGTGTGGTGTAGTGGAAAGACCACAGGTGTTAGAACCTGCCAGACCAGGCCTTACATTGCAGTTCTCATACTTCCTTGCTGTTACTAGAAATTTCCAAGACCCAGTTTTTTCTCCGGTAAAATGGGCTCGATAATTTCTATCTTGAAGCTTTATTGTAAGGAGTAAATAATAAAAAAATGAATTTTGTTGTGGACCAGACTCTGTGCTGTGTCTTTTATGAACAGGTGATATAAACAAATGAGTGAGCAGTTCATCCTCCTGACAAGCTGGGAAGTTGCTACCATTTCCATGTTATAAGTGAAGAAATAGGGTTAGAGGCATTGAATAACTTAGTTTACATCCAACTGCTAGTAAGAGCCAGAGCTTGGGGGAACCCAGGCTGGAATATCCCAAAGTTGTAACTGTAATATTGACGTAAGTTTTTCTCAAGCTTAAGGGATGTATTAATTCTTTTAATGGGGGCAGTGTGTGGGGAGAGGATTCTTGGATCCCTAAGATGGATGTACATTATTTTTGATAAATGTTGCTAAATTTGCATAAGCTGAAAATTAAGTGTATGTTTGATAATATCCGGGAGATGTTGTTGCTTTACTCGTGACCATGGAGTCATGGTGCTGACTGCTAAAGGAATAAGAGTTTGAGATCAGCATCACTCTTCAAGTGTGCCCTGTGATAGTTCAATTCTCCTGCCATTTTTCTCTATAGAAATTGCAGTCAAGCTTTTGTCTTGCAGCTCTGATGTCATTTGGCTGAAAGTCAGGATTTCCATCTTAAGTTCACCTCTGTTGATTTTACATTCATCTTTGAGGCAGAGCAACTAAGTGCCAGCACATTTATAAAAACAAATGCTCTGGCAGGCAGTTTACCAGTGCTCTCACATGTTAGTAATGGACACACCTTTGAAAAGAAAAACAGTGTTTCATAAAAAGGATAGCATGATATGAATAAGGTTGTTATTCATATGATTGAAAATAAATATGCTTTTATTACTTTAAAAATATTATTAGTTAAGTGCAGACACAATTTAGATATTCTGTAGGGAATCCCTATGCTAACAAAAGTATAGCTGAGCAAGAACGTGGAGAAGAGGGAACTCTTGTGCACTGTTGTGGGAATATGAACTGAGTCAGTTACTATGGAAAACAGTGTAGAGGTTCCTCAAAAAATTAAAAATAGAACTACTATATTATCCAGCAATCTCATTTCTGGATATACATGTATGTGTGTGTGTTGTGTGTGTGTGTGTGTGTATATATACACACACACATACATATATATATGAAATCATTACCTTGAAGAGGTATCTGCATTCTCATGTGGATTGTGGCAGTATTCACAACAGCAAGGAATAGTTAAGCTAAGTGTCAGTCAATGAATGAATGGATTAAGAATATGACATATATATTATAATAATATTCAGCTATGAAAAAGAAGGAAATCCTGGTATATGTGACAACATGAATGCAGCTTTGTGGATTTATGCTAAGTGAAATAATAGTAATTATTATACAAATTATAATTATATATAAATTACATATAATGTATAAATTATAAAAGTAATGAAAATGTTTTAAAATTAGGAAGATATAATTATAAAAATCATGTCAGACAAATAATGACAAATATTATATGAGCTCACTTATATGTGGAATATAAAAAACCTCAAACTCATAGAAACAGAGTAGAATGGTGGGAGATGTTGAGCAAAGGGTACAAATATCCAGTTATAAGGCGAATAAACTGAGGGTCTAATGTACGGAATTAGTGATGATAGTTAACATACTGTGTCATGTATTTGCAAGTTGCTAGGGAAGTAGATGTGAAATATTCTCATCACACAAAGAAAATGATAACCTGAGGTCAGGAGTGAATTAATTAAACATATTGTGGTAACATCTCAAAATATGTACATACATCAAATTGTCACATGGTCCATCTTAAACTTACACATGTTATATCTCAATTATATTTCAGTAAAGCTGGAAGGGAGAGAAAGAATACAGCTGAGGACTCCCAGGCGTTCATGGGCTCCATATTGGGAACCACTGATCTTCATAACAGTGCCTCCCACAGTGAAGATGCACAGCAGGTGGTTGGCTCCAGCACTTGTAGGGCAAGTGCTGTGAAATAATTATTTGTTCCATAATAACATTTTTAACTAAAATTTGTGAACAGACAATATATGGTCCAAAATTTTCAAAGTATAATAAGGAGACTCAATGTTTAAATGAATGCATATAAAGACCATTGGTTACTCATCTTAATGTTTTTCAACTCTCTGCCAATCAAAAATGTGAATGATCTTAACAAGGTATGTAAAGCACACAGATGACATTTTTTATGTGTGTGTTTCTGGTCACAGTTGACTTCAAATGCTAGGGAGGCAAATTTTTGGAAGCATGGTTAGAAAACTTTAGTGTAATATACACCTATGCATACCTATCTGGATTCTCCCTTGATAGCAGAAACTGAGTTTTGAATAGAAGACTCCCAATATTGATGAGAAAACACACAATATGTTGGATTGAACGAATCGTCAGTAAGTCAGAGGACTGTTGCTTGCCGCATAGCGTAACATTTCAAGAGGCTGAATCCAGAAATTAGGTTTGTGCGATGGGGAAGGCTCTGAGAGAACAGATGTGAAATGTTAAGCCAAATGAGTGTGTGAGTTTTTCACATCTGTCCCTTTAATTTTCTGTATTTTTGCTTCATTATCTGTGTCGTTGGAATGCTGTATCTGTCATATACCAACAGATGGCAATATTATAAGATCATTTTTTAAAGCTGGTTAAAATGAATGACATTCCCTGCTGCTCCCAGATTAGTCAGATAGAAGAAACAAGATCTTTATTGGTTGTCTCCTTGGTGCTACAAAATTGTGATTTTTCCAAAATTTTCATAAAATATTAGCAAAGTTTTTTTTACCTCCTGCTGCCCCTTCTTGACTAGTTTTTTTTCCTGTTGTTTAATATCTAAATCCCCCTTTACTATATTCTATGTGCAAATTTTGAGATGTTTGCTAGTAATGAGAGCAAAGTATATAACTATTAGTAGAATTATTATTAATTAGATAGTACAAGGTATATAAAATAGTTAAATCAAGTGAAATTTACTTGTCTTTTTTGATAACAAAATATAAACAAAGCATACTTATATTGCTTCTCCTTTTAAAAAACAACAACAATTTTTAGATTGGCAGAAGTGTTTTTTTTTAATTTTAGAACCATGTGTTTGTTTAAAATTTGTAAACACCTTAAGAAAGTAAATATATTGTGGATACTAAGCTTCTTTTTTTTCTCACTAGTGCAGAAAAGGAAAAGTTAAGAATCCTATCAAATCTGACCTATAATAGAACCTTTAAAGACATTTAAGAATCGCTGAGTTCTGGGTGTTGGCATAAGCTTTGAGCAAAATGGTTAAGGTGGCAGAAAAATGATTCTGCTTAAGTGAAATTTTGAAATAGGCAAAGCCAATCTATGGTAGTGAAAGATAGAATAATGGTTATCTTCAGGGTGGGCATGGGAGAGGTTGGAGGTGCAGGTACAGACTGGGAAGGTGCCTGCAAGAAAGTTATAGGACTGATAATGTCATCCACGTTGTCATACACATCTGTCCCAGGGGATGACTGTATGTGACTAAGAGTATCCTGCCTTGCAGTTAGAGATCAGAGAATAGAGGAGATGAATGGTCATTCCTTTTCTTTTGTGTTTACTGGACATGAAATAGTCTTAAAAATTTTTTTTAATAGGAGGTGGAGTTAAGAATGTTCTGTTTGTCTAATATAAGTTGTTGGGTCAATGATAACAAAGTAGTGTGTTTTGAATTACTCTGACTCATCCAAATGTTCTTTAATAATACAACGTACAGCTTTAGGCCATAAACCTGTCTCTTAGAAATTGTGCATAAGATTCAGATACCAAATACATTAAGAAATCAAGAGAAGAAACACCCACCATTTTAAAAAGTGCTTTGCATTCTGGAAAAGTCCCAAGCATTCTTCCATGTGTGACTTCGCTCATTTATTTGACATATATTTATTGAACATCAACTCTATGCTAGGCTCTGTGCTGGGTACAATGAACAAGAAAGCCAAGGATGAGAGTCACAAGCTAATAGGATATCACCAGCAGAAAGGGGTCTGGTGACCCTGCAATGCAGTGGCTGCGGTGGAAAAGGTCATGTGAGAGGTTGGAGGGAGCTCAGGACAGAGCCATGTGGGCTGTAGTAGAGTTTGAATCTCAGCATAAGACCCATGAAAGGGAAAGTCCTTGAAATGCGGGGAATAGGAAAGTGACAGGATTCAATTTATAACGTTTAGTTCTTTCAGATGAATATTCTTTATGTTTCTCATAAAATACGTTTGTTTTTAGGTTTGGTTTTTATTTCTCCTTTTCATGTATTTAGCTAGGACTGGGTTATAGTGACCACAGCGAAGAGCAGTTGCTACATTTAAGAATATAAATATCCACCCATTTACTCTTTCTACTCTCAAGCATAATTTGCAAAAGAATCCTTGAGTAAGAGATAGGTCTGAGTTTGAATGCATACTTTACCACTGTTTGTGAACATTTGAAAAAAATGTACCTTCTCTTTCTCTGTTTCTTCATCTAAAAGCTAAAAAAAAATCTGCAACATATCTTTCAACTTGCAAATTTGCAGTCTTTCTCCAGGAGGCATTGGCATACACTAGACACATCCTTAACAAATATATGGATGTCTCTTAAGGTGACACCATTTTTACCTTGTAGTCTGTGCTGTTGGGTCAGTCTCCTCACATGAACTCTTGACTTCTCCTCCTACCTCCAAAATGCCAAGTATTCCTGCACCCGTCTATGCCATTAGAAGCATAAACGATTGAAAAGGTGTAATGGAACTGTTCCGTTCTATTATATGAGGAAGCTTCCTGATAGCAATAGAACTGGCTGTTGGCCAAGCCTCCTAACTAATTGGCTGGCTGGTAATTAGGAGGAATATAACAACTTGTGTTATTAAATGGTGTCACCTTGGGTTTAATGGCTGTGAGAGTGGGGTTACCTCTAGCATCAATCCTCGGATCTTTAACACTCCCAGTCATTACCGGGTCTGACTTGAGGAAAGCCTGCCCCCTGGTACCCTGGCTTTGCATGGCTGTCCAAGGGGAAGAATATCTACTATTTCTCCTCGGCATGAGGTCCTTCAGGTAATTTGAGTTCTGACATGCTGCCTGCTTGTTCTTCTTTTCTCCCCCCAAATAGATGATGGGGTCCAATTCAGCTTGGTCATAAATCCATTTCCCTTTACAATTTTTTTTTTGCAACAGGTTCTTATGCATAGTTAAAGCTGAAAACTGGCACTTGGGTATAGCAGGGGACACATTTGCTGCTTTGAATTTAGGTTTTCATTTTACCAAGTAACATACTCCCCCACTCTCCTCCAAAGCAGCTTGATGGATGTTCCCCAGAGTTCGTATTTATTGCAAAAATATAAAGCCTTGGGCCAGATTTCAATTCTGTTAACTTTCCTAAGGCCTGGATGCTCAAAAGAGAAATGTTGATGAAGTTTATATATAAAAGTTGGAAATTTAGAGGCAAATAATTTCTGAGATATAACTGCTGCTCTACTGCCCTTTCTCCAGGGCTCTAATGATTAATTTAGATCTGAGGCCCACGTTGTACTCTCCATTTGCCCAGGTGGTTTGTTTATAAACAGTTTGTTTATGGCAGCTAAACGTCTTGTTTTTAAATAAGATTGTGATATTATTACCGCTCCTGGCAATCTCCAGCCTAATTTAATAATTCACCTGATACAGTTTCTCTAATTGAATCGTGTGAGTTATAGACAGTGATGAGGGAGTCAAAGCTACCTGTTGTCCCAGAGCTCTGTTCATTCCCTCTGAACAGAAAGGCCAAGTTTACAGAGGAATCGCTTGGTAAACAAGAATTTAAACAAACCCACGAGGAGACCAATGGGGACTGTTCAGAGCCTGGATAATGCAGTAATGTCACACCCATAGCTCTGGGTGTACAAACTGCAGATTTATGCAAGTAATTAATAGTGTCTTGCAAAGGGAGTCTGTAGGCTTTTCAAAAGGAATCTTTCTTTGTGTCTTTTGATATTTAAAGAGCTGTAATTACAATGGCAGAGCTTTGAGTTCTTTTTTTCCCCCATCCTCTTATACACATTAATTTATGGACCAATCCAGTATTACAGACAAGCTAATGAAAGAACCACACACTCCCTTTATAATTTTTTTTTTTACAGTTTCACTGTGTGGATGAATGTAAAGTAGTTAATGCTATAAATAAGTATAATGATGTATCTCTTCTCTCAGTTGCCAGTTGCTGATGCTGTAGTCTCACACAATGGAATAAAAGAATTGAATTTAAATCTCTACCCATCTCGTTTTCGTTTTCTCTCTTGTGCTCCCGTTGAGAAATTCAAATGTCTGCCGTTATGAGGTGCTTAAAAATGACTCAAACTGGATTTCCCCCCTCCTCTTTATTTTTAGAGTTATGGAAGATGGAGTAAATAAATTATGTAAGTTCTGCACTCAGCTTAGGCTTTGCCAGGCTCAAGGTTTAGCTTTTTGGTAATAATCCCCACCTTTTTTTACCCCTCTATTATTGAAGTATAATTGATAAATAAAAATTGCATATATTTAAGGTGTATAGTGTGATGGATTGCCATATGTACCCAATATAAAATTATTACCATCACCAAGTTAATTAATCCATCCATCCATAACCTAACATAGTCACCTGTATGTATGTGTGTGTGTGTGCGCGCACATGCATGTGGTGAGAACTGTTAAGATCTATTCTCAGTAAATTTCAAGTGTACATCTGGAGAGTATTATGCTAAGCAAAATAAGGTAGCCAGAGAAAGATAAGTATCACATGATCTCACTCATATGTGGAATCTAATGAACAACATAAACTGATGAACAAAATAGACCCAGAGACACAGAAGCATAGAACAGATTGCAGAGTCTCTGAGGGAAGGTGAGTGGGTGGGAGGTAATCAACTAAAGAACTTGTGTGCATATATGCATAACCTATGGACACAGACAATAGGGTAATGAAGGCCCCCTCGGGTAGGGGTGAGGGTGGCTAGAAGAGGTTAATGAGGGGGGGGAGTTGAAGGGGATATATGTAATACTTTTAACAATAAAGATTTAATTTAAAATTTTTCAAGTATACCATTCAGTATCATTAATTATATTAACTATGCCATATATGAAATCTCCAGATCCTATTCATCTCATGACTGAAGGTTTTGGCCCTTTGAGCAAGATCTCCCCATTTCCCTCACTCTTAACCACTGGCAACTACCCTTCTACCGTCTGGTTCTATGAGTTTGACTTTTTTAGATTTCACATGTAAGTGAGGTCACATAGCATTTGTCTTGCAGTGTCAGGCTCATTTCATTCAGCATAATGACCTCTTTCCATCTGGTCAAGGTTGGGCCCAAGGCCTCTGTGACAGAGAGCATGCAGACCCCTGGTCTTCAGCATGCTATTCTGTGTGTGATACATTAACGGTGAACCTTCAGAAGTTCACAAAAGCACTTCAGCTTCTTGTGAGGGGACTTTGATCAGAAGCCATGGTTGTATGTAATCTCTTTGATTTTTGAGAGCTCCTTTTAAGAGTTTGAAATGATGTTTGCTTGTCCTATCATTAAGCCATTGTTGTATATAACTTAACTAAAGGCATACAGCTTCTTAGGATGTTTTACCTAAAGAACTTTTGGAAAACAAGACCAAGGCCAGGTTCCTGGCATTCAAATAATGGGGGCTCAAAATATGAGCCACAATCTTATTATTTGTATAGAAGTGCAAGAGCCGAGACACTTCTGTCCCTTTCTCCATGCAGCGATTCAGTCAGATTTTCCAAATGAAATGTACATGGGGCTGCACTACTTCCTGGGACTTAATGACACATTCCATCATGTTCGCATGGTGGATGCTAAGTCTCTTCTATTTATTGTGTGCATTTCCTCCATGAACTTGAAGGGATGTCTCTACCATGTAATCCACATTTTGTTTATTTCTCAGAAGAGAAAACTGAGAGCCAGAAAAAGGAAGTGGTATGTGAGGGTCCAACATATAGGTGATGGCAAGAGCCAGCAATGAGGGCTCCATTCTTCAGGACAGCACGTCCTTCTGTAGTCTAACCCTTCCTTTTAATGACACCTGTCAGTTCCAAGGGGTTAGAGTGAAATAATCACTTTGCTGAGTTCTCAGTTTGTTGCCCCCTTTTTAACTGTAATTTCCTGAAGGGCAAAGGCTGTGTGCGTTTACTGTGCTCCTTAAGGTATCTGGGAGAATTTTATAAAACGTCATGAGTGTATAATATGCACTGCACACCAGCAGCAACACAGCATAATTTTTTAAAAACAACTTTTGGTACCAAATTTCAGACGCTGCCTGTGTTTTTTGTAAATCATCTGGTTCAGTGTAATGGTTCCAGAAGGTACTCATTAAATGAGAACCATGTTAAGGACAGTGAGAAGACTTTGTGAGAAAAATAGAACCCACAGTTGATACCATTTAGATAAATGGCCTGGTCCAGGAAGAGCATCAACACCAGAGATATCTACATAAACTATGGGGCTAGGTTTGGTGGGAGTAACAAGGCAGGGACTGGACACCAAAGTCTTCTGTGCCCCATGGTCTCTGTATAGGTTGGCAAAGCTTTGTTTACCAAGTATTTGTGTTTCTATCTCCATGTGAATGCCTTTCTCCCCTTTGAAGACCCAGACTCCCACCCCTTTCCCTTTAGCCACCACCTGTGGACCCCCATATTCTTATGGAGCCCTTATATGTATGAAATTAAATATGATTTTTCCTGTCAGTCCATATCATGTCGATTTAATTCTTAAACCAGGAAAAAAACTTAGAAGAGCAGAGGAGAAACATTTTCTCCCCAACAAACATCAAGCATTTTTCCTTTAAGAAGGGAATGAGATATTATCATGTTTTTTTCTTTATTATTCTTTGAGAGAAATGTCAGAGTAAACTCACATTAGTTTGTCTTTAACATGATGGACTATATTGTGTAGCTTGAAACAGTTTGGGGAAAACAGTGTTTATCCTATCTAATAAAAGAGTAATATGCAAATTGACCGCACCTCTGCTATACCCATCAGCCACACCCACCAGCCAATCAGAGCAAATAACCCAACCAAGATGGTTACGGCCACAGAGAGAGCAGGAGGGAGGCTTGGGTTATCCCTGGCGATGGAGGAAGGCAAGCTTTTCCCAAACCCTGGTCAGCCCAGGCCTTCACTTAAGGCAACAAAGTTTCAATGGCTGTGCGAGCAGAAGGCTTGGCTCAGCTCTAGGCTACAAGTGCTTTTTTCCAAATCCATGCTAGAGTTTCAATTGTAGAAGATACCAAATTCCAGATACCAGGGCCTCCATTTGGGTCACCAGGGAGATGTGGTTGGCCTGCAAACCACCACAGGCCCCTCATCCAGGCCACCCCATGCTCCAAGGGAACACCCACCCTGATCCAGGACACCCTTCATGGCAAATCAGCTGGCCCCCACCCATGCACCAGGCCTCTATCCTATCTAATAAAAGAGTAGTATGAAGATTGAACATCACTCCAACACACAAAATGACTGCCCCCATGTGAACACAAGATGACCAGCAGGGGAAGGCAATTAGTAGGGACCAGGCCTGCAATGGAGGGCAGTTGTGGGTAATCAGGCCATCAGGGGAGGGCAGTTGGGAGGGACCAGGCCTGAAAGGGAGAGCAGTTGGGGGTGATCAAGCCTGTAGGAGAGGGCAGTTAGGGTTGACCAGGCCAGCAGAGGAGGTAAGTTGGGGGTGACTGGGCCTGCAGGGAAGGGCAGCTGGGGGGACCCAGGCCTGCAGAGGAGGACAGTTAGGGGTAACCAGGCCCATAGGGTAGGGCAGTTAGGGGCAAACAGGCTGGCAGGAGAGCAGTTAGGCATCAATCAGGCTGGCAGGGGAGTGGTTAGGGGGTGATCAGGTTGGCAGGCTGAAGCGGTTAGGGGCAATCAGGAAGGCAGGCAGGTGAGCAGTTGGGAGCCATCAGTCCTGGATTGTGAGAGGGATGTCTGATTGCCCATTTAGGCCTGATCCTATCTGGGTCCCAGATTGGAGAGGGAGCAAGCTAGGGTGAAGGACACCCCCAACCTGCACGAATTTTGTGCACCAGGCCTCTAGTATAATAATAAATACTGATACTTTTTTTCACTTGGGTCACAATGCAGTATTTAAAGTTAAATAATTGACCGAGAGCATGTATATATATTTGATGAAAATACAAGTTCTTTTTTCCATCTCCATGCTAGAGGTAGGGAATGCTTGCTGTTTTTTCATATCCAATCAAGCACTTTTCGTTCTCTGAGGTTATTTTTTTGTACTTTGCTTTACATTTAGAAAAAGAATTTCTCATTTGGAAGCATGTGAAACTCATGAAGCAAATGGAACATTGTATAAGATGATCACTAGAGTCTCACCCAGGTCAAAGATTCTAAGCAGAATGCTTTTACCATGGTCTGTATTAAGCCAAGTTGGATGGGAGTTGGGAGTTAGCAGCCCTTCAAATAAGCTGGATTAACCCCACTCCCATTTCTCTTTGGGAAAAGGCAGCTCAGCTTTTTAGAGCATATAGGCCATCAGTAAAAGTTATAAAAGTCTTCAAATCACAATCATTCCGTAGAGCGATAGAATTGAATGTGATTTAGGCTTAAGAGTGAGGGAAATGAATTTTTCGTTAAGAGCCATGAAAATCAGCACTATTTTATATCATTTAAATAGACTGCTATTCTTGGTTCAACATAGGCATTCATTCAGTTCTGTTTCCTTGAGTTCAGAGGTAATAAAAAGGTACACATTTTTCTTCAAATTCAATCAATTTTGGAAGGGCCTATAATTTCTAAAGCTATTTTTTTGTTTAAATTGCATAACTACTAATTTTTCATTGCCAATTTCAAAGAGAGATAATATTATCCAATTCTTTCATATCTGTTTAAAGATTCCATAGGGAAAAGCTGAGGTGACAGAATGCCAGAAAGATCTTTTTGCTTCTCAATTGTTGTCTAATGTTTCAAAGAAATTTTAAAATTGGACAGAATGTCTAAGAATTTTAGCTTAGAACTTTCTTCCTCAGCAACAACTTCTTTGATATTAGTATATTGTAAATGGCCACCTTTTGGTGGGGAGGGGTGGGAGGAAGGAGGAATGTTCTGGAAACTTGCCCCATTAAAGGAATTTCTTCTCAGTTGAATCTAATAATGGATTCAGTGTATTAAGATTATCTTAGAATCAAAGCTGATTTTACAGATAAAATGTTGTAAATTTGAAGTAATCACTGCTGGAGTCGAGAGGGAACTTGACAAAGTGGATACTTGAGACAGAGATGAGCACGACCAGATTAGTTACCATCTGTTTCCGGAAGGAAATCCACAGGCTTATTTTCCACCTCCGTTTCTGGAAGCAAGATGTTTGGTCTGCACATGACAAGATGAACACCAGGTGTGATACCTGTTTAATAAGACACAAATTTATTTGGGTGTGGGAATGAGCAGCAAGAGTGGAGCTGAAATGTTCCCTAAGCATATGTGTCTCTGAAATGCTGCATCTGTTTCAGCCCTCCGCTCATGCCCTCTCTTAGTCCAGTTTCATAATCCCCACTCTTTTAAGTTAGACATGAAACTACCTTGCATTCGAGTTTTGGCTTATCTGTGTTGTTAAATATTCACATATTTGATTTTGTGGCCTGGAGTTCTTTCTGGGGAGCCCACCCCTGGGGGAACTGTATGGCTGGAGCTGGGGAGGTAGCAGAAGTGTTTGTTCTGGATCTGGAAGCCAACAGCTGCTTTGATGAGCAGCCAGAAGTTGGGCACATGTTTTGTGTGGGCTGTGTTTTCAGTGGCCTTACTATGGTGTCTTTATGGGCTGGCTGCACTGCAAATATTTGACAAGTGAGGAGGTGGGGGTGAGCCTCTCCTGACCCTCCATCCAGGTACCAGGTGCATCTGTGTGGAGGTTGAATCTCTTGGAGGTCATCAGTTTGTCATAGGTTGGGGTGGGACTGTGGGAAGGAGTCTAGGTCCTGGTACTGATGTGAGGCCAAACACAGTAGTTGGTGACACACACACACACACACACACACACACACACACACACGACACACTGAGTCTTGGGGCGGGGTCCTTGGGCCTCGTAAGGGTTTCCACTCCTCCAGAGAGTGTCCCATGTCCTAGTGAGTACAATGTTAAAGAGCAAATAAAAAACACGACGATGGGGAAAGACATGTCGTGTATTGTAGTACCTTTAGTAATCCTTTTTCCATTTTGTGAATAAGGGACCCTGTTTTCAGTGTGTGCTTGGTTCTTCCCGCTCTGTAGCTGGCTTTGATTGCGACCAGGTAAATTCATGGTTACCAACATCAGCTGCTTTCCAACACAGCCAGCCAGCCAGCCAGCCAGGCAGCCCTATACATTTCGCTAGCCAGCTCTCTCCCCAGTGTTCAAAATGGCTACACATGTTCTATTCTTCCCAAATGTATGTTCCTTCTGCCTCCACCTTTATCTCAGCTAACAATGCCATCTCTTATTTCTGAGTGAAAGAGATAGAAGTCACCAGATGAAAATCTTTTCATGATTCTAACCTGTGTCTTTACCTCTTGGTACACGAGATAAAGGTGCTCTTTCTTCCCTAATGTTTATCCCTCACCTGCACCCTGGATTCTACCTCTTCCTGCCTTCTCAGAACTGAGTCTTTCCCTCCCACTCTCTAGAGTTAGTGCTGGAAACCCTGTATAAGACATTGCCTGGGACTGGATCCCAGTTTTGTCACTTAGTACTTGTGTGACCTTGGATGAATCTCTTAACTTCCCACGCCTCACTTTCCCTACCTAAAAATTGGGATAATACTAATACTTATTTAACTTTGTTGTTAGAAACATTAAATAAGTTAATAGTGGGAAAGTGATTAAAAGAGAGTTTGGCACACATTAAGTGCTGTAGAACTGTTCATTTAATAAAATAAAAGAAAAAAGTCATCTCCTTCCTCTTCAAACTTTTCTCTACTTGATTCCTTTGAACATACTCAGTTCTCCACCAACTTAAAAATTACTTTTTTTTCTTCATTGATTAGGGTATTACATATGTGAAAAATAACTCTTTTTGATTCCCAAATTCCTTCCAACTATATCTCCATTTCTTTCACCCATCCATTGTTAAATTTTCTTGGTGTTATCTATACACAGTCTCCAATTCCTAATTGCTCAGCCCCACTCCTCATATATATTAATCTTATTTAAACTATTCTATGTACTTGTGATTATTTTGGCTCACTTCTTGACTCTTTCTTTTCCCTTGTTTTCCATGAGGATGCCTTCTTATATTTCCTTCTTCTTTTCTAAAAGCTCCTTTTAAATCTCCTTTGTGGGGTCCTCTTTCTCTGATCATTAATTAAGTGCAGCCTTTTTCCTCAAGATTCTTTCCCACTTTCTTCCACTTGACACACTCTTTGAATGATTCCATCTACCTCATGGCTTCGATGACCATTTATAGGCTGATGACATAAACATACATATTGACAACCCAGATTTCTCTCCTGAGAACCAGATTAATGTATTCACATGGCCACTTGTATGTCCCAGATTTATCTCAAAGTCAGCTTTGAGATAACATTGAACTTATTTTTTTCCCATTTACTCCAATTTGCTCAACATTTAGAGTTCTGTTTATTTCTCTTGCCTGAAGCAAAACTTCATTTTATTTTATATCTTCCCTGATCAGACTGTTGGCTGCCTTTGATCTCTTAGTATCCTCTCTAATCTAGTCTCATTTTGACCTCTGGACTAGAGTCAAAATGAACTGATTGTGCTGCTCTGAATACATAAAGCTCACACTCCCATGCTCTGTTCCCAGAGCCTCTTTCCTTTCTGGCCTCAAGGTGAATAGCTTGCTATCTGTAGATGCTCTTCCACACACTCAGAGGAACAAGTCTTGTCACTTACTTTTTCTTCTTCATCATAAGCCAATTTCTATCTCCATGCTCCTATTTTATGCTACTAGAAAAAATTTAATTACAGCCCTTGGAGTTCTCTTCCTCCTCTACAGTTAACTTACATTTGGGATCGGACCTAATAATCACCGGTGGCTGACAAGTACTGTCTTCCTTTCCTCAGAGCCCAGCATCTCCAGCAGCTGGCTGATACTTCTCTGCCATACTTGGGACATAGAAGTTTTGGTTGGGTTCTCATAACCAATCATTGCTCTATGAGGGCTTCTGGCATCTCTTTGGCAGTATGGCCATGCAGGTGAGTGCATTCCCACTACTCTCAGATCTGCAGATTTCTCTGTTCTATTCTCAGTAGGTGATACAGCTTTTTAGGTAGGGCACAGATAGGGTGAGAAGTCCTAGTCTTGCTCATACTTATCTTCACGCTAGAATCTTCTTTTCCTAGTTACCTCCTTCAGAAATCCTCTCAGATATTCTAAGGCATGAGTTGAAAATTCAAATGCTTATTGAATAAGATAAGTAATATAAAAGAATGAAGCAGGTATGTGTAAGAGAGAATAAGGAGTGGTGGGAATTGGGCCCATTTAAAGGGGCAGCTACTACTCAGCTCCAGCTCACTGATGTCAGAAATTATATGGACCTAAAGTTTGCAGAAGTTCCAAACTTTCAAGAGAAGTTGGAAACTTAAAGTCTTATATGAAAATGCCAATTTGTAATGTTGGCAACTAATTATAAATGTAAAGAAATATTGTTTGACCCAAACAAATTGTGTCTGTAGGCTATATGCACCCCATAGGTTGCTGACCTTGGCTCTAAAGGCTTAGGCTGTTCAACAACACGAAGCATAAATAATTTGACAGATGTTAGACAAATTCATATCAATGTCATTGATTAGATATGAGGGAGGAGGTGGAGAGAATGAGGGGACAAGTCAGAATAAATGTTGAGGAGGAAGGAAAGGAAATAAAGGGCTTAATGCTGTATGGCTTCAGGTTTCCACATAACTAGACGAGGTCATTTGCTGTGAGCTGGTGGCACAGGAATGGGTTTGGGGTTAGAGGACCACCGAAATTATTGAAATAGTCACAATGTTTAGGAGCCTGGAAGTGGGGACTGAGGAAGTAAATTATTGGGTGTTCTTGGTTTTTTAGGGAGGAGAGTAAATCCCCAAAGAAACTGATAGATCAAAGAATTAAGAAACAGTCAAATGGCCAGAGTAGGTTGCTCCTATCATTCAAGTTCAAGTCTGTATCTTCAGACACTCAATTACTATTTAAAAAGGGAATGAATGAATGACTCAGATCTCACCAGAGGTAAACAGATAGAAAACTAAGAGAAGTATAGAATTTAAGATCTGTATCCAATACTAGACTTTTGCTTTTTCTCATTTGCATACTTCATGTAGGAGTGCAGATGGCTTCATGTTATTACAGCTGCCGAATCAACTTACATTGGCTGCAGAATTCTACTGCCCTTGCCACAGAAAATGACCTTGAAGTATTGAAGAATTCTTTGAGCTTATTTCAGAAGACAATGGCAAGCATGGGATTGATTCAAATGATGATTCTGTATTTTAAGTTCCTTGAAATAATTTCAAGGAAACTAGAAATCTTTTTTAAAGTCTGAATTTAGATCTATAAGCTGTACAGATCTCTTCTTCTCACTTCCATATTGTCATTTTATGTTTAAGCATTACCAGCTTCTTTTCTATTTTTTATTAAGTTGCTTAACATTTTGTGGTTTCTCTTTTTCCCTCCTCTGCTTCACACACTTCCATTTTTAATAAAGGAAGATAAAAGAAAGAGTGCCTTTTCTACCCACTTAAAGAATTTTACCTTTACATCAGCATGTTTCTTACTTTACATAGTTTGTGAAAATGTAATTATTATAACAGAAGTGCACAGCAGCATGCCGGGAAGTCTGTCTCAGATCACAGAAACCCTCTTCATATTGAGGAGATCCCCAAAGACCAATGAAAAGTGCTGAATGAATCAAACGAGAATTTATGCTCAAAAGCTAAATGGATTGGGATTATTCACTCTGTGTAATAAGAGAATTTGCTAAAAATAATATTAATTCGTCTCAGATAATGTGATCTGTTAAGTGGAGAAACTATAACATCTTTAAAAACCTCCTTCTCTGTGAATCCTAAAGAGACATACCTAAGCTGAGTGGAGGGAAGTTCTCTTGGAGGCGTCTGATTGTAGGGCTACCTCAGGGTCCAACCAAGAGAAGGACACTATACACAAGTTTGAATAGGGGGGATTTAGTGTAAAGAATGATTAATTATGTCCAGCTGGTGTGGCTCAGTGTTTGAGCATCGACCTATGAACCAGGAGGTCACCGTTCGATTCCTGGTCATGGCACAATGCCCAGGTTTCAGGCTTGATCCCCAGTAGAGGTTGTGCAGGAGGCAGCCAATCAACGATTCTCTCTCATCATTGATGTTTCTACCTCTTTCTCCCCTTCCCCTTCCTCTTTGAAATCATTAAAAATATATTTAAAAAAGAATTGTCAATTAGAACAGGGAATTGGAGTTACAAAGATTAACTAGTAAAAAGTAAGAGAACAAAGAATGCAGGAATAGCAGGTGTAGAGAGCAGCCATTACTTCTAGGGCTGAGGTAGGGTGCTCAAGGAAGAGGCCTCTCCCTGACCCCCAGGTGGAGAAGGCGTGACTGAGGTTCAGTGATTGGCAGAGAAGTCACCTTGTGTTGCTCTGGTAGAAGTTGCTGGAAAAGGACCCTCTGGAACTTGGAAATTCTCCCTTTAGGATACCAGGGAACTCTGTTGACAGGGAGGTACCTCACTGGAGGCACTATGTTACAGAACCTCCTGGAAAGGGGTGCCAAGGGGAGCTGCTGGCTGCCCGGTATCACAGGTGCTGGGCCCTGGAAAAGCTGGGATGCGGCATGAGCTGAAATAGGCGCTGTAGGGTCCTGGAGAAGTCACCTGAGCTTTAGAAGCCTGCCCAGAAAGCACCTGGGAACTAGAGAAGAAAACCCCTTCTTCTGGTAATATCTCTCTAGTGCCCTCTACTGATGAAGCTTAATATCATGCTACTTGGCCAAGCAAAACTAAAGGATCAATTTTTGCTAAGCAGGCAATAAAGAGTGATTTTTGCAGATGAGGCAGGCAATTGATTTGTAACTAGGGATGTTTTTGAGACAATGACAGGCAAATTGTCTGGTGGGCTTAGGAAAGAATTCTGTCTTTGGTTGTAGCGGTGTGGACTCTCAGGCGGTTGGACTCTATAATCTAGATCCCATCCAGTTTCTAACAGACTCTCTGTTCCATCTGTGGTTGTCTATCAAACTTATGTTGCCTTTGCAATAGCTTATTAGCCTCTTGGGACTAGGTATTTATTTATTTTTTTAGTTTTGAGTAGTGTTGAAGAAGATTTTTTTTTTTTATCATTCTTATTGTTTCCAATCTGAGAAAAAATACTTTTTGTTGTAGGTTAACTTAGATTTTTGTGATGAAACCACTTCTGGATCTTTCCTTGGTAGCTAATGTATAATAAAAGAAATCTTTGGTTGTTGAGAGGGGGAGGGCATCTTTAGAGCTTGGGCACCTACTTTTAAAATTACTGTTTACATAGTAAGCCACAGCTGGGGAATAAAACATTTTTTTTCTCCCCAAACTTTATTTGTGCCAAAAAGTTATTTTCGTATCATTATAAGTAAAAGAGTAATAGACCTTATAGAGTCACTTAAGAAGTCTTGTTAATACTTTTTGGTGTAAATCCCAGAAACTGTGAATAAGGATGATTGGGTAAAAGCCTATTGCAAGACAGATGGTTTTTAATTCTTTTATTTCTACAGAATTGGAAATGCTCAGTAGTTTTTTAGTTGATGGATCATTAAAAAATAACTTTAAATTAAATAATATAGCACATCATGATATTTTTGGGGAATTTAGAAGGAGTTTATTTTTTATCTTTTTAGAATTTGTTCACATTGTTATAACAAAATTCCTTCCATTATCTTTCACTTATTTATATGGGTAGAGTTTCTCAGCACTTGCATATTAGAAAATGAAAAAAAGACATCTAGTTTTTTTGTTGAACATATCTCAGCCTCCTGGATAGTCGTCCACAAACACAGGGACTAATTTAAAAAACCAGCCTCATGGATCTCAGTAGATATTTTTCTAATGAGAAGATACTGTTGTAGGCAGAATTCTTGAGATGTGCCCCCAAGATTCCTGATTGTGGTTCATTAATCAAGCGCTAATGTAGGTACTGCTGTGAAGGGACTTTGCAGAATTAAAATGACTAATCAGTTAACCTCAAAGCAGGGGAAGTTATTCTGGATTATGTGCTGGAGCCAATGCAATCACATGAAACCTTAAAAGCAGGAGAGGCCTGTAAAAGCATTAGTTGGAGAGATGCAGTAGAGAAAGAGGCAGAAGAGGTGGAGAGTGGGAATGACAGTCTGAGATGTGGGGGACTACCTGCGAGGACCAGAGAGACACCTCTCAGAGCAAAGGAAGTAGGACCTCAGCTCTGTATGCCCCGGGGAGTGTATAGATTTTGTTTAAACTATACAGCAACCCAACGAGGTAGTTCTTATTACTTCTCTTTTCCCAACTCAGAGATAGCGAAAGTTGCCTGAGCCGGTAAGTGGGTGGAGCAGGACTCCGAGAAGCAGGAACCTGAGTCCAGACCTCCATCAGGGGACTGCTAGCTTTTGGATCAAATGGATCTTCTGTTTACACCGTAATTCTCCACATTTGTGGAGAGGGAAGGCAAGTAACCTCTTCCGTAAAGAGAATAGATAATACCTGTTAGCAGCATTCTTGTGGAAAATAGCAAAAATATTGAAAATAAACGGCCAAGTCCTTAATAAATAAAGTCCAGCTTCTCCAAGCCTTAAATTGGGGAGAGGAGCCTAGACATAGGATCCTAATTTCCTCTCCTATAATCCAACTCCTGTCAGAGAATCCCCTCACCTTGGAGCCCTTTGCAGGCCTCCAGCAGGGGGCACCAATCTCCAGATTTTTACACTAAGGCTCAAGCATCTACTACTGATTTTCCCTTTAATACCCCATAGTACAGTTAGGCTGTAAAACTTCACTAATGGCTGGGAAACAATGAAAATAAAATCAACATGAAGAGTGACATGAAACCAGGACATTTGGGCTGAGAAAAACGGATTGCTTGAAGTTACTTGGACATGGTCCAGCACAGTTAACTAGTGTGTGATCTTGGCTGGCTTCTGAGGGTTGGGCTACTCATCTGTAGACTTAGAAACAATGATATCTATTTGGTGGAACTATTGTGAGAATTAAATTTATTCATTTAGCATGCTTTTATTGAGCCTCAAGCTAGGTCTTCAATGATAACTAATATTTAAGTGGCTTTGCTTAGTGACACACAATTTTCCAAGTGTTAATTACATTAGCTCACTGACTCCTCCCATTTTACATAAGGCAAGAAGAGGGAGGCCCAAAGATATGAAGAAACTTACACAGGTCACCGCGGTGGTAACAGACCCATCTGGAACGGGAACCCAGGCTGCCTGATTCTGGGGAGTGGAGAGTCATCATCATGGAGCTTACATTCAGTGCTGCACACCTGCAAGGAAATGAAGAAGCACATAATTCAAATGAAAATAAATGCTCTGAGGGACATGAATAGGGTGTAAGGCAGGGGATCCTGGGGAAAGGGTGTTGGAGATCCTTCAGAGGGTGATCAGGGAGGTTTTCTTTGAGGAAAGTGACATTTAAACTTGGGCTAAATGAGATCATGTGTTTGTTAAAGGGAAGTCTGGGCGCCCTGCCAATAAATGTTTTCCATCATTTCTTTTATTTATGGAAGTAAACTTTTGCAAAAATGTTTTTGCCCCTGCATGTCCTCTCACTGCTTTGGGCCACCCCAAGAGGCCGCCTTCAGGGAGTGGGCACGGCCCTTCTTAAACAGGGGGCCTCGCCTTCCTTGTTCAGATGAATACTATGGAAAGTAACCGGGACTTCAGTGCTTAAACAATTGGCATATAGGTGCTTAAACATTACCTTGTTTGCACATGAACGCTTTTATTAGATAATTGAGAAAATCTAGCTGTTTAGAGGTGTTGTCACTTTCATGCCTTTAACAATTTGTTCGATTTCAAAAGCATCAACTTAGTTCTGTTGTTCACAATGGCTTTGAAAAGGTGTTAAGACTTTTGGAAATTCATTGAGGGTTAGCAGTATCTTTGCCTATGCTTTTTATTTCGAAATAATAGCTGATTTCTTTGGCAAAGCCATCATTTCTCATTTAATGGGTAGTACTTCAGTAATTGAACTAGCTTTTTGAAAGCTACAGTGGCAGCTAAAGAAATCATAATAGAGGACTAAAATAAGATAAATGGGAAAAAGGACACATTACCTCTTTTTGCACATCTGGTTGTTATTATTGTTAATAATAGTAAAACTCAAGGAGTTGACATAACTGTCTTTTTTTATCATCATTTAAAATATCCTTGGGAATGTCACTTGAAATAGCAGTCATAGCAGTGCAATGTGAATTATAGTAGAGTAAAAAAATGGCAATGGTGGGTTCTGCCTGACAATTGCTGCCTGCTGTTTTGAAAGCAAAATAGTCACTTAATATTTTTAGGGCATTTTATGAAAAAGGAAACAGGAAGATCTCATTTGTTTAGTTGGGCTTTCCCCTTTGTCCTCCTCCTTTAATGGTGATATATGGGAGTTGGCAAAAGTACTTTACACTTGTTTGTATAAGAAAATATATAATACACAAATAAATAATAATATAACAGTAGCCAGGCCAGTGTGGCTCAGTGGTTGAGCATAGGTCACTGGTTTGATTCCTGGTCAGGGCACATGCCTGGGTTGCAGGCTTGATCCCCAGTAGGGGGAGTGCAGGAGGCAGCCAATTGATGATTCTTTCTCATCAATATTTCTCTCACTCTATCCCTCTCCCTTCCTCTCTTTCTAAAATAAATAAAAACATATTTAAAAAATAATAATACAAGAATAAATTCTGTGTTTCAAGTACTGACAACTGTAAACTTATTTTTGCCCATCCCTGTATTTTTATGTTCACTTCTCTCTATCTTCTTAGACTCCACTGAGTCCTTCTTTTCTCCCAGGAGAGACCTTCCTGGGAGAACAAGGAAATGACCATGAGAGGCCAGAATGTTGCTCCTGAGGCCTCTCAAGTCAACCTTAGACAGCCAGGGGCAAAGAACATGCTCTGGATTACAGTATTTTTTTTTTCACCAGAATACACAAGGATAAATGTGATAAGATTTTATTTTTGAAATGTTAATGTCCTCACTTTTTCCACTCTAAAGCTAGATCACTTCAAATTTGTTGTCTTAGGGATACCAAAAAAAAAGTCAGGAGGAATCAGAAGGAAAAATAAGAGGAAATCAGTTAGTTTTTGAGCATTAAGAGCTAAACCTGTCCTTGCCCTGGCCAGTGTGCCTCAGTGTATTGGCCCATCCACCAAAGGGTCTCAGATTAGATTTCTGGTCAAGGGCATGTATCTGGTTTGCAGATTTGGTCCCTGGCCCTGGTCAGGAGTACATGCAGGAGGCAACCAGCCTATGTGTCTTTCTCACATTGATCTTTCACTCTCTCTCTTTCTTACCCTCCCTCTCTGCCTTTCACTTTCTCTAAAAATCATTGGAGAAAATATCCTCTGGTGAAGATTAACTAAAAAAAAAAAAAAAAAAAGAGCTAAACCTGTCCTGTCTAACATGTTAGCTCCTAGTCCATAGGCATGTACCTATTAAAATTAAAATTAATTAAATACAATTAAAAAGCCAGTTCCTCATTTGAACACTCTGAGTAGCTCAGAATTATGTATCATTTCTACCATGGCTAAAATTAGATAGCTCTGAGCTAGATCATAACTCATAATGAGCAAAAGTGAAGCTTTTAGCTCTGGGACTTGAACAGATTTTTCTGGCTGGTTTGGGAGGGAAAAGGATTGAGGAGTACTATAAAGGAAAGAGGATGGGGGGTCATGTCATAGAGGTGAGGTTCATATTTATAGGCACTCAGTGTCCATTGGGGAATGCTGTCCACTGCAGGCATCTGGGAGCTTTGTGGGAGCTGAGTCAGTGTCCAAAGACCATCTGGTCTCCATTTAAGATTTCGCCGTACACAGCGTGCCTTGAGGAGTGTGTCAGGTGTTTATCCTGTGGCATGAGTCACAGGAGGATTGTTGGTCCATGTCTGGCTTCAAGGCAATGACAAGATTCATTTGAAGTGTGATACTGTGGATATTACAAATGATACAGAGAATAACAGTGTAAATTAAGAGGGTGAAATTTGCTTAGAACTGTTTTTTCCAAAGAGCACTGAAGAAAGCCATGGTCAACTCTAGAAGATTCAGTAAGGTCACCATTAGGAATTCTCCTTCAAATGTTCCCAGAGGGTCTCTTTCAGTTGATTAACCATTATTGTAGCTGAGGGTTGTGGGAATAGAAGGTAAAGGTGGCAAGTGGTGGATGGATGTAATGCTGGGAGGGTGTCATTCTGAAGCTGTGTCTCAAGTCAGTTCCCTTAAACTTGAAAGCTCCTAGATTGCAATGTGGGGATCAAATTTGATTTCCAGTTATTCCTGGAGACTTCTGCTCTCTCTACCTCACATTTACCTGTTCTAATAGGTCACAAGATAATCCTCCCAATAAAATGCATTTTTATATTCCCTTATGAATTATCTTTAATACATGTTAGATTATAATCGCCATGAAGCCAGGGACTGCTGTTTGTCCTGCTGCCATTTAGCTCAGTGCCTACATCGTGTTTAGTGGATGAAAAGGCAGGTGCAGAAAGGATGTAGATGGGAAAGCTAATGATTAGTTTGGGCCAGTTCATGAAGGACAGGACAAGGAACCAAGCAATTAACTAAGAACAGTCTGCAGATGAATGGAAGGGTTGAATGTAATAGTTTTGAAATCATTGTGGTCCATGGCTTCTTATTCACCTTTGTGAGGACTGACCCCAAATTGCTTTTGAATGAATTTGACCTTTGGCTGTGGTCCTTTTCTGCATGACATCATTTTGAAAATAATGATCTTTTATTTAGGAACTTGTCTCCTTTCAGCTCCTCAACTTTGACACCAGGATGTCATTGCAGTGACTGTGAAAAAGCAAGGTCTGAGCATTAATCAGCAACATGAAATTTCTGCATTCGAACTTATGGCAGCACCGTGAAGGTCAAAACCTCATTAGAGGAAGTTAGTATTTCTAGAGCTATCTGAAAGCTAGTCCTCTTCCATGAATAGACTAAAAACTCTATCTTAATGTTTAATTAACCTCTTTTTAGTTGCAAGCAAGAGAAAAAACCACTTTGTCTAACAATGAAAAGCAGAATTTATTTAAATTCTATTGAAGGAACTCATACAATTAGAGATGCAATTTAAAAACTAAGCTCCAGGAAGGGCAGGACTAGGGAGGCTTATGGGACTTCAGCAGCAGAAACTAGGGATTTCTCTCTGGGTGCTTCTACATATGATTCAGTTCTGTACCCTGAAGACTCTATGTTTTTGTTCAAGATTGAAACTCAGGGAGGATCATTTTTTTGGTGTGCTGAGTCAACCATCTCTGTCGTCGGGTCAGTCCACCATGGCCAGTGAAAAAGGAGAGGAGTGTGTAGATGGGCATGTCAATAATGGCATGTGGGCCACCACCTAACTGGTGTCTGATACGCTGACACCAATGAGCTGGTTATTCTCTCTCTGACCCTCTAGATCAAGTTTTCACCCTTTCCTTCTCACTCTGTGTCACAGGGAACCTGCCAGCACAGACTGTATTACCTACTCATCTTCCCCGACTCTTCTAGCATAAGCCAGAAAATAAGAAGCTGGTAGAAGAGATCCATCAGAATATCCCCTCACCCCCTACACCCCTTTCACACACCTTCTCCTTCTTTTAGGGCTGCTTCCTAGAACAGGTGCTTTTCCCATACTATAGCTTTTGCTGGCGGGGTGGGGGGGGCGGTGGCGGTGGGGAGGGCAGAGGTGGGTTTCAACTCCACACTCTACTGGCAAAATCATGGCCCTTCAGATCAAGGAGTTTTGATAGCTTCCTGATGCTGCTATATTCTGGTTGCCTCAATACCTCTTGGACATATCTGTACCCATGCTCATATCTTTATAAGTAACTGATTTTTTAATTAAAAATTTTAAATTATAATTGATATTCCATATTATTTTATTTTAGTTTCAGGTATATAGCATGATGGTTAGACATTGATGTAATTTATGAAATAATTCCCCTGATAAGCCTACTACCCACCTGGAAATATTATTGACTATATTCTCTGAGCTATATTTTACATCCCCATGACTATTTTGCAACTACTAATTTGTACTTCTCAATCCCTTCACCTTTTCACCCAGTCCCTCACCACTCCTCCCCTCTGGCAACCATCAGTTTATTCTCTGTATCTATGAGTCTGTTTCTGTTTTACTTCTTCATTTATTTTGTCCTTTAGATTCCACATATAACTGAAGTCACCACCTGCATGAATTCCAGTGTATTCCGGAAACCTGACCTAGACAACCCAACTGAGTTATATAAAAGGGAGGATATGCCTGGTGACCCTCTGTTGACCTTGATAGCATTATAGAGATTTAGTGTGAGAACATTAATCCCATTAAGGGAAATGTGTAAAAAAAACTTTATTAAATAAATATTTAACTGTTTTTCTAGAAGTATGTTATTGGGATGTGTAGGGAACATGCTTTTTCCTGGTTAGAATTCCTTCAAGGAACTACCTATCACTGATTCCATCCCAACTCCAGTTAGACTTAGGCACCTCACTTTGATCACATGATTTGTTCAGAGATAGGCATGTGACCAAAGCTGGGACAAATAAATCAGTCCTAGGTATCAACTGGGCAAAGAAGCTCTACTCCCCTTGGAGTTGCTTATCTGATTGAATAGAAATCTGGTGGCCATTGTTGCTTTGAAGTGGGGAGAGTCTTCCTGAAAATAAAACCACACAGAGCGTAGGTCTGAGATCTGGGAAGTGAGTCCTCAGAGAGGACCTGAGTCTGGCAATACCCGAAACCATGGATTAACCTCTTAGATTTTTAGTTACACTAGTCAGTAAATTCTTTTTTCTGCTTTCACCAGTTTGAGTTTGGCTTTCAGTCATTTGTGATGGAAAGAATTTTGACGAATTAACAATATTAATTATTGCCTTTTTTTGAGAGTTTTCAGGAGAAATTTTATGGGGGAATTGGATCCAGGAATGGCTTTTTCCCTTCTGAGTAAATGCTTTGTTTGATGAACACTGTGTATTATGTAAGTAATTTTGCTTCAGGCACAAAGATCAGAATAAGATTTTGGGTTCAGTTCCAGCCAGTAGGTAATTCTTGATCACATTCTCTTAAGTGCACCAACATTATTCATGACCTTACCTTATTTTTTCTACTTTTATTATTCTTTTGCTCAGATTTCATCACCTATTTTTATTTTATTTTATCTAGTTTTATTTTATTTCTGTAAGTGTGTCTAATTTATTTATTTATTTTTTAAACAAAGGCAGCATAGAAATAAATAAATAGGTCAAATGAGGAGAAAATTCTGTAAGGTTCTGCTTGCATTTCTATTGTCAACCAAGAACATTTGTTTCTCTTGAGAAGATATCTCCTTGGTGTATTACAAACATCACTGCCTGCCTGTAAGAGATAATGTGTATAATCTTGCATTTCTTAGTAGGCTTGTGACTTTACTTAATCTCTTTTGCCAAAAATTACTGTTTTGAGGGGAGAGCAGCATCTGGTGTTATTTAGGTGCTTATATAATTTCTCTTCACAACAAAAATTTAAACAGAACACGAATGCACAGACTCTGTAGAAGTGGGATACCCTAGAGGGCACGTCAGCCTGCATTACTGGTTTTGGCATTCATTCTGTAACATTTTAAAGTGGTTTTATATGTTGTTTCAGAAATATAACATTCTGTGGTCATTCTTTCTTTGTAAGGCTTCTCTAACATTGCTTGGGTCTAGTCCCTTCTCTTGATCCTCAGTGCCTGTAAGGCCCACTGAATTGGCCACTGTTGCTCAGCTCGGCTTTCTGCAGGGTGCTCTACACATTGCCACCAGCGCAACCTGCTTAAGCACTTGGACAGGAATGTTATGGTCTGGTCAGGTCCCTGTGGTTCTCTAACTGACAGTGATTTCCAGAATCACCTCCAAAGGGATCACAAGATCTGTCTGCCCATTTCCACTCTTCCCACTCCCTAGTCTCATTCTCAGCCATACCGGCATCCTCACTGTTGTCAGAACAGAATTTTGCTCATTCTTTTCTTCTACCTCACATGTCATCTCTATAAAGTCCTCCTTTCTTTCTCCGGTTTTCAAGTTTAATCTCAGTAAAATTCTTCCCAAATGTTATACTCTGCACAATGCTTCCTGTCTACAAACCTTTCTGGAGCATGTTCTGACTCTAGAATGATATTATGTGCAATGGCACTCATTTCTCTAAACAATAATGTCATATATGTATTTCTTTTATGTAAATATTTTGTGTCTTAAGAATAAATGAAAGCTCATTGGTGGGAAGTATTAGGCCTTTATTTTGTTATTTCCAAAATACTTAGCAGAATACCACATACATAGTATGTATTTAATAAAAGTGAGCTGTGTGAACTATAAATTAGGAGTCCTAGTTTGGTTTCAAGGTGTTTTTTTTTTTGTTGTTGTTTGTTTGTTAGTATCTGATTTTGGTCTATTCAAGGCTTTACCTTTTTGAGTCCCCTAATTTCTTACTAAAAATAGGAAGAAGAAGAAGAAGAAGAAGAAGAAGAAGAAGAAGAAGAAGAAGAAGAAGAAGAAGAAGAAGAAGAAGAAGAAGGAGAAAAAACAATGTCAAGGACTCTCTGAAAAGAAAAATCACATAACAGGCCAGGTAGCCCAAGAAGCGTATTTGAACAAATAAGGGTATCTTAGTAATGATTCAAAGGACCCTTGTGTTAGATTGGATGAGTAATTCCAAAAATCCACATTCTCCTTCTAGGTACACACCTACATTAAAACTTTCAGGCTTCCTTCCAGTTAAATGTGGCCATGAAACCGAGTTCTGTCCAATGGGATGTGAGCAGGTCATGTGTCTCACTGCCAGCTTTGCTGAGAAAGTTCTCATCTTTTCTTTGACCTCATTCCCTGTGTTCTGGTGGAGAGGAGAGACCTTTGTGTACTGGTGTGGGTGGGGAGAGGTTCGGCCCACTTTTCTACCTTGAGCACACTGCTGGGCTATGTTTCCTAGAGTTCTGGACAATGGAATGTGATAAAAAGTCACAGGCCCAAATTCCAGGCCTGGTCTATCAAATCCTCCCACTCTTTTTACTCACTGAATGGATAAAAACTTGGAGGAGTAGGAGGAGGGTGGAGCCTGATCTATCAAATCCTCCCACTCTCTTTACTCACTAAATGGATAAAAACTCGGAGGAGCTGGAGAAGGGTGGAGCCTGGATGGAAGCAACCTGGAGTACAAGATGGAAATAGCCTGGTTCCCAGGAGCATCATGGAATGGGGCACTCACCTACCCCACTGTAAGGTAAAGTGGGAACTGAAATTCCAGGGTGTATTTATTTGTCATGACAGCCAGCACTATTTGTGCTGAGCAATATATGTTTTACGGACAAAGTGAAAATGTCCAGTGACCATGGGTAGGTGTGAGTTTCCCTGGTCCACTTTGTATCTGTGTCCGGTTGTATACTCATGGACTAAGAACTGTTTTAAAGACTTTATCATGACAAACTGAGAATTCTCCCTTTCTTGACTCAAAAAAATTAATGTAAATGGGAGCTATTGTTAATGTTAAATAATTTTACAAATAATAGCATACAGAACTGCAATAGGAATCCATGCTATTACTTGGTCTCCTTGGAATAAAGTAGTACGTGATGGCAAGATACAATCACACACACACACACACACACACACACACACACACACACACACAAGAAACAAAAAACTGTATCCAGTTCTTCTTTCACTTTTGGAAAAATCCATGCTCTGTGGTGGACAGGAATAAGCAAAGAGACATTCCTCAGTGGGAAAGGGAGGCTTTGGGCCACCTTCACAGTAATTTAATTTTGTAAAATCTCCCACTGGGGCTTGGTCACTAAATAGAGTTTTGGTTTTTAAGAAACTGCATGACCCTCATTTTATCCATCCAAGATTGAACTTGGAGTACAGTTAGCTGAGATGTTTCACACCTGATTCTTGGTTCACTAAGCTATGGTTCTAGTGGTTTCCATGGAAATAACAATAGAAATGATGCTATGTTAGAGTTGCCAGCTAAGCTCTGAGAAGAGATGCTTTGCTCCTTGATACCCAGAGCCAGTTATTAGCAGAGGAAGAATTGCAGAGTGCCACAACCCCAAAGCTGCTGTTATTCAGATGACTGAGGAAACCTGGTATTTTGGCTAGCAGGCATGATAATTAATTGAAAAACTTTTACAGAAACTAATTTACTTAAATTGGATATCTTCTTTGAATTCCAGTTAATTAGATAGAATTCTTCAATTTAATTTAGACCCATATATCTGTTATAGTAGTTGATGCATGCCTTTTATAAATAGGAATTTGAGAGATTTTAAAACATTCTTCACTTTTTCATTTAGGGAAAAAAAGAAAACTTGAATATTGTATATCTTAAGTGTTCAACGGGAAATGTTCTCAAGTATTTCATGATAAATTAGGAATATGTGTGTTTTTATTAAATTTTGTAACCATGTCAACTTTCTGTTAACAACTTGCAGGAAGAATGAACCAAGCTACCCATCTCCTGTTGCTTTTGTTTTCTATTTTGTTATACGAACTTTCAACAAAATGGGGGTAATGAAGACAGAAATCTCCTGAAATGGTTTTAAAGTTTTTACATTAAAAATGGGAGCTATTAATCTAGCTGGTGTGGCTCAATGATTGAGTGTTGACTTATGAAACAAGAGGTCATGGTTCGATTCCCAGTGAGGCACATACCCAGGTTGTGGGCTTGATCTCTAGTAGGGAGCATACAGGAGGCAGCTGATCAATGATTCTCTCTCATCATAGATATTTCTATCTCTCACCCTCTCCCTTCCTCTATGAAATCAATAAGTATATATTTTAAAAATCGGATAGATTGGATGGTCACCTCTTCTAACTCTTTAAAATGATTATTTTAAGTTAATTTTAAAAATTACTATCTGACAATTTTATCTTTACCACAAAATTAGAGTTCAGAAAAATTATTCTAGTTATTTTACTGTTCTACTAGTTTAGATTAAAAAAGACATTAATGAAATATAAAAAATGAATATGACTACTAGTGTATATAGCTAAATCTGACTAATGAGAAAAAGACTCTAAAGACTCACCAGTGTGCTTGGTGGAAAAACACCTGTTCTGGTCTAATAGTTAAAAGTTGAAGGTGGGGTGGAAGAGATCAACAAAGAACTTGTTTGCATATATGCATAGCCCATGGACATAAACAATAGGGTGGTGAAGGCCTAAGGCCTAGGGCAGAGAGCAGGGCAGGCTAGAGTGGGTCAATAGGGGGCATATCTAGTACTTTCAACAATAGAGATCTAAAAAATAAACAAATAAAATTAAAATGTGTGTATATAAATGAGAACTAGAAAACATGTAGTCTACATTCACAAAGGAGTAAGCATATATGTTAATTAAAACTGGGAAAATCACTAAGGGCAGAAGATGATCACATTGGCATCTTTAAAAACAGGAAATAAGGTATTTTGAGTAGATTTAAGGTTTATTATAGGATATAAAAATTCAGATGAGGAACAGAGTCAGATACATTGATATTTCCCATGCCATTTGATTACCTTACCCTTCATGTGATGCCAGTTTGCTTTTCTTCATTCCCATGTTAGCAATTATTTTTTATATTCAAGTCACAGTACTGAGGATATTACAGCTTTTGATATTTGAATTTAATATCCTTATAGGACAACTGCTGAATCCATTAGTTAGCCATCTGGTTGAGGGTAGCTTGCCTGCTATTTCTTTAGGCTTTCAAATTCTTGAAATGTTTTGTACTTAGGATCATTTGCATTTTAAATGTGTGCATGCATGTTCATGTATATACTGACATCCTGCTATAATATTTCACTCTTTTAGAACTGAATGAAATGAAAGAATGACTTCCAAGAAGAGTTAGTAATTGAAATGCCAAAGGGATCTCATTACAGTTTTGTTCCCCAAATGTACCAGTTTCTTAGGGCTGCTGTAGCAAATTGCCAGAAACTCGGTTGCTTACGCTTCTTGAGGTCAGAAGTTTGAAATCAGTTTCATGGGACTTAACTCAGGGTGTGACAGGGCCATGCTCTCTCTGGAGGAAGCTCTAGAAGATACTTTTTCCTTGCCCTTTCTAGTTGTGTTCTTTGCGTTACTTGGCTGGTGGCCCCTTCCTCTCTCTCCAAAGCCAGCACCTTAGCATCTTGCTTCAGTCTTTATATTGTCTGCTGTCTTACTATAGTTAAACCTGCCTCTGCCTCTCTTCTGGCCTTCTAAGGACCCTGTAACTACATTTAGGATAATCAAGGATATTTAAGATATCAGGGATATTCACTTTTAGGATATCATCTCAAGATTAACTTAATTATATCTTCAATATCCCTTTTGCCATGTGGGATAACATCCACAGGTTGCAAGGATTAGAACCTGGATATATTTTTGAGGTGGTGGCAGGGGTGGGGAAGATAAGTGGGGGAGGGTTGTTTGGAGGACATTGTCAATCTCTTCAAGAAAGGGTTAACTCAGCAGGCCCACGTTGCTCAAATCCTGCCATTTCCAAGGTCTTTCATGGTCCTTGGTCTGGCCTTTGAGAGATGAACTCTTGAGTCTTTGGAGTATCCTACTTGATAATTTTCTTTGTATACCTGAGGTCTCAGGCCATGTGAGATAGTTCATGCTAGCGATATGATTTATAGGGAACATCTGTTTCTGTATGCCTGAGGGTTTGAGCCACATTATGAGCTTGGGCTCTTGGAGGAGGGGGCTGGAGTCTGAGCAGCTAAGGACAGCCACACAGCTGCTGCATACGTATGTGACTGACCCCTAATGAAATCCCTGGACATGGAGCCCGAGGTGAGATGATCTTGACAACACTCAGAAGTGTTTCATGTGGGAACATGAGTGAAAGACTGGTAGAAAGGCAGAAGCAGAAAAATGGTGGTATCTTTTTTCTTCTTATCCATCATACTCTTAACAATTTTATTTTTTCACACAGCTCTACAGATTCTCACTTTCTCTCAGATGGTCCCTCCAGACTTCTTAACACAGAACACTTGCAAGACTAAAATTTTTTTCTATCTAAACCATGCATTAAAATTTTTTTCCACAGGTAAGAATAAAAGCATTCTCATTAATTTTAATGAGTATTTAATATATCATAGTTTCAGGGAGTTTTTTTTAAACAAGGACTCTGAATAATTGTTAAATGTCAGCCTTGTTATTTTCTCTGTGTTACTCAGTTTCTTAGAACTATTTCAGAGAGGGAGAGAAACGAAACATTTTTTTTTTTAATTTTCTAAAAATAGGATGACCAACTGATCAAGTAGAAAGGAAATCAAAATGGGAAATAATCTGTGAATATTCATGCTAAAAAGAAACCCACCAAAACAAATAACACCCCCCCTCCAAAAAAACAAACCTTTAAAAAAAAAAAAGGAAAAGAAATAAAGAAGAGTAAAGGACTCTTAGCCTGTATGAAATTATTCAATCTATTAAAACAGCATCACTGAGCTCACTACTTGGCTTTCTCTTTGTTCTAGAGACTGTTTTTAAAGGCAGTAGAAATAGCTTGAAGATATAGGGCAGTTCAGTTTTAGCTGGGGTCACAAATTCAATCTAAAGGGCCACTATTTGTAATGGTGGTATAGAGCTGATGGTAAAGAACTCTCTCTCTCTCTCTCTCTCTCTCTCTCTCTCTCTCTCTCTCAATATATCAGAATACAGAGAAATAGAAAGAAGAGTATAATGAATCCTTCATATACAATTTAGATTTATAGTTTATTAATACTTATGCATATTTTACTATATTTATTATGCTTTATATTTATATAACTTTATTATTTCTAGGTTTTAAGATTTTCATTTTTCATTGGGGTATAATTTACATATAGAAAATTCTTCCTGTTGGGTGAATAATTCTATGAGATTTGACAAATGTGTATAATCCTATGATAACCACCAGAATCATGATATAGAGCATTCCATCACCCTAATATTTTCATATGTCCATTTGCTGTCAATTCCTTTTCTCCATCATAACGATTTTTAACCTTTTTCATCTCATGGCACACATCTATACTAATAAAAGGATAACACGCTAATTAGACTGGGAGACCTTCGCGGAGACCTTTCAGACGTCCTTTTGGACAAAGCCATGGTGGCAGGGCTGAGCCAGAGGAGGTTAGGGGCGGTCAGGCCAGGAGGAGAGGGCTATTGGGGGTGATCAGGCTGGCAGGGGGTACAGTTGGGAGGATTAGGCTGGCAAGTGAGTGGTTAGGAGCCAGAGGTCCTGAATTGTGATAGGGATGTCCGACTGCCGGTTTAGGCCCTGTGGGATCAGGCCTACACTGGCAGTCAAACATCCCCCGAGGAGGTCCCAGATTGGAAAGGATGCAGCCTGGGCTGACAGCCTCCTCCATGCATGAATTTCATACATCAGGACACTAGTAAACTAATAAAATTTTGTGGCATACCAAAAAAATATACTGTATTTTTTGCCGATCTGACAAAAAATATAGGTATAATTTTGATCATTTACACTGTACAGCTAGTGTTGTGTTGGCTGTTGTCATTTTTTAAAATTTGACAATCTAAGGGGAAAAGAAGTCAGTGTCTCTGACTCAATAGGTAGGTATTGATGTTCTAAAGATTCTTGAGGTTTGAAAATGTGGTTGAAAATTGCTGCCCTAGTAACTACTCTGTAGTTCTGTCTTTTTTAGAATTTCTTATTGTGTGTCTGGCTTCTTTCAATTCACATAGTGCTTTTGAGATTCAACAATATTGCTGAACATACCAGTATTTTTCCTTTTTATTTATGATTAGTTTCATTGTATAAATATACTAAATTTTTCTGTTCTGTAGCTGATTGACATTTTGGTTGTATCCAGTTGTTTTTTTTTTTGTCTATTCTGCATAAAGATGTTCTGAAAATGTGGATATGTCCTTGTGTAGACTTTTTTTTTTCATTTCTTTTGGCTAACTACCTAGTAGTGGGATTTTGGGTTATAAGTTAAGTATTTAATTACTTTTATAGAAAATAGCACACTACACCGAATTGACTGTACCATTTTGCTTTCCCAACAGTTATGAGTGAGAATACCAGTCACTCCACATCCTCACTCATTCTTTCTCCCAGTTTGTGGCTTATATTTTAAGTTTCTTTACTATGGATTTTGAAGACCAGAAGTTTTAAATTATGATGGATTCCAAATTATCAACTTATTTTTATTAAAGTCTGATACTTTCTGGTAGTAAAGAAATTTTGACTAAGCCAAGATCAGCAAGATTTTTCTTTTATGCCTTCTTTTTTTAAAAAAAATATATTTTATTAATTTTTTACAGAGAGGAAGGGAGAGGGATAGAGAGTTAGAAACATCGATGAGAGAGACATCAGTCAGCCGCCTCCTGCATGCCCCCTACTGGGGATGTGCCCGCAACCAAGATACATGCCCCTGACTGGAATCAAACCTGGGACCTTTTAGTCCACAGACTGATGCTCTGTCCACTGAGTAAAACCAGTTTTGGCTCCTATGTGTTCTTTAAGAAGTTTTATAGTTTTCCATTTCAAGTTAAGTTATGTATATGATATTAGGTGAAGATCCAAAATATTTTCAAATTTGCATATAATTATCAAATTGTTGTAGCAATATTTATTGAAAGAAACCTATTATTTTCTCCATAAAATTATTTCGGTATCTTTGTCAAAATCAATTCACTATCTATATGTGTGACTTTTATGGACTCTCTATTGTGTTCCATTGACCTCTATGACTAAACTTCATACCAATACTACAACTGTTATGATTACTGTAGTCCTACAGCAAGTCTTAAAATAATGTAGTCCTCCATGTTGCTTTTTCTCTTTAAAAAATTACTTGGCTAATCTAAGTCCTTTGCATTTTCATATTAATTTTTAGATTCAGCTTGTTAATTTCTACAAAAAAAAGCCACATGGAATTTTGATTAGTATTGTTTTGATCAATTTTGCTAAGTTTGACATTTTAACAATATTTAGTCTTGAGATTATTCATGAACAGAATATTTCTCTGCAATTATTTAGGGCTTCCTTAATCTTCTAGGCAATGTTTTATAATGATCAGTGGACAGGTATAGCATATATTTGCTAAACTTATCTTTAAATATTCCATAATGTTTTATGCAGTATGAATCATACTATTTTTACTTCAATTTCCAATTTTTCATAGGATACAGAAGCACAATTAATGCTTATATAGTAAATGTTGCAATATCACTAAAAGCATTTATCAGTTCTATTGGTAGATTACTTAGGACTTTTTTAATATAGATAATTATGTATTCTGTGAACAAATAATTTAATTTCTTAAATAAATATAAACTTTCAAGTTATATGCCATATTTTCCAGCATATAAGATGACTGGGTGTATAAGATGACCACCAACTTTTCCAGTAAAAAAAAGAGTTTGGAATATACTTGCCATATAAAACTACCCCTCTTCCAATGCACACCAAATAAAAATTTAAAAAACCCATCAGATTTGATTTCAATATAGTAATTTTAATTCAAATGCTTATGACATGCAGGTACTTAGCAGGAAAACTGTCACTTAAAAACATAAGGCTATTTGTCATCAAACATGTAAACATAAGACACCCGGCCTATAAGACGACCTCCGATTTTTGAGAAGATTTTCCTGGGTTAAAAAGTCGTCTTATACACGAGAAAATATGGTACTTTTTCTTGAGGGCCTTGATAATTTATTTTCAATCAATATTTCAATTTAATCTATTTTTTAATATATGGGCATAAAGATGTTCTTTTAATGTCTGTAAGAATTGAAGTGATAGTTCCCCTCTTTATTGGTAATTTGTATCTTCTCTTTTGTATTGATTAGTTTAGCCAGAAGTTTATCAACTTTATTGATCTTTAAAAAGAACCAGTTTTGGCTTCATTGATGTTTATTGTTTTTAATGTATTCCATTTCATTGATTTACTTACTGGTGCCTGGGATCAAACCTGCAAATGGTAGATGCTTCGATCGGAACTCAAACCCATGGCTCTTCTGTGCAGAGGCCCGCACTCTAACCACTGAGAACACTGGTCAGAGTGTCAATCTCTGCCTTTTGATAAGAGTACCTGGTCTATTTACATTTAATATAATTATTGATTTGGTGGTTTTATGTCTGCCATTTTTGCTATTTGTTTTATATGGTCTTATTTTGTTCTCTGTTCTTTCTTTTCTGTTTTCTTTTGTGGTAATCACTTATATTTAGTATTTCATTTTAGTTTTTTTTTAGTTAGCTGTTTTCATATGTTTTAGTATTATTTAAAAATATATTTTTTAATTAATTTCAGAGAGGAAAGGAGAGTTAGAGAGAGATAGAAACATTAACGTGAGAATCATTGATTAATTACCTCCTGCACACATCTAAATTGAAATAAACTTTCTCAATCAGTTATTTAAGATATATATCCTTACACTGCCAAGTATCCTTGGCTATATATATATATATATATATATATATCTTCTGTAGTTACTCTTTATAAATCTCTGGCTTCTGAAAAAGTAGTCAGTGTCATGCTGATAATTTACAATTTATTTTTTATTTGATTAGTATGAATAGCTACAGTAAAAAAATTCAAGACAATTAAAAATTCCCATTTAGGAGTAGAGTTACTGATTTTGATTCTGTTGACCTATTCATTGTATTCAATTCTTGAATCACAGAAAACATCTTTTTTTATATATATTATGCAGCTCAAGTCCGTTCTTATATATTAGATTATATCAACCTGATTAAATTTTCTTTTATGTATCTCAACTGGCAGTCATTTCCATGGGGAAAATAATGACCTTTGAATTATCTTCTTATTTGATTAGGACATGCTGTATTTTTTTAACCTCTTTCTCTCTCTTTCCTAAATCAAGATTTAGTCATGTTAATTAGAGCTGGTGGACCCTAAAGCCAAATTTTAAATCAAGCCAATGGTCTCATTTTTTGAAATAGCAGTGGACATTTGTATGGGGAAATCTTCATTTATTACCATTCACTATGGTGGAAGGAAGCAGAGCAATTACTATTGCAGAGTAATTTAATACTGTTTTATTAACACGGTCTTTCATCTCAGGAAGGAGTTCTGGGATTCATGAGGATGTCCATTTTCTGTGAAATACTATCCTATTTAAATAGATTAATTCATGATCTATAGTTATAAAAACATAAAAGAAAAAAGGTGAACTAAAATCTGAATGGAGAATAAAATGTAAGAATCAATTAACTTGCATCCTTTAAAAATTATACATACTATTACATTTAATATTTAGATATACTTTTTCTATTTCTTATTTGAGTTATTATTCTTTTTTATGTCAGATACTTGACATGTTAGTAGAGAAGAAGAATTAAAACTTGATTAATGATCCCGCATAATTTTGAATTTAAATCATTCAGATAATGTAAATTGTAAAAATGATGCTTGTTTTTAAGTAGTGGATGTTTTTAGCAGACTTTTCTTGGTTTTAAAATTACAGTTTACTTTTTCTGCACAGTTTCCTGATGTAATAGTGTTGAGGTATTTTAGAGAACTTATATGAAAGAAAATTTTTATGTAATGCTTTCTGAGTAAAAGAGCCATAAACTTTTCTCATAATTCTTCTTTCTTTTAATAACAACTATTTTTTTTTCCCAAAGAGAAGTGAAAATTAAATCACCAAGAAATGAAAAGACTGTCTTTTAAAACCAGGTAGTGTTTAACTCAATTGAATATTCATTTTGTTCATACATGAGTAGTCCTTTATTTTGCCAGAACAGAGAATTTAGGTTGTTTTCTATATGTATATTGCATGTATTTGTATACCTATATTTTCACATATATGAAATAAATTTGCTCCATAGCATTTAAAACATTTTTAAAGGCTTCATTTATTTAATTTTTTTTCCAAATAAAATTAGTTCAGGCCCCATTTATTATAATGTTTTTTAACCCTAAGAATTATGTTCTTCTCCCTAGCCTCTGAATTCCTCACATTAGAAGAGGCAAATCTCAGCTTCAATCTGAGAGTTCCACGTTAATACTTTCCTGGATACCTGCAGTGGATTATTAGGCTGCAGAGTAGAGCGGTGGCTTTTTGGTCAATAGACAGCTCCACATGACCTGCTGTTCATTACCACATGGGCATTTAGGCTTGTTTCCAACATCTAGGAATCCTGGCTGTCAGTGATAATGATGGAGATGGGTAGCAGGAAACCTCTTTTGGTTGGATTAGGAAAGCCCCTTTTCCAGAGTCCTCTCATATTTTCAAGATCCCTAAATTATACTTTAGATTTTACATCACCCGTGGTAGATTATTTTCACAGGTACTGTAATACTGTGATTTATAATAAGAACTATATATTTGGTTCCCATTTCTGGAACAGAGCTCCTAAAATTTTTGGAATTTTCTAAGTACTGAGCGGATCAGAGGTCTTTTGTTATGTAAATGAGGTGAGTTTTGGACTTCACCTAAGGATGGAGCTGGTTGCTGGGAGAGCTAACCATATGATTAGAGGGTTGGAACCTTCAGTGGCACCCCACCAAACTCCGTGGAGGGATGGACATTAAGTTTAGTACCAAATGGCCAACGACTCAATCAATCATGCCTACATAATAAAAATCCCCAAAGGATAGGCTTGGAGAGTTTCCAGGTTGGGGAACAAGTGGAGGTTTGGGAAGAGGGGTGATCCTGGAGACCACAGGAAGCCTCCTTGCCCTTTCTGCAGACCTTGCCTTATGTCTCCCTTCAATATGGCTTTTTCTGAGTTGAATCCTTTTATAATAGACTGGTAACCTGTGGAGTAAATGGGTTTCCTGAGTTCTGTGATCCACTCTAGCAAGTTAATTGAATCCAAGGAGAGGTTTTTGTGAACCTCTGATTTACAGCCAAGTAAATCAGAAATGTAGGTAATAGCTTAAACCTGCGATTGACATCCTGAGTTGGAGGGGGCCTTTGGAACCTCCAATTTGTAGCTATTTGGTCAAAAGCACAACTCCTAAAGTGGGACCTTGATCGACATTTAAAGTGGATGGTGGTCTATGGGACTGAACCCTTTATTTGTGGAATCAGATACTATCTTTGGGTAGATAAGTGTCAGAATGGAGTTAAATTTTAGGGAACCCAGCCAGCGTCCTGGAGAATTGCTTGGTAGTATATGGGGAAGCCACATGCCCCATACTTTGGAATTTGGTCTAGAACCCCTTTATGTACCGTGAAATGTCTGTCAAGACATGTTTATCGTTTTCACAAGCAAAGCAAAAAGGAGCCCTTCTTCCTTAGAGGCTGTCTGATGTCTGAAATACACTCCTGCTCTACTGAGCAACACTACAGACTTAAATCCATTATGCCTGGTCATGGTTTCTGTGCGCTGCTGGCCAGCTAAGGAGCAAACCCAAGTTGTCCAGTCCTTCTGCTCAGCAGCCAGTTCTGACTATTCCCTAAAGGTGCAGAATACATGTGATTGTTTTCTCAAAATCATTTCACTCCAACTTCAGAAGCTACAATACATGTTGGAGAGCATTATTCTTAGAAAGATTCTTAGCAATCTGGAAAGAGATTCCCATTGTGTAATATCATGCATTTTCTCCTGTCGATGAAATAATGTCCAGCCTAAGACAAAGTCTCATAAGAGTTTACTTGAGCCAAGCTGACAATGGTTGCCAGGAAACAAAATCTCAATTGACAGAGAAAATGCTCCAGGGAATAGTAGTTTTGCAGCTTATTTTATATATTAGAATATAAGGAGGAGATGTAAGAAGGGTTACATGAAATTCATTGTTGATATATTAGGATGGCCAGAGAAAGCAAAGTGGAGAAATCTCTGAGACTGGATAAAAAGTAAAATGGAGATCTTGAGAAACCAAAATGGTGGCATAGGTGAACACCTAAATTACTGCCTCGCACAACGATTTCAAAATACAACAAAAAGACAGAACAGACACCATCCAGAACCATAGGAAAGCTGGCTGAGTGAAAATTCTACAACTAAAAGTAAAGAGAGGGACTCATGAAAACTCAGAGGAGCTGTAAAATGCTGAGGTACAGAGACATGCTTGTGGAGAGGATGGTTGGCTTCCTCTAGCAGGAGGGAGATGGAAAATCCCAACAGTACTGAACCCCACTTCTGACTGCACTGAACTCCAGTTCTGGGCGAGACTCATACAGGGGAGTCTGGACTGTTGTGAAAAGGAAGGAGTGTAGGTAAACTTAGGGGAGCTGCCTGACTGCACTGAACCCCAGTTTTGGGCAAGACTCTGGGGACCCAGACTCATATGGGTCCCTAGAGTGCATGGAAACTCAGGGGAGTTAGAAAGGCAGAGGTCTAAAGACTCGCGCACGTGAGCACAGAGAGGGCTGCAGCAATTACCCAGAGGCACTGAGACCCAGGGACTGCCATGTAGAGCAGGGCTGCAGGAAGCCAAGGCTGTCTGCTTAGCCCTGAGACTCCACCACATCCAAGCCCAGCACAGAGGCTATTGCAATATTGCAAATCTTAAGGCTGAGTCCAGGACAGAAGTTCTCTCGGCATAAGACACAGCTCATCCACACAACCAATTGGCTTGGAGGTCAATTCCCCTAGTGATACCAACAACAATCAAGACTTAACTACAACAAGACTGTATACACAGTCCACAAAGGGGTGCACCAAGAGTGTCCACCTCTGGTAACTGGGGAGGCAGAGCTACTGGGCCATATAGGATAACTAGCACACAAAGCTACTCTACCAACTCAGGGAAGCAGCGAAATATGCGGAAAAAAAAGAACAGATCAGAAATGAAAGAAATGGAGGAAAACAAATGACTGGATATAGAGTTCAAAACCATGGTTATAAGGTTTTTTAAGAATTTCCTAGAAAAAAAATGGATAAATTTAGAAAGACCCGAGACGAGATGAAAAAGGACCAATTAGAGATGAAAAGGATCAACTAGAAATTAACATACACTGATTGAAATAAAAAATATTATACAGAGATCTAACAGCAGACTAGAGGAATGCAAGAATCAAGTCAAAGATTTGAAATACAAAGAAGCAGAAAACACTCCACTGGAATAGCAAAAAGAAAAAAAGAATCCAAAAATATGAAGATAATATAAGGAGCCTCTGGGACAACTTCAAGTATACCAACATCAGAATTATGAGGGTGCCAGAAGAAAAGAGAGAGCAAGATATTGAAAATCTATTTGAAGAAATAATGACTGAAAACTTCCCCCACTTGGTGAAAGAAATAGACTTACAAGTCCAGGAAGCACACAGAACCCCAAACAAAAGGAATCCAAAGAGGACCACACCAAGACACATCATAATTAAAATGCTAATAGCAAAAGACAAAGAGAGAATCTTAAAAGCAGCAAGAGAAAAACAGTTAATTACCTACAAGAAAGTATCCATAGGATTGTCAGCTGATTTCTGAATGCAGGCCAGACAGGAGTGGCAAGAAATGTTCAAAGTGATGAATAGCAAGAACCTACAACCAAGATTACTCTACCCAGGAAAACTATCATTCAGAATTGAAGGGCAGTTAAAGAGCTTCACAGATAAGAAAAAACTAAAGAAGTTCACAGCACCAAACCAGTATTATTTGAAATGCTGAAAGGTATTCTTTAAGAAGAGGAAGAAGAAAATGGTAAAGGTAAAAATTATGAACAACAAATATCTATCAACAAGTGAATCTAAAAATCAAGTGAATTGAAAAGCTGATGAACAGAATAAACTAGTAAATATAATAGAATCGGGGGTATAGAAAGGGAGTGGACTGATAATTCTCAGGGGGAAAGAGATGAGGGGGGTGCAAGGAGAGACTGGATAAAAATCATACACCTATGGATGAGGACAATGGTGGGGAGGTAAGGACAGAGCATGGAGTGGGAGCCAGGTGGAGGGGAGCTATGGGAGAAAAAAAGAGGAACAATTGCAATAATCCGAACAATAAAGATTTATTTTAAAAAAGTAATATGGAGAGACACATCTTTCTTTTACATTGGTGGGTATAGGATAGTCAATACTTAGAGCACTAGAGATGGTATGTGGGCAACAAGGCAACTATGTGGTGTGTACTGGTGCCAGGGCTTGCCCTTCAAGACATCTGGAAAAGAAAATTACTCTGACATTTCAAAAGTGTATCTTAGATGCAAAAAAACAAGAGACAATTTCAAAGGTACAGACTGACCTTTGTCAGATGTGATTACCTACCATGATCTGCGTTGCTAGAAATTGTTATAGTCAGACCACACTGTGAGGTTCCTGTTGTTCCCTGGGCTTATCAGGTTTAATATATGGTCCCTTTTACATCCACACTCCAAACACGTTACACCTTTATTAAAAAATAAAACCCAACCAAATCTGGCTTACTGCTTACTCATCAACTTCAATGTTGGTCATTTGGTGTTCCCTTTTCCGTATTCCCTCAGGATGATACAGGATCCACAGAATGTACTTAGTCTCTAGAGCAATTGGGAAGGGGCCTAGTTTCACTCCTAGATTCTTCATACCTGCTACTTGCCTTTATCTCTGACAATGTCCGCCTGTCATTGTCTGAAGGCTTGTGCCCCTGCTTCCCTTTCCCTGAGTCCTGAGGATCTTTGCCAAGGCCCCAAGCTGCAGCCTAGACTCTGTAGGGTCACAGGCAGGGAGTCTGCTTAGAGTTGTTGTAAGCCCGGAGGTACTGTGTGCACATGGCCAAGTCCTTGGGTGACACTGCCCTCCACTGTTTGGGGATCCAGCTGCTTCTGAGTTCAGATCTTTTCTTTTTTCCTTCATTTTATAGGTCTTTTTCTTCTTAGAAAATTGTGTTCAAGACTATTACTAAGTTAGTTTTGAGGACAGTTCTTAATTGTGAGGGCGAAGTAGAACCACACTTCCAGGACACACAGGCCTGCTTTTCTTGTCAATACCCAGCACAGAGAAAATGTAATTCACCCACCTCCCTTTCTTGCTTATACAGTATTTTATTGATTTTCCTGTTCTCTAGTATCTCTCCCTTCCTGTATTCTCTTTCATGTTCTTCTCAATTCATTTTATTATTCTGTTGTCTTTTCCTGTCTCTTCTCCAAAGAAAGCAATGATGGGTATAGCAGACCTAGATCTGTGAGAAGGAAAGGGAACCTTAGCTATTCTGCACCTCTGTTGATTCAGAGGCAGCAGAGATTGGGAGCTATGACCCCTTTTTCCCCAGGAGGAAAGAAGTTGTATGTGTTTGTATTGGACAAAAAAAAAGCACTTATTGTAAAATACAATATATAATGACAACATTTACAATGCCAATATAATGGTCTGCTTTTTCCTTCCCTCACAGCCCCCTCAAATTTATTTTGTTCCTATTCTTTAACTTATAGCAAACATTGCTGGAACCCTGAAGTGAGAAGCTTTGACTTATCTCCATAGAGAAGGAGCAGGCTGGGCAGAGCCACACATATCTTTTAATGGAAATATTTTGCAGTGGAGGGTTGGCTACTATCATTTCTTAGAACATTAAAAAAAAAACCCGTTTTCAATCAAAGTGAAGGCTGGGGCAGGATTGAGATTCATTCATAAGTTGGATGGAAAAATTCCTGGCTGAGTTTCCAAGGCTAAAAGGTCAGTAATTTTCCTTTTCCTTATCCACAACAGGTCAGGAGCTTTTTTAGTCCCTGGGTAATATAGTGACCATATTCTCAGACATTTCCCAAATCTAGCTTTCTGTACTGGTCTCCAGCTCCCGCACCTCCTTGCCTAGGCGTGGGGAAGGTGCTGCTGAGGCTACACAGACCTGCTTTCTGACTACCCTCTCCTCTTCATAGTCAACGAGGAGCTCCTGTTTGCTATAAGCATGGATTGTTCTGGACCAATTTTCCCAAAAGCATGCCCTGGGGATGAAATCAGTCCTGCAGGCTGGGTGAAAAATGTCTTGGTTCTGAGCTAGGCCATACCTTCCAATCTGGCAAAAGTCCAGCCATTTGCAGTGGTCGGCCTTGGGGTTAGATGCCTCATAGCTCATCTTCCTTAGTTTTTGCTTTTTGTTTAGTTCTTTGAATCCCTCTTAGGTAGTAACCTGGCACACTTTACAGAAGAATCCTACGTATTTTTACCCTACTGTGACATCTGCTCTGAATTGCAAGTGTCCAAATATTTGAATCTGGCTTAATCAAAGTCTCTAACCTTGCCACCCTGATCAGTCCTAGAAGGTTAACTGAAGGACAGTTTGATTTCAATCTCCAAGTACCAGATGATGTTGCTACATGTGATATTTTAAAAAATAGACTTTATTTTTTAGAGGTACTTTTAGGTTCACAGCAAAATTGAGTGG
>JAAGEH010000040.1:6642452-6707696 GCA_011751065.1 Lasiurus cinereus
TATTTATTAGCTAAGCAGCCTGAAAAGTTATTTAATATCATTACATATACACCTCAGCTTTCCTTCCTAAAAAATGGGGGTAGTAATAGTACCAATCTCTTAAGGCTGTGAAGAGTAACTCATTTAGTAAATGTAAAATCTTAGAACAATACCTAGTGCATAGGAAGCTCACATGAAACTTTTATGATTATTATGATCTTAAAACAATGACTTTACATGTTTTTAAACTTTATATAAATGATATACTGTGTCATATGTATATGTATCTTTTTACAACTTTCATTATCTGCTTAATATTATGTTTGTGACCTAATAGTCATCTATGTTGGTGTACATAACTTTCTTTTATGGTATATCATTATGTGATTTTTTTGCTATTTATTTCTTCTTCTGTTAAAGGACATTTGAGTAATTCTCACTTTCTATGAATATTTTTGAATGTATCTCCTTATACTCAGGAATAAAATTTTCTTTAAGGTTTATATACAACAATAGAATATCTGGATCTTAAGTTTTTTTCTTATTAATTAGTTGAATAAATTTCTTCACAATTCAGCCTTCTAATTCCCACCCTTCCCAAGAAACACATTAATCTATCTCTATCGTAGAGAAACGTCAGCTTTCTGATTAAGGATAACTCAGTCCCTTTGGTTTAAATGGTCTATTTTGGATGGCATATCTTAGGGTAGGTACTAAATTTTTCTGTTTTACACCCCTTCCCCTGTTCCTTGGTGAGATGGTCTCTGGATTTATAAGATGGGTGGGGCAGTAAAGGGAGGTGAAGGGGACCAGACTCTTCATTTTCCTAATGAACCTTGCCGACTGCCTGGTTCTACAGACCATTGCGGTCCTGATGGCTTTTATGAGTCTTCAAATCACCACATTCTAACCCTTCCCCCACCAAGTCATTTCAAAATGTATTTATTATATTTTTAATTTTTAAAATGTTTTCAATTACAGTTTATATTCAATATTATTTTGTATTAGCTTGAGATGTACAGTACAGTGGTTAGACAATCATATACTTTATAAAGTGTTCCCTCTGATATTTCCAGCATCCACCCGGCACCATCCATAGTTATTGCAATATTATTGATTATATTTCCTAGGCTGTACTTTACTCCCCCCTGACTATTTTGTAACTACCAATCTATGTCAAAGCTATTTTATCTTAATCCTAGGCCTCTGGTGTTTCCCCAGCACTTCCGGTAACTCTGCAGTCCCCACTCGCCCTTTTAAGACAAATGGGGACTTTGGGGCTTTTGCAGGAACTGGACCGTCTGTGTGGGCCTGAAGAGCTGTCTTCAGCTCATATAAACAACACGTCTCCTTCCACATGGTCACACTGCTTCTGCATTGGGCTGGTGCTGGCCCATACATGGAGTCTCCTGGGCTCCCCTCCCTGCAACACACTAGACCCAGGCCAGTGTACCCATTCCTCTTCCTAACAATCTGGGTGCTTCTAATATGCCTCCATTTGGGGTTCTATCTCAAAAAGAGGAACGTGTAAAAGTTCATATTTGATTTCTGAACTTTATCTCTTTCTCTCAGTTAAGACATTCAAGTGGGCGAGAAAGGCCGTATTTCCCACGCCTTTCCCTTTGGGAAAGGGCTTCCGGTACAGCCTGTCTTCGGCGGAGCATTTGCCTCGCCCTCTTCCCTTGGGCCCAAATGGGTGCAGGGAGGGAGAAACCCGTTTAGGGTTAAATGCACAAAAAGGAGTTAATCACGACATTGTGCCTGCTACCCAAATGCCAGAACACACCCTTTAACAAGGATGCAGCACAGAATTAAACCTGGATTCTGATGGAAACTCGGAAGATGCATTGGTGTGGTTCTTATTCTTTCTGAGAAAGACAGAAGCTGCATTGGAAAAAGAACTTGCAGGGCCAGAAATCTGGTTTGTGGAGCAATCTTAGGTGCGATCCTGCAGGGTCAGCGCTTACCTGAGGGCAAGGGAAGAGTGGCCTTTATCAACTTTAGGTGGCAGGTAAAGGAAACAGAGGCATGGCAGAGCAGAGGGCACGGGCCTGTCAACTGTGTGGCCGGCAGGTCGACAGTCGATGCTGTTATAGTCAGAACCCTGTACAAATGATTAGGTGCCTCGTAAAGAAGATATTTCATGTCTTTTGCATCATAATATAATCTTAAACAATTGAGGAGCAGGGGAGAAGTCAAGGTGACCTCAGAGGGTCATTATCAAGCTCATAAAAGAACCCTATAAACTTGTCAATATTATTGCAGGCCAGTAGTTTAAGCCGTTGCTGCATTTCAGGGGTGCCTGGGGTGAAGAGCTCTATGTCCTCTCTTTCATACCCTTGCATGGCTGCTCTCACAGACCACCGATGACTGAATTCAGGTGTGAGAAGGACAAAATATTCCACGGCAGAAGCAATTTCACTGAAAGAGATCAGAGCGCTTATTTGGGAAGCTCTGATTTTTTTTTGGTGTGGAAATCCTCTCTTTAGATATTAGTTATGGGAAGAGGAGTTAGAATCTAATGTTCAGGAATGAAAGAGTCTAGTTGCTTGCCTAAAAGGCATACGCTAATTAAATATTCAATATTGTCAACCCTGAGTGCAGGATACTATTAGCTAACCAGGGGCAATTTCATAGATCGGGCTTCATGATTTGATGATGAGCTGCTTTGGGGTTTTACTAGCTATGAGATGAAAGAAGAGGGGAAATAAAGTTAGTTGGAAAGGAAGAAAACAAATAGAAGACATTTTAACTCATTCTTACTCTCTTATAAGATGATGTGAATTTCTGGAATTGGCAGATAATGGAGAGAGTCTAAAGTCTTATGAAAAGTTTATATAAATATACATGTGTGATACAAAGAGATATAGCTAAAAACACATGTTCAAATAGTTTTAAAAGGGCAGGAAGAGGGAAAAAAGAGAAAAAAATGATTAAGGACAAAAGAAAAATAACAGTAGGTCTAAATCCAAACCACACACACACACACACACACACACACACTCACACACAAGCATGCACACACATGCACACATGGTGTGGTTTCCTGTGTTAATTTTGCAAGTAATTTTGGCCCTGTTTCTTAACCTGATGGTGTTCCATTTTCATATCTACAAAACCAAGTTCATATTGCTGGCTCTTTATGAGCAGAGGGGCTAGGGAGTTAATGCTTTCTTACATTGGTCCTGAACATTCACCTTCCAAAGTACAGAACCAAACTCCATTTTCCATATCAGACCATGAAAAACTGCTCAGGGAAGACTGGGCAAGGCACACTGCATATTCTTTCTCTGGCACTTTACCCATGACATTCAGCTCTGATCCTATGGTTCCTCTCCTTAGCCTTAACTCTCTTCTGATTTCTAAGAACGAAATTGGACTTTGGACTGGGACTGAGGCATATTCCATTAGTTGGTGTTGACAGATCATCATTTATATTGAGACCAGAGAATTCAGCAGCTAGCCTGGGAAAGTGCAGGCCAGAAAGAGCAAGAAGAATGTGCCGGAGTCTAAGACAGTAGAGGCTTCCCTGGAATACACAACGTGCAGGGGCAAGGGATCCAGGAGCAAGATTGTTCAGAACAACCCAATTCTTTGGTGAGAAAATCAAATCAAATCAGTTGGAGTAAGAAAAATGGCCTTTAAAAAGAGAGTCTGCTTGTAATTTCCCATTGTTTTGCTATGAGTTCTCTGCTGGCCCTTTATCAGCGTCTAGTGCAGTGGTTGGCAAACTGGGGCTCCCGAGCTGAGTTTGCCACTCTGTTGACTAATGAGTTTGCGACCACTGGTCTAGTGGGTTCAGGGATGGTTGTTTTGGGTGGACAGCTCTCCTCCCCGCAGTGGTACTAAAGGGTTACAGTTACTAGCAGCAGACTCTTTCTGGGGAAGAGCTGCAGAATTTTCAAGAGGACCTGAAATAATTTAGTTCAGCAAAATACCATTATGATCTGCCGGCTCAAAAAGGGCTGCTGAGCTGGCAATAATTCATCTGCCTCCTTTAACAGCTACCATTTAAATTGCATTTGGGCATTGAAAACAAATATACTTTCATTATATGTCTAAAGCCTTTAATACGGCTTCAGAGTTCCAGAGGAGGAAAATGCCGCATTGCAGCAATCTGGGTATTGCAGACACTCTCTGTTGGCCTGTGGTGGGCAGAGGAGGAGCATGCAAAGGCAGCCTGCTTTCAGCTCAACTCAGCAGCTCCCAGAGCTCCAGAATATAATGAGGAAAGTGTCCTCAGCTGGGAGGGGCGCAGGCGGGGGGGCAGAGAGACAGGGGAGGGAAGTCTAGGTACATAGGCACTAATTAGATCAGGTGTGCTTGTCCTCATTTGTTCATTTAAATATTACCGGATGCTTCCCAGGTAATACATTTCCCTCAGATAGTAAGACATGTTTTGGTTTTCTGGAGAATTTATGAAACAGATCCAAGATGCTATTCCCATAGGCTCTGCGTGACTACAGCAGATGGACATTCATGTCTTGGCCATTAGCAGACTGGCCGGAGAAAGGCTCACTACAAGGCAAGCAAAACTTGCTGAAACATTTATGAGACAATGATGTTTACGCACGCATTCTCCATGCGCTTATTGGCTATCCCTGCCATATTCTAGACACTGGGAATGCAGATAAACTAGACCCAAATTGCCCACTGTCATAGTTGCTTCTCAGTCCTCACCAAATTGCAGTTCTCTGGGTGTCGGCAAGTCCCCACAATCTCTTTTCTCTCTGCTCCCCAGGGCCCCAGGCCGGCTCCAGTGCACTGTCTGTTGTAGTCTGTGTAGTACTGTTCCATGCCACGCTCTATAATTTTGGAAGCTGAATTCCATTTGTTGAGGAGTGGAGCACACCTAAGACACATATCTCTCTCTTGCTTAAACGACTGTGATTTAGATATATTATTATCCTTTTTTTTGCAAATGGAGACAAGGTAAGGAGACTTGCCAGAGGCCATTGGGCTGATGAAATTCCAACTCGGGTCTGGATTCCCACCAGAGTTCCTAACCACTGTCCACCTTGTTCTCTGGGAGTCCAACGATAAGCTTGCTTTGGTTTGCGGACAGCAGAACTGAACCAGCAGCTCTGAGGTCTACATCAGAGGTCTGGTAGGGATGGCTTATTTTACATTTCGACCTTTCTAATGAAAACAAAACAAAACAAAACAAAACAAAACAAAACAAAACCTCTCCCCCCAAAAAACCCAAAAAAGCCCTTCAGTCTTTCCAAGGCAGTTCTTTAGGCTCACAGGTTGTGTGTCTCTACTAACTAGTCTGCCCTAAATTTGCTTTCTTTTTCACTTTCTTCCCTTCAGTGACTAGTGATCTCTGATGCCCTTACTAGGGGATTGCCTACTTAAAGTAGTTATGATGGCTTCCTCCTGAAATCCAGCCATTAGAAGTTCTGCTTTAGCAACCCAGTGCATTTCCCTTTAAATTCTACAAAAAATCTGTAAGAGACTAGTGATTTCTCAACACACATCTTCTAAAAATCATGCCTTGAGTTTACACAGAGAAACCTTGGCTATTTACTCCAAAAGCAGGTTTGTCTGGGTGAGGGGGAGGGGGGTGTTTTGCAGCAGAAGGCAGTTGGAAAGAGACTTTCGGTGAGCTTTTGTTCTCCCCTGTTTAACAGCTTCAGGTTTAGGGAAGCCGATGGAATTCACCTTTTGCATTTGAGTCCAGAACTGAATTCATTAAAGCTCTCTCTTGAGCCCACTGTAAATTTCAGTGCTCCTAGGAGGATGCTCCAGGCTCACTTAACTGGTTTGAAATCGTATGGCCTCAGGCTCTACAGTCTTTATTTGGAGGAGGATGGGAGTCGGGGGAATTGTTCAAAAGCTGCAACCACTTTTTCCCTTTACTCTCTAATTTTTGTTGTTCAGCGTCGGTTCCACACTATTGGCAATAATTTAAGAACCATTCCAGAGGACCCAGGTCATTGCAGTTAGAATGAATATCCCTCCATCATCTTTTCTATTCTTTTTCATGCCTGTACCTATGTAATCCATATGTATGTGGTTTGGGCCTTGGAAATTTGGGGATGAAGAAATACTATAGACTGGCTCTCCAGCCCCAGATGGAATTTGTTTTATTTGCTTGTGTCTGTGTGTGCGTGCGCGTGTTGGGGTGGGAGGAGGAGAGAGGGAGAGAGAATATAGAGAACAGAGCAGAAAGGATTTTGATCTCTTGACAAGCAGGTGTGGAGATGAGGTGTGCATTCTCTGCAGGAGGGGGTTCAGGAGGTAATAAATAGAATGCATCATGGAAGGATGATGTCTATAGTTTCCTACTTGCTCCGAAAGTATGTTTCCCCCCAAATGAAATCACAGGCTATGTATTTACACCTGCTGTGCAAAGCAGAGCAGGACCACCTGAGCTTAACTCTACTCTGAGCAGCTTTAGAGAGGGGCTGCTCACACTGACACCTGTTATAGCTTTTTTATGTAAAACAAGGACTAGTCAGTTCAGTTAAACTGGTCACCAGGAGCAAGAGCAGATAGAGGGAGGTGGCCTAGGAAGTCACTGACACTAGTCACGGGCTGAAGTATGGGACCCCAAGAGCAGGTCCAAGGGCAGGTGGCTGAAGACCTGGCTGTCCTGACTGTGGACGCACATTATCCAGAAAACAGTCTGGGCTCCAATCCCAATTCTATACTGTGGATAAAGGGGTGACTTTGATTACTTAACTCCTCAACCTTGGAATCCTCATTTATTAGATAGTAGTGGTAATAATAATAAGACAGTTCTTAGGCTTTTAGCAAGGATTATTGAAGTAATGCATTTAAAGTACTTGGCATAGTACTTTATAGTACTGTGAGAGTATCCTATATAATAAAAAGCTAATATCCAAATTGACCAAATGTCGCTATGATGCGAACTGACCACCGGGGGCAGACATTCAATGCAGGAACTGCCCCCGGTGGTCAGTGCACTCCAACAGGGGGAGCGCTGCTTAGCCAGAAGCTGAGCTCATGGCTGGTGAGGGTAGTAGCAGTAGTGGGAACCTCTCTGGCCTTCATGGCAGTGCTAAGGATATCTGACTGATGGCTTAGGCCCACTCCACGAAGGCTCCTGGACTGTGAGAGGGCACAGGCCAGGCTGAGGAACCACCCCCCATATCACCACCAAGTGCACAAATTTCATGCACCAGGACTCTAGTGTAATCAATAAATGTTGAATAAAGTTTGGATTATTATTACTCTTTAGCGACCAAATGTGCCAGGGACTTTCCTCCTGGACACACAGCTACTGCATGTCCCAGTTCCCATTGTGTTAGGTGAAGCACTTACTGGGCCAAAGGAAATGGCTTGTGGGCAGAAGCAAGTACACTCCTTCCAGATCTGGCCCAAGAATGCCTCATGTGACACCTGTATGTTCTCTCTCTTCCACCATCTGCCTTTATCTGCTGGATGCCAAGACATCAAGGGGGAGTGGAGCAGCATGTGGGAAGGAGCCTGAGTTCCTGAGGACTCTCTGGGGATAAGCATCCCTTCCTTTCCCCCTCTGCCACCAGAGGTACTTGAGTTAGAAATAAATTTCACTGGCCTGGGCAGTGTGGCTCAGTGGTTGAGCATCGACCTAAGAACCAGGAGATGATAGTTTGATTCTCAGTCAGGGCACATGCCAGGTTGTGGGCTTGATCCCCATTGTGGAGCCTGCAGGAGGCAACCGATCAATGATTCTTTCTCATCATTGATTTCTAGCTCTCTCTCCCTCTTCCTTCTACTCTGAATAAAAAATAAATAAATAAAAAAGAAAGAAATTTTACTGTGTGAAACCACTGAGATTTCCGAGCTAATATGTTCAGTGACTAGTGAGTGTCACCTTATGACACAATTCATCGCAGTTAGAATTAATGCCACACACACAGGACCTCATGTGTAACTCAGAACATGTGGTATAATCTGGAAATCCATGTATGAGAAAGTTCTTTAATTTTGAGACAAAGCTGGATATGAATGAATAAATCAATCACCACATGGTAAAGGTGGATGGAAGAAAAATGATGTAATATCAGATGGAAATCATCAGAATCAGGATTAATTGAGGACTAGGACAGAGACACATAAGCCACATAAGGAGCTTTAATAGAGATTGGTCCTTCAGGGGGTCACACTAGTTTGTGTTGGTGGGACAAGACTGTGTTACACAGCTAATGCTCTAAGGGCCATTCCTCCTCCTGGAGGGCGAGTCTGTCTTTTACTAGCATCAAAGGCAAAAGTGAAAGATGTCAGTCCTTTCTAAAATGATTTCTTGATTTATTTTCTCTTGTGAACTAGGTCCAACAAAACAAAAGCAAGTTCCTCTTCCCTTCCCCCACAACATCTTCACAGCAGTGAAGCTAATATTTTGCCTGATTAGCCCAAAACTGGGCATAGTATTTTAAAACCATATGAATGGATTATCAGCAAAAGTATCAAGGAAGAAATAAAGAAGAAGCTAAATTAGCATCTTGGCCTCTGGGAGCCTTTGATTAACATGCTGCTGTCCATGGTTAAAGCGATTATTCTGCCACATTTCCTTGGCCTTTAGGGCTTGGTGTGCATGGTAAAATGCAAGGCAGAACACCAGCATTTCTTGGCAAGAAATGGGGTAGACAAGGGTTTGGAAGTAGAAAGAGAGAAGAAATCTAATCCCTTAAGCAGAGCTTTGAACATGTGAGGAGTATAAAAGGGATGCTGGGGAAAAGAGCAGCTTGTCACTCTCCATCTCCAGAGAGCCGGAGCCCTGGCTGGGGGTCTGAACAGGCACTCGGAGGCTTCTCTCCCCAGCACTCTCAGGTCACTTATGTAACTCGAGAGTTTTCAGATTCCAAAGTGCCTGATTTCTATATTGTTGCCAGCATGACTCAAGCTCTTCACTGACTTTAATGGGCATTTTAAGCACCTTAATTTATTTCCAACCATCAAAATTGTTTTCAAACCTCTTGTTTTGTTCAGAGATTACTCCCCCACTTCAAATTTGCTTCAGACTGAAGGACAGAGAAGTAACATTGGTTGACTTGAGTCTAATGCTTCGAGGGAGTGAGTCTGTGATGTGGTTATGAAGCATCTGTTTGTGGCTGGGACGGGAATACTACTTTGGTTTATATGTCTGGAATTCGGAAAGGCAGAGAGGGCTCAAACAAAAGTTTGTGGTCAAACTTAGCAAATTACTTCTGAAATCAAGTAAATGGAGCCTTGTACTTGCAAATTAGACTCCATGCACACAGTTCAGCTTCAAAGGGGGGATGATTCTGCTAAGCTCTGTAAGTTAACTCAAATTTCTATACTTAGGTTTCTCTTACATGTTTTTGCCTACATTTCCTGACTGCTTTATCTCTTTACACACTCATCCATCCATCCATCCATCCATCCATCCATCCATCCATCCATCATCCACCCATCCATCCATTAATCATTATCCTATTTTGAACCAAGCATTGCCTAAGGGCTGGGGGGTACTGGGTATGCTGGCATGGAGCTGGCAAATTCTCTAAGCCATCTCTGGTTTGAGCTTCCTCTATCCTTTTCTTTCATGTACCTGCCCCTTTCTTGGCTTACTTCTGTACTGTTTCTGATGAGACTTGTTTCCTAGTATCAAATTAACAATTCATTTATAGTTCCCACATCACCTTGTCATTTATAAATGCTAGATCCCAATCCACAAGCACCAACTTTTCAAAATATTTTATTGTTTAAAGTATTACATATATTAGTACATATATATCCTTTTTCCCCCAATGACCTTCCCCAGCCTCTCCTACTTGCTGTCACATGCCCTCATCCCACCCCCTAGTGTCTTGTGTCCACTGGTGTGCTTATATGCATGCATACAAGTCCTTTGGTTGATCTATTTCCCTTACTCCCCAACACTCTCCAACCTTCCCGTTGTAATTTGACAGTCTTTTCGGTGCTTTACTGCCTCTGTATCTATCTCTTTATTCATCAGGTTATAATGTTCTTTATTTTCCATAAAAGAGTGAGATCATGTGGTATTTTCCTTTCATTGCCTGGCTTATTTCACTTAACATAATGCTCTCCATGTCCATGCATGCAGCTGAAATGGTAAGAATTCCTTCTTTTTTATAGCAGCATAGTATTCCATTGTGTAGATGTAACATGGTTTTCTAATCCAGTCATATCTGATGGCCATTCAGGCTGTTTCCAAATCTTAGCTATAGTGAATTGTGCTGCTATGAACATGGGGGTGCATATATCCTCTCTGATTGGTGTTTCTAGTTTCTTGGGATATAATCCCAGAAGTGGGATTACTGGTCAAATGAGAGTTCCATTTTTAACATTTTGAGGAAACTCTGCGGTGTTTTCCACAGTGGCTGCACCAATCTGCATTCCCCCCATCAGTGCACCAGGGTTCCTTTTTCTTCACATCCTTGCCAGCAGTTGTCCTTTGTTGATTTGTTGATAATTTACATTCTGACAGGTGTTATATGGTACTGCATTGTCATTTTGATTTGCATCTCTTGGATAATTAGTGAATTTGAGCATGTTTTCATGAGTCTCTTGGCCTTCTTTCTGTCTTCTTTCAAAAATATTCTATCTAGGTCTGTTGCCCATTTTTCATTGGATCATTTATCTTCCTTTTATTAAGTTGTATAAATTCCCTGTAGATACTGGAGATAAAACCTTTATCAGTGATAACATTTGCCAAATATGTTCTCTCCTGCAGTGGGCTTTCTTGTGGTTTGGTGATGGTTTCTTTTGCTGTGCAAAAGCTTTTAATTTTGATGTAGACCTATTTGTTTATTTTCTCTTTAGCTTCCATTGCCCCAGGAGCAGTATCAGTGAAGAAATTGCTTTAGCCTATGTCTGAAATTTCTCTGCCCATAGATTCCTCTAGTATTTTTATGGTTTCCTATCTTATGTTTAAGTCCTGTATCCATTTTGAGTTATTTTTTGTGTATGGTGTAAGTTGGTGGTCTAGTTTCATTTTTTTGCATGTATCTGTCCAATTTTCCCAACACCATTTATTGAAGAGACTGTCTTGACTCCATTGTATGCTCATGACACCTTTGTCAAATATTAATTGAGCATAGTGTTTTGGGTCAATATCTGGAATCTCTATTCTATGCCATTGGTCTATGTGTCTGTTCTTGTGCTGGTACCAGGCTGTTTTGAGAATAGTGGCTTTGTAATACAGCTTGAAATCTGGTATTGAGATCCCATGTACTTTGTTCCTCTTTCTCAGGATTTCTGTGGTTATTTGTGGTCTTTTTTTATTCCAGATGAATTTTTGGAGAGTTCTTTCTAGGTCTGTGAAATATGCTGTTGATATTTTAATGGGGAGTACATTGAATCTACAGATTGTTTTGGGTAGTATGGACATTTTAATGATGTTGATTCTACCAATCCATGAACATGGTATGTTCTTCCATCTGTTTACATCTTCCTCTATCTATTTTTTCAGTGTCTTGTAGTTTTCCATGTATAGGTCTTTTACCTCCTTGATAAGTTTATTCCTAGGTATCTTAAATTTTTGGTGTGATAGTAAATGGGATTGCTTTTTTTAGTCTCTCTTTCTATAAGTTCACTATTGGTGTATAGAAATATCATAGAATTCTTGACATTAATTTTGTATCCTGTTACATTTATTAAGTCAATTAGTTTTTTGATGGCATCTCGGGTTTTTTTTTTAGGTACAATATCATGTCATCTGCAAATGAGGACAGCTTTACTTCTTCTTTACCAATTTGGATGCCTTTTATTTCTTCTTGTTGTCTAATTCCAATGGCTAATACTTCCAGTATCAAACAGGAGTGGTGAGAGTGGGCATCTAAACAGCATACTATTAAACAATGACTGGATTACCAGAGAGATCAAGGAAGAAATAAAATCATTATGGCAACAAATGACAATGAAAACACAACAATCCAAAATCTATGAGACATAGCAAAAGCAATCTTGAGAGGGAAGTTCAAGAACAGGATGTTCCTGTTCTTAGGGAAAATGGTTTTAGTTTTTGCTCATTGAGTATGATGTTAGCTGTGGGTTTATCATATATGGCTTTTATTATGTTAAGGTATGATCCTTCTATTCCCACCTTGTTGAGAGTTTTTATCAAGAAAGGGTGTTAGATTTTGTCAAATGCTTTTTCTACATCAATTGATATGATTATGTGATTTTTAGCTCTCAATTTGTTTATGTGATGTATCACGTTTATTCATTTGTGGATATTATAGCAACCTTCCATTCCTGGGATAAATCCTACTTGGTCATGGTGTCTGATCTTTCTGATGTACTGCTGGATCCAATTTTCTGTAATTTTGCTGAGGATTTTGGCATCTATGTTCATAAGGGATATTGGACTGTAATTCTCTTTCATTTTGTTGTCTTTATCTGGTTTTGGTATTAGGATGATTTTGGCTTCATAGAAGGAGCTTGGAAGTGTTCCTTCCTCTTAAATTTTTTGGAATAGTCTGAGGAGGATAGGTTTTAATTCTTCCTTGAATATTTGGTAAAACTCCCCTGTGAAGCGATTTGGCCCCAGGCTTTTGTTTGCTGGAAGCTTTTTGATGACTGCTTCAATTTCTTCCATAGTTAATGGCCTATTGAGATGTTTAGATTCTTCCTGATTGAGTTTTGGAAGGTTATATTTTTCTAGGAATATGTCCATTTCCTCCAGGTTGTCCAGTTTTTTGGAATAGAGTTGTTCATAGTATTTTTTAACAATCTTTTGTATTTTGGTGGGGTCTGTTGTTATTTCTCCTCTTTCATTTCTGATTTTGTTTATTTGGGTCCTCTTTCTTTGTTTCTTAGTGAGCCTTGCTAGAGGTTCACCAATCTTGTTTATTCTTTCAAAGAACTGGCTCTTGGTTTTGTTGATCTTTTGTATTGTTGTTTTGGTCTCAATGTTGCTTATCTCCACTCTGATCTTTATTATTTCCTTCCTTCTTCTTACACTAGGCTTCTCTTGTTGCTCTCTTTCTAACTCTTGAGTTGTAGGGTTAGATAATTTATTAGCATTGTTTCTTGTTTTCTTTTGCAGTAGGCTTGTAGAGCTATGAACTTACCTCTCAAGATTGCTTTCGCTATGTCTCATAGATTTTGGATTGTTGTGTTTTCATTGTCATTTGTTGCCATAATGACTTCATTTCTTCCTTGATCTCTCTGGTAATCCAGTCATTGTTTAATAGTATGCTGTTTAGTCTCCATGTGTTTGATTTTTTTTGGATTGTTTTTATTGTAGTTGATTTTCTGTTTTATGCTACTGTGATCTGAGAAGATGCTTGATATCATTTCTATCTTCTTGAATTTAAAGAGGCTTTGCCTGTGACCCAACATATGGTCTATCTCTGAAAATAACCCATGTGCACTTGAGAATAATGTATATTCTTCAGCTTTGGAAATTCTGAAGATGTCAATTATTTCCATCTGGTCTAGTGAGTCATTTAGAATTGATATTTCTTTGCTGATATTTTGTTTAGAGGATTTGTTCAATGGTGATAAGACTCCTACTGTGATTGTATTACTGTCAATCTCTCCCTTGATATCCTCCAGGAGTTTTTTTTTTTTTATGTATTTGGGTGCTCCTGTATTGAGTGCTTAAGAGTTATTTCTTCTTGTTGGATTGCTCCCTTTAGTATTATGAAGTGGCCTTCCTTATCTCTTGTTATGTCTTCATATATGTCTTCCTTATCTTCTTGTTATATGTCTTGTTATCTCTTCACTTTGCGATCTAATTTGTCAGATATAAGTATTGCTACCCAAGCTTTTTTTTTCATTTCCATTTACCTGAAAACCTGTTTTCTATCCCTTCACCCTCAGTCTGTGTGTGTCTTTTTTTCTGAGGTGGGTTTCTTGTAGACAGCAGATATATGGGTAGTGTTTTTTTATCCCGTCCATTATCCTATGTCTTTTGATTGGTGCATTTAATCTATTTACATTAAAGTTATTATTGATAGGTATTTATTTTTCACCATTTTTATTCTTTTTTTTTTTTTAATTAATTTTTATTAATTTTTTATACATATCTCCCCATTGCCCCCCCTCCCTCCCAGGCGTACCCCGACCCCCCAGTGTCTGTGATCATTGGTTATGTTTATAAGCATGCATACAAGTCCTTTGATTGATCACTTATTTACCTCACCTAACTTTAATCTTTCTGCTATAATTTCACAGTCTGTTTGATGCTTTATGATTTTTGTCCTCCTGAGAATTATCAGTCTACTCCCTTTCTGTGCTCCTGATTCTATTATATTCACCAGTTTATTCTGTTGATCAGATTTTTAATTCACTTAATTTTTAGATTCACTTGTTGACAGATGTGTATTTGTTGTTCATAATTTTTTGTCTTTTACCTTTTTCTTCTTCCTCTTCTAAAAGGGTACCTTTCAGCATTTCATATAATACTGGTTTGGAGTTGATGAACTCCTTTAGCTTTTTCTTCTCTGTGAAGGTCTTTATCTGCCCTTCAATTCTGAATGATAGCTTTGCTGGATAGATTATTCTTGGTTGTAGGTTCTTGTTGTTCATCACGTTGAATATTTCTTGCCACTCCCGTCTGGCCTGCATCGTTTCTGTTGAGAAATCAGCTGACAGTCGTATGGGTGCTCCCTTGTAGGTAATAAACTGTTTTTCTCTTGCTGCTTTTAATATTCTCTCTTTCTCTTTTGCTCTTGGCATTTTAATTATGATGTGTCTTGGTGTAGTCCTCTTTGGGTTCCTTTTCTTTGGGGTTCTGTGTGCTTCCTGGACTTGTAAGTCTATTTCTTTTACCAGATGTGGGAAGTTTTCAGTCATTATTTCTTTAAACAGGTTTTCAGTATCTTGCTCTCTCTCTTCTTCTGGCACCCCCACAATTCTGATGTTGGTACGCTTGAAGCTGTCCCAGAGGCTCCTTACATTATCTTCACATTTTTGGATTCTTTTCTCTTCTTGCTTTTCCAGTTGAATGTTTTCTGCTTCTTTATATTTCAAATTTTTGACTTGATCCTTGCCTTTCTCTAGTCTGCTGTTAGTACTCTGCGTAATAGTATTCATTTCAGTCAGTGTATTTATTATCTTCTCTTGGGTCTCACTAAATTTATCCATCTTTTCTAGCATATTCTTGCAAAACCTTATAAGCGTGGTTTTGAACTCTATATCCAGTCGTTTTTTTTCCTCCATTTCTTTTGCTTGTAATCCCTTCCCTTGTCTCGGCATTTTCACTGTGCCGGGGAAACTTCTGTGCTGGATTCAGCCGCAGAAGCCTCTGCTGAGCTTGGGAGGGTGGAGTCTCAGGGCTTAAGGGACCGCCTTGCCTTCCAGTCGGCCCTGCCCTCCACGGCCCCTGAGTCTCAGTGACTGGGTAATGGCTGGAGCGGTCCTTGTGCGCTCGCGCACCCGCAGCGCTTCCAACCGCTGCCTTTCCGGCTCCCCTGCGAACCAGGACCACACGAGTCTAGGTCCCCAGGGTTTCGCCCAAAACAGGGGCCCAGTGGACTCAGAAGTGGCGCAGTTGGGAGGGTCTGTCTCCCGCCCACTCGCGAAAGCCAGCGGCACAATCAGCAATCCGTCCTCCGCGTGGTGCCGTGCGTGACCAGACCTCCGATCCTTTGCAACTCCCCTAAATTTCCGTGCACTTCTCCCTTTTCACAGTCCAAACTCCCCCCGTATGAGTTTCGGCTGGATCTGGGGTTTAGTGTCGTAAGAGAAGGGGTTCAATGCCGTTGGGAGTCTCCGTTTCCCTCCCGCCAGAGAAAGCCAGCCAGGTACTCCGGCACCCGCTCTCTCAGCGCGCACGTCTCCGTACCTCAGCTTTTTGCAGCTCCTCTGGGTCTCCGTGAGCCCCTCTCTTTCCCTCTAGTTGTAGAACTTCCACTCAGCCAGCTTTCCTGTGGTTCTGGATGATGTCCGTTCTGTCTTTTAGTTGTAGTTTTGAAATTGTTGTACGAGGCAGCAGTATAGGTGTTTACCTAGGCCGCCATCTTGGATTCTCTCCACCATTTTTATTCTTTACCCCTGTATTTCTTCTTTGCTTTCTATTTCTTTTTTTTTATAGCAGACTCTTTAGCATTTCTTACATTGCTGGTTTGGTGGTAATAAATTTCCTTAGTCCTTTTTTGTCTGTGAAACTCCTGATTTCACCTTCAATTTTGATTGAAACCTTGCTGGGTACAGTATTCTTTGACTCAGACCCTTCCTTTGCATGACTTTGTATATTTCATTCCATTCCCTTCTGGCCTGATGAATTTCTGTTGAGAAATCAGTCGCTAGTCTGAAAGAGGTTCCTTTGTAGGTAACTTTCTGTCTGTCTCTGGCCACTTTTAAGATTCTTACTTTGTCATTGGTGTTTGCCAGTTTAATTATAATGTGCCTTGGCCTTGGTCTTTAGAGGTTCATTTTTCTTGGGACTCTGTGAGCTTCTTGGATTTGTGTGGGTTTTTTCTTTCCTATATCAGAAAAGTTTTCTATCATTATTTCTTTAAACAGGTTTTATACTCCTCTCCTCTGGTACCCCTATTATGCAGATGTTGTTTTGTTTCATGTTGCCCCAAAGTTCCCTTAGGCTCTCCTCTTGCTTTTTAATTTTTTTTCTAGAAACTGCTCTACTTGGGTATTTTTCCTGACTTGTCTTCTAGCTCACTGATGTGTTCCTCTGCTTCTTCTAGTCTACTTTTGATGTTTTCTATTGAATTCTTTACAGCAGCAGTGTCATTTTTTCATTTCTTCTTGGTTCTTCTTCATTTCCTCTTGGTTCTTACTCATATTGTCGAATTTGTCTCCCATTCTTTTCAGCCACCTTATGATCATTTCTCTAAATTATTTCTCTGGCAGGTTGGTTGCCTCCATTTTGTTTACTTCCTTTGCTGGTAATGCCTGATTTTCTTTCATATGTGGGCCATTTCTTTGTCTCCCCATGGTCTCTCTGCTCCAGGTGTCTGGTTATGTAGTTCTCTCTCTCCTGCATTGATTTAAAGGCACAAAATACAATAAAACCAAGTACAATGCACAAGGTATTTAACATAAATATATTCATGATATTAAAAACCCTAAATAAAGGTGACCACCAGAGAAAGGCAAATTAGAGAATAGGAGAGAGACAAGAAGAGAGAGAGAGAAAAGAAAGGAGTGCAAAAATGAAATTGGGAAAAGGAAAAAAAAATTAAGAAAAGGAAAAAAAAAGTAGGCGAGAAAAGAAAGAGAATAAGAAAAAAGGGGAACAAACTATATATATGGGGAGAAAACTCCAATAGAACAGCCACTAATCCCAACAAATGCTAGCAACAAGTACCTGAAGATTAATGCAAGCTACAAACAACAATTAATATTAAATGAGACAAGGGAAAACAGAAGCAAAAAAACAAATAAAAACAAAAAAACAAAAAAAGAATAAGCAAAACAATCTCACAAACAAGCATAAAAAATTGATATAATTAACATTCAAGCAAACAACACAAAGGACAGAGAGAAAAACAATTTTTTGAGTAGTAGAGACAGAAGAGAGAGTTGTGTATGGACTTGAGCAGGGGATTGGAAATTAGATATATAAGAAGGGTGAAATTTTAACAGGAGGTAAAAAGAAAGAATAGGGAAAATCTAAAGCAGGAAAAGAGTAAGAGAAACAGGACAACAAAAGGGGAAAAGTTAGGAAGAGAGTGATGGCATTAAGCTAAGATTGAGATAGAGTAAAATGAGGCTAAAGGAAAGATGAAAATAGAATGTAGAACACTAATCCCAAAGCAAAATAAAGAGAAAATAAAATAACACCCATTTAAAAAAATGGTAAAATAGTAATAGTAATAATACTGAATGAAAATAAAAATATAATAATTAAAAAGGTACAATCTAGCGAGGAAAAAAGGAAAACAAATTATTTTCTTAAGTAAAAGATGAAATTTTTTTTAAAAAAATTGCACAGTAATGAAGGTCATTCACTTCTTCTATTCTTCTGTTTGGCACACCTGTTTCCTAGTCAGGTCAGTATTGCAGTTCTCTGCATTCCACTGCTCCTCAGTGTTGTAAACCAGCCCTGATTTTTAAGCAGGCAGCTTGTCTTAATTTCTTGTATTCCTTTATTTTGTGTTTACAAAGAGTCAATTTGTGATTCAACCCCTGGGTGGTAGTGTTTCTAGATTGACTTCTGGGTCTATAGGTCCTATCTAGTTAGTGCTTAGATCCTGCTTTCCCTGCGGCACTCAATACTGGTTTGTGGGAGTGGGTTGCTACAGAACTGGTTCTCTGATGGCTATTCGCTGCTCTAATCCCCAGGTTCCAGAATAAATACTTTCCCCTGCAGTCTCTCAGGGTGTCCCCAGTTGGGTGATCCTATGTATTAGGGTTAGTAATCAGAAGTAATGATTTAAAAAGGAAAAAAAAATCCAGCATAAGTGTGCGAACTCTGGGGCTGCATGCAAGTCTGTGCAATCTTTTTTTCTTCCTTGGGTCTAAGCAGCTGGCACATCTTTAAAATTTTTAGGCTGTCCTTTTGTGTCAGATCAAAATGGATTGCTTTTCAGAGATTCCTTCTGTTAGCAGCTCTGAGGATTCCCTTCCACATTCATGGATTACGTCAGCCCAAACAGCCATGGGGTTTTCTAGGCACAGACTTCCCTCGGTCCTCCAGCACGTTTCTCTGTCCTATCGGGACCAGAGACCTCACCTTATCCCAGGCGAAATCTGACCTTTCCATGGTGGAGTGTAGAGCTCCTCTGAATCTGCGTGTTTGTGCCAATTGGGGACCGATGTTCTGGGGTTCACAGCTGTTTAGTGGGTGCTGTAGTTGTAGATTTTCAGGCTTCCAATAACATCTACTTTCCCCTTCAAGATGGCGTGGTTTCCGTGTCTGAACTGGTCACTCCAGGAAGGAACCCAGCAGCAGTGGGGGCTGCCTAGTCAGGGGAGCCCTGTCCAGAAGTCCCCCACTATCTTCTGGAGTATAGCTGTTCCTCAACTCCCCAACAAACACACCCCATGCAACTCTCAACTATTCTTTCTGTCTGCTCCAGGACAAGGCTCGGACATATCTGTCTATTCCACCACCATTTTTTTTTCAAGCGCCATTTTTTTAAAGCATGGTGACAGGATAAATCTCACAAGTGGAGATAGGTGTGGGGAATTGGGAAAGTAGCAGGTGATATAACATAGTTTCATATTGGAGATGGGTACTAGGAGTTCTGAATATGACTGATGATGTATCCTCATAAGATCTCATGGACTATCTATCACTAGCTGGGAATAACCTAACAGGTTATCTCATCCAGTTTCTGGGGAGTCAGAAATCTTCTCTTACTACATCAAGATCCAGCCTCCCTTTTAATGTTTCCAGAGACAGGAAGTCATTCAACAACACACTTATGGGTTCCTCTAACTATGATCAAATTCTCCCATGTATTCTCACTGATATTTTATTTTTTATAATCTCAACACATTGGTCCTTGTTTTATTTCCCTATGGAAACAAGGAGAATGTCCAATTTCTTTTCCATGTATTAATGTGGATATTTTCATTTGTAAATAACCCCAACCAAAACTTAATTAGCCTAAGAAAACAATTTAGTAAGAAGGATGCAGAGTTTTTCTATGGGATCCAAGGACAGAAATGCACAAACACATCAGGCTTCAGGAATGATCTGGAGTAAGAGACTCAAGAACATCATGTCTCTCATATATGCTTTAACCTGTGCTCCTCTCTCTGTCCCATAATTCCTGGAGAGTACATTGACTGCTCTAGTTGAATCAAGTCCCACCCCTGAATAAATATTTGTTTGCTGATTGTGTCATGTAGGAATATGGCCATTCCTGCTGCAACCATGTGGAAAAAGGGGAGAAAAAGGGCCAATTTCTAGAAAGACAGAATACACATAAATACACAGTAATTATGTGTATTCTACAAACACCATATAAATAAGCCCAATACAGAAATATTAGCAAATATTTTTCCTAAATCTTATCCCCAGGCTATAGACCTTCAATTTTCCATCTTTTTCTTAGATGATTCAGTTTCCATGAAGACCCTTTTATTTAATTTTCTTTACTCTTAGAAATTTTATTCTGAAAATGTGGCTTTTAGAACTTATTACAACAGATCAATACAGAGCCAAAGAGCTCATCAGAAGTGGAGTCCTCCTGAAAGATCCCTTCTTAGAACTTACCATTTTACCTGACATGGAAGTTTCCATTATTGATAAGAGTTCTGATTCCAAAGAAATTTTTTTGTATAGAGAATTCAAGATGAAAGACTGAATAATGACATTGGCCAAGGACAATCTGAATCCAAAGCAAAGTGAAATCCTGTTAATAATATATCTGGAAAAGTTTGCCCTGAGAACATTGGGCTATTACTTATATTGCAAGCTTTTAGAGACAGATTGTCTCCTTTAGTAGTTAAAATTCATGAGCTACAAATGACAAATGCATACAGAAAATATTTTATACTTATATACTATTTATTTCATATGTAGTAATATTTAAATGGTACTTTAAAATAATGTTTTATGATCAGCTTAAGTTTCATTATTTCCTTAAATAACAAAGTCATCTTCATCATTATTTAATTTAGTTTAATATATTATTGATTAAGAACCAACTAAAGGCATGTGGAAAAGATATTATGCTAGCTTCTGGGGTTGTGGAAGTGAATATGGGCTACTCTGCCAGTTACCTTCTATGTTACTTTTATAGGCTAACTATACTCTTTAAGTCTCACTTTTTTTCCCTTTGTCGATTAGGAAGAATAATATTTACCTGACAGGTTTATCTGAGAATTCAATATCATAAAGGTGTACAAAATAGTTTCATTTTTTTTGTCCCACAAACTTTTAATGTGTCAGAGGATTCAGAGAAAGGAGTCCTCAGTCATAATGCCATGTCATAATGTTGCAACAAAAGACTAAAGAGTTTTGACTTAAAAAAAATAGGAGCCATTGACAAATTTCAAGCAATATCCTACACTTTCAAATGTCCATTTTTTTGAGAAATAACTGGCCATAATATAATAAATGGATTCAAGGGGAAAGACCCCAGGACAAGAGACTTGTTTGTAGCTATTGCAGAAGTCATGGGCAAGGGGGGAGGTATAAAGACAGTGAAGCAGGAGTAAAGAGGAGGGTCTAGGTCAGTGGTCGGCAAGCTCATTAGTCAACAGAGCCAAATATCAACAGTACAACTATTGAAATTTCTTTTGAGAGCTGAAAACCGACTTCTGCGCATGGGCCACGAAGTTTTAATTGCACTGTACATGCGTGCTCATATGTGGTATTTTGTGGAAGAGCCACACTCAAGGGGTCAAAGAGCCACATGTGGCTCACGAGCCACAATTTGCCGACCACTGGTCTAGGTTAAGGGTTTATTAAGCAGGTGACTTCTTACTGGACTGGATGTAGAAAAGGGGGCAGGAAGAGAGGTGACCAGCATGACTCAGACTTAGGAGTCAAGAGATAAAAGAAAGTAAGTAGGTTTTGGGTCAAGGATAATGCATTATTTTTCTGGATATGTTGAATTTGAGTTGCCTGTGGGCATCTCGGTGGAGATTTTCAAATATTTACTTAGATCTTGAAGTGGAGAGTTAAAAAGAGAAGGCTAAGCTAGAGACATGGCTTTAGGCTACATGAATTGAGTAAGTGATCCTCTCCATTGCAATGCATCAGGATCCATTCTTAAGGGCTGCAGTGAGTAGAAGGCAGGCAGATTGAACACTGGACACCTGTAACCAGGACCAAGAGGTGGCAGATACTGCCTTTTACTAGTATAGATATAACCAGAAGTTTTCTTATTTACCAGAAAAATTCTCAAACAACCATTGCTATCTAGGACTAAACAATTGGCAACAGATTGTGCTGAAGTGATAGACATGAGAACCAATTAGCCAAAAGTGGTCACATTGAGTCCGATTAATATCCACAGTTGAGGAAAAAGTCTCTGCTTCAAAAAACTGTCAAATAGACAACATAACATGAAAAAGATTGTGGTTTAAAAATTTATTGTTGAAAGACATAGAAATTTCATTAAAAAAACTCCAGGAAAGCAAAAGATTCTGGGAATGGGTGAGTCACAGGAAGGAATACTTCATCTTCTGGTCAAAGGTTGACTAAAGATGAAAGTCATCTTTGCCTCCTCTCTACAGGTCTCTCACATCCAGTCAGCTGCCAAGTGTTAGTATTTGACCTCATAGATGATTCTCATCTCTCTCTCTTCCTCTTAATTCCTTGCTCTGGCATGAATTATCTTAATTTGGGCTTTCACACTAGCTTCCTTTCTCCCTGCCAAACCATTCTGCACAATGGGCCACATTTATCTTCTTAAATCACTGGATGCGGTCCAGGTTGGCATTTGAGTATCCCCCAACATGGCTTTCCTACTTTGTCCATTCAACAAACATTACAAGTACAATTGAGAAGCTAGGACTTTTCTAAACACATTTTTATTCTCTTTTTTTCTGCAGTTTTGCTCTTACTATTTCTTCTGACACGTCCTTTCTCAATATTCTGCCTTATCCACCCACCTCCCCCACTGAGCTCTTAACTATATTCAACAACCAGTTTAAATAACTTTTTTTCATAGAATGCACAACCAGATCACGTTAGTTGAAACTCATTCTTTTAAAAGAAACCAATGCTACTCAAATCTATACAACAAAAGCCAAGTGACCAGAATGACTGATCGACTGGAACAACCAGTCCCTATGATTGTGGTGGCCAACTAGCCCAATCGGGGTCCTGATTGGCACCCCTAATCTCCCATGGCTCCTTCCCCCTGCCGCCCTACCTCCCATTGCCCCATACCATTGGGATGGGCCAGCCAGACCCCACCTGTGCATGAATTTGTACGCCAGGCCTCTAGTAAGTTTAATTAATTTTTTTTTTTTTATGATTCACAGGGCTTTGTCTTTCCTCTTTTTTAAATTGTTGATTCTATTACAAATGTCCCCTATTTTCTTTTCCCCCTTTCCCTCCCTCCATCCTGCCCTCACCCCTCCAAAGCCTTCATTGCACTTTGTCTATATCCATGTGCTATGCATATATGCATATATATTTTTTCCGGTCTCCATTTTTGCCCCACTCTGAGATCTGTCAGTATGTTCCATTTATCCAGGCATCTGGTCCACTCTTTTAAAAAGAAACCAATGCTACCCCAATACATTTAATAAAATTAAAAAAAAAGAGGCATGAAAGAAAATCAATGCATAATAAATATGCATTTTAGTATGTAAAAATGAAATGTAATTATACAGATTTTATCATATGCTATCTTTAGTGATTTATGTAAAATATTTTCTCTACTTAAATATAAGTTCTTTTAGAACAGGCAAATATTATTTTGTTTTATTTTTGTGTCCTTTATAGTACCTTCCACACAATAGGCACTTATTAAATGACTGTTGAGTAAATAACTGAGGCTATAGGTCATGAACCTTCCTTACTTTAAATTTATCCATTTTAGCTTTCTCAGAGCCATTCCATCTTCTCCCAGAAACAGTTATAGTTTGGCCAGGGGATTATTCTCACAAATGTTCTGTTACAGTTGAGTCTAAACTGTTGTTTGAGTAAATTATTGAGAGGTTATTAAGCCTCAGACACTGTGACAAACTCTGAGGTCACAGAACTAAACAAGAAGTGGTGGTCCTCACCTCTGAGTGGTCCTGGATTAGAAGTGCTATGATTAAGGCATGTTTGTAACGCTATGGGAGTCCTGAGGAGGGAGTGCTGACCTTGCCTGGGGAGGTTGGGAAAGCATCAGTACATCACTTTGCATAACATTTCATTCATTTGTCCACACAGCTGTTTCCTTGCCATTCCGTCAATAGAATGTATTGAGTATCCAACTCTGTGTTTGCACACTCTGCCAGTAGCTGAAATACTTTACTTTTACACAATTAATAAACATTTCCACGTGATTCAAGAATCTGGAGCTTATTGTGTTAGGCATTATTCTAAGCACTTTATAGACAATATCTCATGTAATCCTCAAGATAATTTAATGGAATTAGTAGTACTTTATATCCATTTAACAGGTTGAAAATACCATCCTCAGCTCAAGAATCATAAGTTAATCTTGCAATTGAGGTACATGACCTTGACAGGAATCAAACCTGGAACCCTTCAGTCCACAGGCTGACACTATATCCATTGAGCCAAACCAGCTAGGGCAGTTAATTGCTTATACTGGCAGGACTGAAACTTAACTGTTATTTTGATTCCATAACTCATTTTCTTGCCCATCATATTACATATTTAAAATAATTTTGGAAGCCGATAAGTTTGGAAAAAATTATGGAAAATCATACTGATAATTTGAATTTGAATGTTTTTTAAATTGATTAAAGCAAGCCTAAATAGATAGCTAATCTTTTTTTTTTTTTAAATGAAAAATAACTTTAATGTAGTAAAAAAACAAAAAAACATTTCAGGTACTATTTAAAATACAAAACAATCAGTAAACTAAACCCTCTACAGAACTGTAGATTTATGCCAATAAGATTTATATAAACATGAGAGGAGAGAAACATCTTCTATTGTCAAAAAGGGTCACCATTTATTGTATGCAAATAGCTCAGAACTGTTTAGGAGTGGAGTTTATGCTTTTGTAAAAGTTTCAGAAATCATCATGATTCCCTGCCCTCCGCCCGAGGTGAACTTTTGGTGAAAAAGTGGCTTCAGTTACTAACACCAAGTCTCTCTGATTTGAGTTCCTGCGCTCAGAATCCATCTTTTGTCCTCTGAGGATCAATTTCCCAAACAGGGCTTGGTTCTCAACACTGTGGATTTTGAAAATTTGATTGTATTATTTTATCAGATGTGGGTTCATCAGGTCATGCCATTGGTTACTCTGTTGTTCTTTAAGGTTTTGATTTTTATCAGTTCCCTTTGGGGAGATCTAGAGCTTGAATTTTCTTTATCTCTTAGATCACAATGTAAATGTGTTTATTTACACCAAGAAAGAGAGCTAAGTGGTCCAAAATATCCATATTGGCTTTCATAGTTTTGTCTTCATAAGAGGTAAGTTCACTTTACAAATAAACTTAGAAATCAGCAAATTAATTTGGTAAGTTACTGAACCGTATATGGTAAAATAACTATATATTTTGATACGTTTAGAAAGTCAGTCTGCAAGGTTTATACCAAATTGTGAACAATGGTTACAACTGCAGGCAGGATTATAAGTAAGAGGACTTCCACTATCCCTATGTTGGATTTTTTAAAAAGATCCGATATAATCAGAAAAACAGAATCAAAACTATTTCAATACAGATCCTTCCATTTTGGAAAAAAAAAGTCCCCGCTGAGTATAATCAGCACAAAGGGAGCTAGATGATCTTAAGCGAGTATCATCCAACACTGGCCTATTGGTTCTGCACTTTCCAAATGAACCAGATTAATTGTTTTATGCAACCAGAATACTATTTCCTTGGTTATATTTGGTAATACTTTGATATATGGATGCACACCAACTCTCCTTTTTGAATTCTCTTTATTGGTTACCAAAAGTTTAATTCTTAAGAGCATTAATTAGCTATCTTAAAAAAGACAAGAGATAGCAAGTGTTGGCAAGGATGTGGAGAAAAGGGAACTCTTGTGCACTGTTGACGGGAATGTAACTTGGTGTGGCCACTTTGGAAAATGGTAGGGAGTTTCATAAAAAAATTAAAACTAGAACTGTTATATGATCTGGTAATCCCACCTCTGAGCATATATTCAAAGGAAATAAAACAGGGATATTGAAGATATATCTATACTCCCATACTAATTGCAGCATTATTCACAATAGCCAAGTTGTAATAACAACTTCAGTGTTTGTTAACACAGACCTTGAGGGCATTGTGCTAAGTGAAATAAAACAGACAGAGAAAGACAAATCCTACATGATATCACTTACATGTAGAACTTGAAAAAAATGAGACTCATAGAAATAGAGTAGAAAATTGCCAGGGACTGGGGATGGGGTTTGAGGTAGGGGAAATAGGAAAATATTGGTAAAAGGGTACATACTTTCAGGTATAAGATGAATGAGATCTGAAGATCTAATGTATAACATGGTGATTATAGTTGATAACACTTTATTGGATAATTGGAAATTTGCTAAGACAGTAGAATGTAAATGTTCTTACAAAACTATGAGATGGTGGCTGTGTTAATTAACTAGGTGGGGGAAATCCTTACACAATGTGTACATAATCAAATCATAATGTATACTTTAAATATGTTATAATTTTATGTTAGTTATACCCTAATAAACTTAAATAATAAATGTATGGGAAAGGAAAAAAAATAAAGTCAGAGATTGATTACATACATGAAAGAAAAAAATAGTTTCACAATCTACCTAACATGTAGTAGGTGCTCAATAAATATATTGACACACTTTCACATGTCATTTTTAGGGGACATAGATTTTATCAGTTATTCAATGAAAGATGGGTTGTATTTGAGAGGTTTAATGACATCAATTGTTTACCTACTTTGTATATTTGGAGATACACATTTATTTTAGAATTTCAAACATTTTCCACTTAATACCTGAGAAATCTGTGTGTGGACACAGAAATTAGTACTCAAGGACCTTAAATATTGTGAGGGAGCTTGTGACATAATAGAAATTTATGTTCTGGTACCTGACCCTGGTTTCTGGCATGGAGCTCCTAAAACACTTATAAATTCCTAATTGATAAGAGCAATCAGAGTATATTTTGTGAAGATATTTTCAGGTACAGACAGTTGCTCCAATTGATGTGTTCAGGAGGATACAGGTTCCAGAGATTCCTATACTGCCATTTTGCTGACCACATATATTTTTTTAAATATATTTTTATTGATTTCAGAGAGGGAGAGAGATAGAATTATTGATTGGCTGCCCCCCCTACATCCCCCCTACTGGAGATTGAGCCTACAACCCAGGCATGTGCCCTTGGCCACTGAGCCAAACCAGCTAGGGCTGATCACACATTCTTGAATTCACTCATTTGTCTGCTTTATTCTACTTCTTATTGTCACACATGAGGCAGCTGTAAGGATAACAGGGCAGCAATAGGACAGGGGCATTTTTGTCCAGCAAGTGGAAAGCGTACATATCGTGTGACAGTATGATAGAATAATAACCACTGCTCATTGTATTAGTTTTGCTATGCAACAATATCAGAACACTGACGGTCCACAAAGTATCCATTCATTCTCCCTCACTACATTAAAGGTGTGAGTTGGTTATAGGTCTGCTTACCTGCAGTCCCACTCCCAGTGTCTCCTGATGTCTGATTCCAGGCTGAGGGAGCATGTGTCATGATAGAGGGCGAGAGAGCACAAGGGGCTGCCCTGGCAGACAGAACACTTCTGCATTCATTGACATAAACAGGCTATATCCTCCCTTCAGCAAGGAAGCGTCACCAGGGCACAGGTGTATAATCTGTTGACATGGCAGGGAAAGAATAATTTGAACAATAATAAGAGGCACCATACTAATAAATTAGCTAAACCTTGAGTTTTATTATATGGGTCTTTGGGAGTGCTTGAGTATCATGGGAAGGAAAAATATCATTGATGATAGCTGAGGCAAAGAAAAGAAACAGAAAGTGTCCCATGCCCATCCATTCCTAAATATATCCTATCATATGACCCCGGAATTAAAAAAATAATTCATATTTAAAATGCAAATATAATCATAAATGCAAAGAATATAACCAGTTTAAAAATGCACGCAAATGCAAATATGTATTATGCAATTTATCTTTTGGACATTTCTTGACTGCAGAGACTTGTGCTGACATACTTTCATCTTGTTGAGTCTGCAGATTAAAAGATAATCCCTGATGCCGTGTAAATTATATTGTGGAAACCTCTTCTAAAGCGTCACATGGGGACAAAAAATATAGCTGGGCCTCTTACACCATCCACCAGTATTAAAGGAAATGGGGAAAAACCCAGAGTTTACCTACCCAGGTTTTTCAGCTAATGAGTTAGCAATGGACTCCTCCATACCTTTCTCTTTGGATTGCTTACTGAACCATTTTAAAGATGGGCAGCAGTTGTCCTTCAGAAGTATGCCATCAGCTGTCTCCTTCTTCATAGCAATCGCTCTCTCTAACCAATTTCCCACTGCCTGTGACCGGAAGGTCTAAGATGTTAAGGTCTGAAAACTGAGGTTTTGAAGGGAGAGAAAATCACCTCAGTTTTCTCTCTAGTGCAGGACTTAGGCTTTTTAACATTTTTCTCTAAGCATCTGTGCGAGAAATGTGGTTAAATTTGAGGTTACTTTTGCTTTAGTTCTTTCAGTAAATGAAATAAGACTAAGCTTGAAATGCTGTAAGGTTGATATGAATATGAATGCATATTTTGGAAGTGTAATCATTTTTTATTGGATGTCTTATACCACCAACATGAAAATAATGATACCATATTATACATTTGTGTTGATTGCTGTGTTTGGGAATTAAGTCACTAAGTTTCATTTTACCATCCTTTGTTGAAAAGCAGACTCAAATCTCACTCTCATTTAAGGGGCCTTCTCCTTCTTCAATCACTCTACTCCTCAATGAACTCTCTAAACTGTGACATTATTTTTATCCTTCCCACAAAATCTGTCATGTATTTTCCCAGATTACACAATTCAAGGGCGCGGCCCCATGTTTACCCTTGTCCCAGCGCCCAGCACAGTCTTGCAGGCTTGTTGAAGGAATGAGTGTGTTGATTTGCATTTCTTCGGTGTGCATATGTGAGTGTTTCTGTCTACCTAGGACTATAAGGTCCTTATAGTCAAGGGTCATGTTGTGTTCTTGTTTAATTCCCAGAGTACCTCTCAAAGTGCAGGCTGGGCACATAGGGGCATTGAGGTGATATTCATGGACATGATTCTCCCAAGTTCAGTTATGTTTGAGTCAGAACTGAAACCACCTCTAAAGATGTCAGGTTTAATCCCTTACAATGATACAACTGAGGACTGTATGGTATTCATACTTATTTGTCGAGTGCCTCACATGGTAAATTGAGGATATGGGCTGAACTCTCAATTTTAAGTATTATTTTGTACTGCCCAGGTATGTTGACAAAGTCTCTACATACTTACAACCCAAATTAAATATCACAGTTAATGTACAAAGAAAAGCTGGAACAATTGAGTAGTTAAGTAAAAGTAACAATCCATGTTCAAAAGATATCCTATTTGAATCATGGGCTCTTTAAGGCCTTTTCAATACACCCAGGGCATCACTGGGGAGATAGCCAACAGATTATGGAATCTGAAGTCCGATGACCTTGCTTCTAGCCCTCGCTTCTCCATGCGTGTGTCCATTTCCATCTATTTAATCTCTCTTTGCCTCAAATTCCAAATCTCTAAATTGGTGATAATAGCAGTATGGGCCTCACAGGATTCCAAAAGATAAAAAATGCAAAGTAAATGCTTAGCCCAGTACTAGATACAGCGAGTGCCTAGTAAAGGAAGTTGTTCTGTCGTTGTTACTGTTATTTGTTGAGCAGCTGTGGTGGTATATGCTAGGGCAGTGGTTCTCAACCTTCCTAATGCCGCTACCCTTTAATAGAATTCCTCATGTGGTGGTGACCCCCAACCATAAAATTATTTTCATTGCTACTTCATAGCTGTAATTTTGCTACTGTTATGAACTGTAATGTAAATATCTGATATGCAGGATGTATTTTCGTTGTTACAAATTGAACATAATTAAAGCATAGTGATTAATCACAAAAATAATATGTAATTATATATTGTGAAATATTTATTTCTAATTACAAATAAATGAAATTTTGTCTTGAATCATGGTGTAGCATGGGTAACAAATATGACAACAGTAAACTACATTGCTACATTTTGCTACACTGAGGAGCAGTGTGTTGGTTCCTAAGACCATGGGAAATAGGTGTTTTCCAATAGTCTTAGGAGACCCCCGTGAAAGGGTCGTTCGACCCCCAAAGGGGTCTTGACCCACAGGTTGAGAAACGCTGTGCTAGGGGTTTTGGGGAAACTGCAGGGAACAAGGCGTGGCTTCAGGACTTCATTGATACTTCTACCAATCACTTAAAAAAATGACCATTTAGTGAGCACTTATGCAATGAGACACTATGTAAAATATTGAATCCTTATCTCAGTACTTAGAACAACCTTGTTATAAATGTGGAAAGCCACGTAAGTACTTGGTGAGTCAAGAGTCAAACATAGCTCTTCTGGTTGGATTCTGCAAAGTCTGCTGTCTCCAGGGAAACACGTCCAGAAGTGATGTAAGGAGAGAGCAGCAACAATATTGTTTGGAAGTAGGGCTCTTCAGGAAGGGGGATCTTTTCAGGGAAGGGGTGACTGTGGAAAACTCCAAGAGGAAAGTGACATTGGAGGACCAGACTTTAAGACAGAGACATAGAAGAGTTTTAGTTTGAGCTATCTAAGCTTGCCATTCTTGTAGGTCAAAGAAGTCAAAAGTCATTAATTAAATATCATTCAACCTAGTGTAATTTCTGGCTGTGGTAATGATCTGGGCAAAGTTTTCAAAATGGGGAGTTTCAAGCTTCTCTCAGGCTCCCTGTTTCCAAATGAAGGGTCTTGGATGTTATAGAGAAAGGACAGAATTAATTTATGAACAGATTAGGGGGCAGGGATTCTGGGAAAAGAAGAAGTTATCTTTAATGGGAGGAAGTTCAAGAATAAATTACTAATGCCATGGCTATTTATATATAGGAATTTTAAATAGTTTTTTTTAACATCTTTTTATTTTTAGGCTGTGTGTGTGTGTGTGTGTGTGTGTGTGTTATAAACAAATGATCTAATTAAAGTTGTAAGAAACACTAAGTGGAATGAAGATGATCCCATAGTTATTTAAGCTTTCTGTGAAAGTTAGCGGAGTTATTTGAAAGCATAGCATCTCTTATTCAAGAAGGGACCTAGACACAAATAACATTGAAAACATCCTTCTGCCAAAACCGGTTTGACTCAGTGGATAGAGCGTCAGCCTGTGGACTGAAAGGTCCCAGGTTTGATTCCCGTCAAGGGCATGCATGTACCTTGGTTGCGGGCACATATCCAGTGTGGGGCATGCAGGAGGCGGCTGATTGATGTCTCTCTCTCATCGATGTTTCTGACTTTCTATACCTCTCCCTTCCTCTTTGTAAAAAATCAATAAAATATATTAAAAAAAGAAAAGAAAACATCCTTCTGCTTCAAATTCACCGTGAATGGTGTGTCCTTGACACAAAAGACTAAGCATTTTACTCTACGTTATAAGAATGCTTTTGCAGTTTTCTGATTAAAAAATAGAGACCAAAGTGGACATGTAAGGGCTATAAAATATCTCTGTTTCTGCAGTGATCATCTACACTTTGCTGCCTGGAGCGATGACTTACCTGCAGAGCTCACACAGCTGCACTGCACTTTGTCCTAACAGACAAGGTCTCAGAAGGAAGCGAGGGTGGCAGTGTTCACAGGGTCCCAAGGGCAGGGCTCTCTCCACCGCACCCATGTGGGCTCCCTCCCTTCAGCTGTCTCAGAGAAGCTGTGTTTCATTCCTAGAGACTTCTGGAGATGAGGCCGGGACACTGGTATCTATGATATTGTTATGTACTTGGCAATAAACCAGGCTCTTTATTTCATTGACTCTCTTAACAACCTTATGACCATTCTTATTACTATTGTTATATTATCCTTGTTATTGTTTCTACATAGGTAAAAACTGAGCTGAGGGGAAAGAAAGAGGCCTAAAGTCACACCGTTTACTCTGAGCCCTAGTGTCATTAATTCCACAGCTCATTGCCTCTGCTTCTCCTCACATCACCCTGTAGTGAGACACCTGCGTCGCTTGAGTTCACCCATGGGGATATTTCCGTTTGTTTGTATTTGTTAACCCTTCACACGAGGATATTTTTCCACTGATTTTTAGAGAGAGTAGAAAGGAAGGGGGGAGAGAGAGACACATTGATTGATGCCTCCTGGACACGTACCCGATGGGGCCGAGGATTGAGCCTGCAACTCGTAGATGTCCTTGACCGGAATTGAACCTGACACCCTTGGGCTGACGCTCTATCCACGGAGCCAAATTGGCTAGGGCACCTATTGTGATAGTTTTGCTACCAGCATCATCCCCATAGATCAGCGGTTCTCACCTGGGGGTGCTTTTGCCATCTGAGGACACTGGCAATGCCTGGAGGCATTTTTGGTCATCACAGTTGGGGTAGGTGCTCTGGCATCTAATGAGTTGACACCAGGAACACTGCTGTGCACCCCACCACGTGTGGGGCAGCTCACACATTCAGGAGGGCAGAGGTCAAGGATCCCCATCCCCAACCCTAGGTGCTTCTCTTCACTCATCCCCGTGTTTCCTTATTCTGGAAACTTTTGTCTAGCTTCTGACATTGTTATTTCTAGACAATTAGAAAAGCTGAATAATGAATGTGATCTCTCCACTATCAAACTGTCCTTGGTATCTATTTGTAGAAGTGATTAGCTAGACACTGCACAGTGTGTTCAATCTTGTTCTGTTGGGAGTGTCTGGCCTCAGGCAGTCCTCCTTCCTAAGCCAGAAGAGAAACCAATGGGAATGTAACACTGCTAAACATGTATGCATCGTTCTCAGAGGTTAATGGGACAGGGAACCACTTCTCAAGTGAAGAAACAGGGGCCATGGGGAAGGCAGTGCCATCTCCCTTTGGGGGAGCTGAAGGAAGTCATCACCTCCTCCCTGCTCAAAGCAGCGTGGCCTTGTGGAGGATGCTGGACTGCAGGGCTGGGCCGACAGTAGAAAACATTTGCTCTGTGTGCTGTACAGGGCACACACTAAACAGATACCTACGTAGCTATTTCTTTCACAGTTTGTTTTTGGTTTAACTGAGGAATAATCCTGCAAATGATCTACACTTCTCCTTGTACTTTGCTTTGCCCATGTAAACACAGCTACAAGCAACAGAATCCTTAATTATTATATATTCTTTAAACAAAAACTCACTATTTATTCGCTACTCCTTGCAAAACAGCTTTAGTTGGGACGTGCCATCATAGTCCCTCTAAGAAGAAAAGCTCTATACATTTTCACAAAGCCCGAGGCAAATTAGTCTGTGGAAAAGCAAGCTTCCCAAATGGAATTCTTAGCTGGCAAATTCTTTCAATGTGACTTTAATATCAACCCAGTCCGGGGCCTTATCTGGTTGCATTACCCATGTGTTGCCACAAGAGGGCGTGTGAGGAACACGATCCTCCTTGGAACCGAGGTTCTAGAAACCGCTTCCTTTATTGGAGAGCATCAGGCGTTTCCTGCATCCCCAGCAGATGAAAAAGACCCTTTTAGACAATCACTTACACACCCTCCTAACACGCTGTCTACACAGAAGAAGGAGAAAGGGGAGGTTCTGTGACATTTCTCTCCTGGTTTCCAGACCATGTCGGGGGAGGTTCAGCCAAACCAGCTCCCACGGGCACTGTGCCCCTTTTGACTTAGCTGACCTCTCCCGGTGCCCGAAATGGCCAAGGCTACTGCCTGACGGGGGTTGGAGCAGAATAAACCACTCCAAGCTTGAGGCATTTTTTCCCCACAGTAAGTCATTCCTCTCAAAAAGGAGCTTGATGATTTAGTTTGCCTTTGGCATATTCAAGAGGAATCATCATTCTCCTCCTTCCCCCCACCCCGCACCCCCCCCCCCAAAAAAAAATAGATGAGCAGAGGAAGTCAGAGCCTTAGGGTCCTTTTCTCCTCCCTACTCTGTTTATGTGTTACTGTCACAGGAGGGGTCCCCAAGAATGAGGAGCTCTCAGATGCTTCCACGGATCCCAACACGTCAGGGTGCTCTGGGGAAGAGAATGGGGATCACATAGGGGGGCCCGTTGGGCATGGAATCTCACACTTGTTCTCACACAGCCTTCGAGGGCCACGATGAGATTCTGACTGGGAGGTCTGAGATGGGCATGGGAATATCCATTTCTAGCAAGTTCTTAGGTGAGGTTCAGCTATTTGTTAAGGACAATAAACAGTTGCACAGGTCATTGAGGTTTTATACTGTATTCTACATCATAAAAGGCTGATGCCTTGCTGAAGTGGGTGCAGTTGAGAGAGAGCATGTTATGTACACTGATGTGCATGAATTAATAGTTTCATAAAAACTCATCATAGAAACTCAGTATTTAAAGAGCTCCCAGAATGGATAACGTTTTAAAAAATATATTTTTATTGATTTCAGAGAGAGGAGGGGAAAGGGAGAGAAAGGATAGAAACATCAGTTGGCTGCCTTTTGCACACCCTCTACTGGGGGTTGAGCCCACAACCAGGCATGTGCTCTGACTGGGAATCGAATATGGCCTCCTGGTTCATAGGTCAATGCTCAACTACTGAGCATACTGACTGGGCAATGGGTAACTTTTAAAAGTGATTACATATCCCTTAATTTATTTGATAGGCAAATCTGTTTTTTTCTTCTTCTGTATACACAGAGTGTGACCAAAGTAGGTTTACAGTGTGGATAAGTGAAACAGAGTTTATTCTTGTATTATTATTTATTAATTATTAGAAGCCTGATGTACGAAGATCCGTGCAAGAATGGGCCTTCCTTTCCCTGGCTGCTGGCACTGCTTTTTCGCTCTGGCCCTGGAGCCACTTCTTTCTGCTTCAGCCTCGTCTTCCCATGCTGCCCAGAGGCCCTGAGTGGCTGGGGCTGTGAAGAAGGCCTGCATTGCGGGGGAATCCAAGATGGCGGCATAGGTAAACACCTACACTGCTGCCTCGCACAACAATTTCAAAACTACAACTAAAAGACAGAACGGAAATCATCCAGAACCACAGGAAAGCTGGCTGAGTGGAAGTTCTCCAACTAGAAGGAAAGAGAGTGGCTCACGGAGACCCAGAGGAGCTGCAAAAAGCTGAGGTACGGAGACGCACGCGTGGTGCCGGAGTACCTGGCTGGCTTTCTCTGGCGGGAGGGAAACGGAGACTCTCAAAGGCATTGAACCCCTTATCCTACGACACTGAACCCCAGATCCAGCCGAAACTCATATGGGGGGAGTTTGGACTGTGAAAAGGGAGAAGTGCACGGAAACTTAGGGGAGTCGCAAAAGATCAAAGGCCTGGTGCCGCGCACGGCACTGCGCGCAGGATGGATTGCTGATTGTGCCGCTGGCCTTCGCGAGTGGGTGGGGGATAGACCCTCCCAACTGTGCCACTTCTGACTCCACTAAGCCCCTGTTTCGGACGAAACCCTGGAGACCTAGACTCGTGAGGTCCTGCTGCGCAGGGGAGCTGGAAAGGCAGTGGTTAGAGGCACAAGGACGGCTCCAGCCATTACCCAGTCACGTGAGACTCAGGGGCCATGGAGGGCGGGGCCAACTGGAAGGCAAGGCGGTCCCTTAAGCCCTGAGACTCCACCCATCCCAAGCTCAATAGAGGATTCTTCGGTTTTGTGTCTGGTATCATAAGGCTGAATTCAACACAGAAGTTTCCCTGGCATAGTGAAAATGCCGAGACAAGGGAAGGGATCACAAACAAAAGAAATGGAGGGAAAAATACGACTGGATATAGAGTTCAAAACCACACTTATAAGGTTTTTCAAGAATATGCTAGAAAAGATGGATAAATTTAGTGAGACCCAAGAGGAGATGAAAAAGGTCCAACTAAAGATGATAAAGGACCAACTAGAAATTAAACATACACTGACTGAAATAAAAACTATTATACAGAGTCCTAACAGCAGACTAGAGAAAGGCAAGGATCAAGTCAAAAATTTGAAATATAAAGAAGCAGAAAACATTCAACTGGAAAAGCAAGAAGAGAAAAGAATCCAAAAATGTGAAGATAATGTAAGGAGCCTCTGGGACAGCTTCAAGCGTACCAACATCAGAATTGTGGGGGTGCCAGAAGAAGAGAGAGAGCAAGATACTGAAAACCTATTTAAAGAAATAATGACTGAAAACTTCCCACATCTGGTAAAAGAAATGGACTTACAAGTCCAGGAAGCACACAGAATCCCAAATAAAAGGAATCCAAAGAGGACCACACCAAGACACATCATAATTAAAATACCAAGAGCAAAAGACAAAGAGAGAATATTAAAAGCAGCAAGAGAAAAACAGTTCATTACCTACAAGGGAGCACCCATACGACTGTCAGCTGATTGCTCAACAGAAACGATGCAGGCCAGACGGGAGTGGCAAAAAATATTCAACGTGATGAACAGCAAGAACCTACAACCAAGAATAATCTATCCAGCAAAGCTATCATTCAGAATTGAAGGGCAGATAAAGACCTTCACAGAGAAGAAAAAGCTAAAGGAGTTCATCAACTCCAAACCAGTATTATATGAAATGTTGAAAGGTACTCTTTTAGAAGAGGAAGAAGAAAAAGGTAAAATACAAAAAATTATGAACAACAAATACAAATCTGTCAACAAGTGAATCTAAAAATTAAGTGAATTAAAAATTTGATCAACAGAATAAACTGATGAATATAATAGAATCAGGAGCACAGAAAGGGAGTAGACTGATAATTCTCAGGAGGACAAAAATCATAAAGCATCAAACACTGAAATTACAGCAGAAAGATTAAAGTTAGGTAAGGTAGATAAGTGATCAATCAAAGGACTTGTATGCATGCATATAAGCATAACCAATGATCACAGACACTGGGGGGTTGGGGTATGCCTGGGAGGGAGGGGGGGCAATGGGGAGATATGTATAAAAAATTAATAAAAATTAATTAAAAAAAAAGAAGGCCTGCATTGCTCCACGGTGATGACACAAGCATCCTGCCCTGCCCCCAGTGGCTTGGCACCTGTGTATGCAAATTAACCCCTCATCTTTATTGGGCTAATTTGTATACTCACTCCTGATTGGTTGGTGGGTGTTATGAAGTCACGGCCAATTTGCATCTTTCTCTTTTATTAGTGTAAATTGTAAACTGTAAACCTACTTTTGCCCCACCCTGTATTTATATACATATGAGCACACTTTGGATCCATTTGAGTAAGTCTAGTGGGAAACTTTCCCAGAGAATAACTGGTAGTTACTAAAAGTAGTATGAAATAAGAAAATGAGGTGATTTCTTTTTTAATCTCAAGAAGAAAAATATAGGGGCCTGTTGGATTCACTTTCTGGAAGGTAAAAAAAGAACACACCTAATTTTGGTTTGGAGAGGTTAAATATTTAAAAAATGTTCTAATTACCATAATCATTATTCCTAAGCTGACAATTTTGTAAGTAACCAGAAAAATAGACTAGCTCCACAATGACCAAAGCCTAATATGTGTGGAATTACACAACTGAAGCTGATATTCCCTCACAGGAGTCTCTAGTGAGAATAAGTCCTGGGAACATACTGTGGCATGCTGCCATGGAAATGGGAGGTGGCAGTCTTCTCCCATTGATGGGATTGATGTCTCTGGTCTAGAAGTTTCTGTTTTTAGGACCCACAGTGTTCAGCTTCACAAGAAATATAGTTTTTTATACCCTCTGTTCATCTTTGATTCAAACTAATCTCTTCTCACTATGGTGACTTATTTGTTTCAGGATTTGAGTCCAGTAAGTTCTTCCTCTTGGGGAACCTGCCACCGAAGGACTTTTCTGATGCTCAAACAATTCTCTGCTATTTACAACATCAGAAGTGTCCTCCAAATAATGTCCCCCTCTTAACTTCAATAGTGCCATTTTTATTTTTCATCTGACTCAATAGCTAACAGAGGCAGGAGAAAGAGAAAGAAAACCTCCTTTATTGTAGATTCTTTCATTTTCCTGTTTTGCAGGGGTTATTTACTAAAATATGGTCTTTGATATGTTCTTACATTTATATTTTCACATTTTCTTTTACAACTGAAATGTCTCCACTTATTTCTCTTGAAAGCTGTTCAATAATTCCATAGAAAACATTATTGAAAAGTATTTTAATTCTTTGACAGATTTCTTCTGTCATTAAATGTTCTCTACTTTGATTTATAAACTCTTGAGAGAGTATACATGCTTCTCAAAAGAAAAAAGGTATGTTCAGCATTAAAAACATGTGGTGGAGCCTTGAGGGGGTTTGTTTTCCATGGATTTGAATGGACACTGACTTGGTCATAGCCCCAAGTTGTAGGTCTTATGTATATTAGTAAGGATACATTTAGTGTCAGTGAGGGAACTCAAACTGGCTTAACAATGAAGAAGTTTCTTATCCTCTGTAATCAGAAGCTCAGGGACAGGGCAAGATCCAGGGAAGAAGAGAGGCTGCTGTCTAACCTGTGAGCATCTTTTGGTTCTGCCTTCCTCTCCGCATTGGCTGAGGCAATGCCCCGGGGACAAAGAAAGGGCTGTCTCTCCTTGTGTTTCCATTTGGGACCAACAGACACTTTCCCCAGACCCACCAAACAGTTTTCCTTCACTGGGATTCACTAGGATGAGGTCACATGCCTATCCCTAATCCAGCCATTGGCAAGGGACTCTGAATGTCGTGGCTGAGGTAGGCTAATTATTTGAGGGGCTTTGACCCTGTCTCCAGGTTCCTCATTTCACTGGCCTCCAGTCAGGCTAATCATTTGGGGTGGCCACTTTTACCACTATGATACATCAAAACTGCAGAATAACAACATGGTATTCCCAGGCGACTATTCATTTCATGCTCTAATGTCAGACACATTAAAAATTCAATAGCATTCGTGAGCAGCCTACATGGGTACCAAGCAAAGTTCATCTGGCAGGAGGGGAGGTGAAGCTTCTTTGGTACATTATCAACTCCTAGGGTTACTCTATCAGAGGCACTTAATAATGCACGCCCATTGCCTAGAGAGGAAAGCGCTTCGGCGATGATTGCAACCTTCCCTTGCATTTAATTCAGTATGAGTCAGAGCATCTCATTAAGCAGTCTCTGGATTACTGATATGAAACTTTATTAGCAATGAACTATTGTAAAGTAATTATTTGTAAGAGGGTTTCTCCACATAAGTTCCTAAAATATTGAGCAGATTTTATTTCTCATGAAACCGGTCCTCCCCCATCTTTCTCATCCCTACTTATTTGCCTGAGCCACAAACATGGGCATTATCCTTGATTAGTCCCTATTTTTCATCCTGCAGTTCTAATTCATCAGTGAGATCAAATGTTCTATTCCAATGAGCCAGAATTCCTCTACTTCCTTCCAACTGCAGTCTACCTTTCTACTGTTCACTCATGGTTGGCCTGCCTGATGATCTTGCCCTTTCTCAGGGTTCCATCTATATTCCTGTTCAACCCTCCAACCCATTCCTTTTAAAAAAAAATATTTTTATTGATTTCAGAGAGGAAGAGAGAGGGAGAGAGAGATAGAAATATCAATGATGAGAGAGAATCATTGCTCGGCTGCCTCCTGCATGCCCCCTACTGGGGGTTGAGTCCAAAACCCAGGCATGTGCTCTTGACCAGAATTGAACCTAGGATCTTTCAGTCTGAAGGCCAACACTCTATTCACTGAGCCAAACCAGTTAGGATCTCCTCCCCATTCTTAAAATAGAGTCCAGCACAACCTTATGAAATCTAAATTGCACATCACTTTTTAAAATATTTTAATGGCTTCCTTTTGCATTAAGAATGACCTACATACTCTTGGCCATGACTTAGAATGTCCTGTGAGTTGTTGCTCTGCCTGCCACTGCAGTCTCATTTGGTTCCATCTTTCCTGGGCTCTAGCTACACTGGGTGACACCTCTACTTGAACACAGTTAAACTGGTCCCAGCATGAGGTCTTCACTCACTCTGTTCCCTCTGCTCTGACCATCCTTTCCTCTGCTCTTTCTTTGTATGGCAGGCTCCTGGGCTGGTTCCATCCTGGACCTGACCTTTTCATGGCGGCTTTCTCTGCCCACCCTATTTATACACAGCCCTTCCCTTGGAGGACCAGGGAGTTTGTCATTTTAACCTGTTCATTGCCCTCATAAGGCTTTTCTCAATTTCCAATATGTGCTTCTTGGTTTGTTTCCCTATTTCTTATCTGTATGCCTCATCAGACCTGATACTCCTTGAGGAAGGGTCTAAGTTGATTCTATTCAGCCTTTGTGCATCATTACCAAGAACAGGCCTGGCTCCAGGAGGTTCTTTACAGAACAGATCCCCTATATAATTGTGATTTCTTTGAGTACAGGCAATGTGCCTGTACTTCTACCACCTAGCTGAGTATCCACCACATAATATATCCGAGTACCTGTTTATTATTGAATGATTGGATGTCTTTTATTAGAGCAACAAAACTTAGCAATTGATTGTAGGATCAGGAAATGAGAGAATGGCTTTCTCATTATTTGGAGACATTCTACTGTGCCATTAGCAGGGTTTCTGATATTTTCAGGTAAAGTTTAGTATCATTCTTGCAAAATAGTACATCATTATTTCTTTAATGAAACAAGATATCACTTGAAGAGTCAGGAAGTCAGGAGAAAATAATCACAGAAAAGAGAGTGGGAGAATCATCTCCTTCAAACTTAACTTGATCACATAAAACATGCTAACCTCCTGGGAGGTTGAAAACAGCTAAAAGTAATCCTCTTTGGTGACATATAATCAAAGATAGGTCTTGTCTCTGTGAGGGTCCCATGTTCAGACCATCCCATGGCTAGTGAAACCTTGTTATCCATACTGATAAATGCTAGCACTTACGTAGTACTTACTATCTGGCAAGCACTATTCTAGTGCATTAACTCAAGACTTCTATAGTCTGACTAGATAGGTTCTATTATTATGCTTATCTGAGTTAGAGAGAGGTTTACCAGAGAGCACACAGCTAGCAAAGGGCAGAGCTGGATTTCAAACACAGGCCTGTAATTTTCACAAAGCAAAAGACTCCCTTAGAGTCACTGCAACCAAGATACTAAAGATGAATGTGAATTTGGATTATAAATGTTAATGATCACTGCTTTCCATGCTGGTTACTGGGTCTCACAGAAAGTATTTTTTAGGCAAGAACAATATAATGCATAAATATATGAATATACAAGCCATGGAGCTTGTGAGAGTAGGAGGCTTAAGTTGCTCCTGGCAATGGAGGAAGCCAAACTTCTGCAGTCCTGAACTGCCTTGGCCTCCGCTCAAGGCTACAAAGTTTCAATTAGAGAAGATAAATAAATCTCAGATACCAGGGCCTTTGCTTGGGTCACCAACGTGTGGGGGGAGTAGTGGCATGTGGCCAGCCTGCAAACCACCACAGGCCCCTTGCCCAGGCCACCCCACACCCAAAGGGAACTTCCACCCTGATCTGGGGCACCCTTCAGGGCAAATCAGCTGGCCACCACATGTGCACCAGGCCTCTATCCTATCTAATAAAAGAGTAATATGCAAATTGATCATCACTCCAATACACAAGTTGGCCACCACAAGATGGCCAGCAGAGGAGGGCAGTTGGGGTGATCAAGCCTGCAGGGGAGGGCAGTCAGGGGTAACCAGGCTGGCACAGGAGGGAAGTTGGAGGTGACCAGGCCTTCAGGGAAGGGCAGTTGGGAGGGACTCAAGCCTGCAAGGGAGAGCAGTTAGGGGTACCAGGCCTGCAGGTGAGAGCAGTTAGGGGCAAACAGGCTGGCAGGGGATTGGTTAGGGGTTGATCAAGCTGGCAGGCTGAAGTAGTTAGGGGCAATCAGGAAGGCTGGCAGGCAAGCAGTTGAGAGCCAGCAGTCCTGAACTGTGAGAGGGATGTCCAACTGGCCTGTAGGATTGGGCCTAAATGGGCAGTTGGACATTCCTCGAGGGGTCCCAGATTGGAGAGGATGCAGGCTGAGCTGAGGGACCCGCCCTCCCATGCACGAATTTCATACACTGGGCCTCTAGTTTGTGTTATAAACATTATTGTGTTGGTCCTTAGAATAGAATCCTAATGGTGCTATTTGATAGCTGGTCACTGTTTGATTAATAAAGTGGGGAAAGGTGGGGGAAAGTTTCCTTTAGGGAAGCCTAGGCTGAGGATGACTGGGTCTACTGTGCCTCTCCTAGCTCAGACTCTTTAGCAAACTAAGGGTGGTTAGATTACATCTAAGTCTAGCCAACTTGAGCCTTGAATAATTTTATACAAAGTTACCAATGTGGGGATAGAAAAATTGCATTCATTATCCTTTAATTTTAGATCTAGGTTTATAGGAAGTCATTTTAATTCTATCAGTTCTAACACCATAATATTTCTGGCTGAAACAATTGCTTTTAGTCTTAACTTCCATCAAATTCATTCGTCATGCTGCTACCAGAGAGATATTTTTTTTGGAAGTAAAATCCCTGGCTGCATCATTCCCCTGTGCAGGAATCCGCAGTAGCCACTCTCTCACAAATGCAAGATGCCCATAATCAGAGTTTCACCTTGAACTCTGTGTCCTTCTGCACCAAACAATGTACAGTTGTTGGAACATTGTGAGCTATTTTACATTTCTATGCACTTGCTCTGATTGTTCCCTCGGCCTGGAAAGCTACCTCTCTCTCTGATCCTGTTGGATGGTGGACACTTTCAAGACTTAGGAAAATGTCAGCTTCTCTGGATGAGCCTTCCCTTTCTGAACCTCCATGTAGCAGGTTCACCCCCTACCCTGTCCCATATAGAGCTCACTGTTCCTTTTTTGGTGGCTCCATGCCCCAGACCAAGGGATGCTTTAACACTTATTGTCTACCCACTCCCCCTAACGTTGACAGTAAAGAATGTTACATCCCTCTTTACATCTCTTGTGTGTAGCACAGTGCTTGATATATAGCTTATAAATATGAACAGAAGAATACAAACATGACTAGAATGAATGAGAAAGTATCAGTTGTCTCAAAAGCACATCTTGCTTTTAAATTATCAAATTTTTGGCTGAATGCATTCAGAGATGGGGATGGACAAGAAAAAAGAATGTGTGTGAAGAGTGGCATACATTTTGTAGGGAGAAGGTCTTTAATTCCATTGCCATATTGTTTTCAGTTGCTGCTGATTCCATTATTTCTTCTGGCTCTTGTAAATAAAAAATTTAGAATTTTCTGGTATCTGATATGATATCAATGCACCAAAATGTCTTTTGAAATATGCTTATTTCATTTGGACAGAAAACCAGAAATGCTGGAGAGCAGTGACTATGCTGCATTGGGAAATAATTTGAGAGAATAATGGCAAAAAATTCAATAATTATTTTAGGCTGCCTTTTCAAATTCAAGGGACCAGACACTTATATGATTTTCTAATATCACAGCAAATGGACCAATGCGCAGATTCATATGTGTGAAAGATTTTATACACATGCTTACATTTTTGATTAATTTATTCATGATCCTGCTGACATTCATTGAACACCTTCTTCTGCTGAGCACTGCACTAGATGCTTTGCAATAAAAAAAAGGTGGATTGGAGGACAGCACTGTGATTTTTCTGGACAAAGTTCCTGATGCTTCAAGACTTTTATATTTAATGTGGGCACATGATTCCCCAACCTGGGGCTTTCTAGGAGCCCCATTTTCTGCTGGATGGCTTGCCCCTCTCCAACATATTGCACAAGACCTCTGTTTGTTTCCCAGATACATCAGATATATATATATATGCTCCTACCTTTGGGGCTCCAAAAGATGTTTCTCTGCTTGAATCTCTCTTATCCCTCTTCTCAGAGAACTCCCCTGACCTTTCAGGGTGTAGTTTGTGTCAGTTCCTCTGATCGTGAGGCCAGGTCCGCACCCAGATTGTGGCTGTGCTTCGTAGGCCTTACTGCCACCACAATGAACTAGCAATACATGCAGCTATTTCCTATCTGGTCTTCCCTTTGGAATGTAAAGTATATGAGGGGACCATCCGTGTATCTCTTTCCCCTCATGTACCTCTAGACTCTAGAGTCTAGAGTCTAGCACCGTGCCGATATGTAGTGGCCTTTAAAAAAACATTTGCTGAATGAGTAAGTGAAATAATAATGGCAAATGTGCTAGAATGGACTATTTCCTCCCCATTTTGCAGCTCATACCCCACTCTTCCTTATTCACACAGAAATTCTTGGTGATGTAATGATTCTCAATGAGACTGAGGGAGCATTTCCTTTTCTGGAAGTGCTTTATTACTATGTGAGCTTCGTGCATAGGCCCTGTGGCTGCTGGAGACACTCTGGCTCCATCCATCTGTGCTGGGTCCTTCTCGGATAAAAGGAATGGAGAGACAGGATTAACTAACTGATCACCCTTCCCCATCCAACATAATCTTGGAGAAATAGCAAAAAAATTGACTTTGGGCATAAAGATAGCAATCTCTTTTCCTGCATGGGAGATAAAATCAAGTTGCTCATTTATGGGTAAAATAAGGCTTTCAAAATAGCCAATCTAGCAAAAGCAGTGAGAACCAGGAGCAGAGATGAAAACATGTAACAATTCATTTTAGAGAAATGTCCTATAAACCGATCACGTAGTTGGAGCTTTAAAAGGCCCCAGATACAATCATGTTCTGTACAGGCCCCGAAATTGACTCCAGCGCTGAAGAGATCCTAAGCAATATTACCCAAGGAGGAAGAGGAATGGGGCATCCATCACAGTGTCATGTTCTGCCTTGTCTCAAATTACAAAGTCTGATGCAGTTCAGAGTTGAGGAGCAGTGTCCTTATTTTGTGTCTGACTATCCTACACGGGTTATCAGCGTCTCTTGGGCAAACCCTCTTGGTTCTTGGTTTTAAAGAGCCTCATCTTTTTTGATTATCTCAGCATCCCTTCCTCCTGGTCGCAGAGATAAATGGCCTGTGAGATCTCTTCTTGGATGCTTCTCATTTCATTCTATCAGGGTGGCTCTAAATTGGGGGCTGCCCTAAAATGCCTGCAATTTTCTTAGAAGGTGTTTGGTGAGTCCCACCAAGCACATGAGCAGAACATAGCCTCTCCTTCCTCTGTGGAGATGCAAATGCAGTAGGACATATTTCAGCAGAAGCCTTTTCTGTTTACCTGACTTTTGGAAATCTTACAATAATAAACACCCAGAAATATTGTATTCTGTGATTCTAATAAAAATCAGAATCGCACCCATTCTTGTGAGCTGTTTTCTTTCATTCCCTAAAGACTCCAAGGGTCCATGTTTTTTTAGGTCCGGTTTTCCCAGGCCTTTGCAAACTTAAGCCTTTCGGTGTATGTCTACTGACAGCAAAAGTGTCAGCAAGGGAAATGAGAAATTCCTAGGCACCATCCCAACCCTATTGAATCATAAACTCTGGTAGAGGGGCTCTGTAGTATGTGTTCTAACAGGTTCATATAGGTAAGCTTGTCTGAAGTTTACCTTTGTGTTGAATAAAAATTTTACAAAAGGGCTTCCTAATCAAATTAGTAGTTTAAAAAAAAAGATTATGAGGCAATGGTTTAACTTTCCCAGAGCAAAACTGAATAGCACTATTTAAAGCAGCATTACTTACATATTAATAACAAATGACTAACCATATGTGGTTTTATTAAATGGAATAATATGTGTAAAATACTCAGAACAGTACCTGACAGACATATAAGAAATGTTGCACAATTGTTTGAAAGTATTATTATTTGGCCCCACAAAATATTCACTCATTAATTAAAAATTTCCCTCATCTCCTAGAGAGTATTTTACAAGTCTTAATACAGATACAAGTGAAACAATAGTTAATAAATTTGAGAGACAGTAAAAATAATCACATTAAAAATGAAGTTTCAAAGTATGGCATAGAATACTTGTAAATGACTCTTCTAATTAGAATTTTTCATGTGACTTGTATTCCTGTGTATTCCTAAGGTAAACAGGACTGGCTAACTATTCACCCAAAGGTTTCCTTTTTCTCGGTGGGGGGCATTTCTCTGCCTGGCATACAAAACCCTCTCCTGCTGCCCTCTACTCTTTCTTTCCAAGATCCCAGGTGGGAGGTTGCTACCTACAGTGACTGCAATATGTCAGAGCCCTGGCAGTTTGGGACCCTAAATGCACAAAGATGACCTTTCTTCCATCCTACACACCACCAATCAGATTTGACAGTGTAAGACAAAGACTTATATTGCAGTAAGCCAAAGAGCAGTTGAGTTCCTTTGGATAAAATAAGATGTATTTGAATTCTGTACATAGAGGATGGGCCAAAAGTAGTTTACAGTTGTGAGTATGTGAAACACAGAGTGTATTCTTGTATTATGGTTTAATTACTCTATTATTTTTCATATGAACAAGTGTAGATCTACTTTTGCCCACCTGGTATTTAACTTTGTAGCATGCATTTAACAGGAGGTTCAATGCCAGGCTCACCCACGTACATTTCAGTGGCCAGAGTCAAAGATGAGTACATAAAGATATAAGTATGAAAAGTCCCATGCTTCCCTGGGGCATCATACATATTCAACTTGCCTCCTTATATAAGAGAGGAAAGCTGCTATCTGCTCTCTGATGAAATAAAGGTTTGTGTTATAGCAGGTGTGGTGGTTAAATGAATGGGCTCTGTATTCAAATAGAGATGCTTTCAAGTTTCATGTTGTACTAGCTGTGTAAGTTCAGGAAGCCACGGCACATTGCCAAGGCTCAGTTAGGTCAGTAGTATATGGGGATAAAATTGTAAAGATAAATGAGGCAAATGTGTTGGGAAGACCTTATCCAAAGGCCTCACCTCCAGTCAATGCTAACTACTTTATTGTGTATATATTAGAAAACAAATAGGAGAGAAATAGATGAATACCTTGTATCAGACACCCTATACCTCATGCCAGAATCTTATTGCAAGACAGAGGTTCTGAGCCTGCCATGCAAAGGATGCATTTGTAGGAGAAAGAGGAAGGGAAACTCTGCCTTTTCATATACAGTCACTTGCATAATATTTTCTTCTTGAGTTCTTGAATCCCCAACGAGAACTGAGTGTATGCTTGGGAAGAAGACTCATGAATTAATATTTTTCCCAATAGGGAAGCTCAGAGAAACTTTGAAGTGTTTATTAAAGAGTTGATAACGAGGAGAAAACTTTTTGAAAATCATATTAAAAAGTACCTCCCAAACTGCTTCAATAATTTAACCTTGAAATCACAAGACTCTACTGAAATAGAAAGAACACATTTTTCTCTCCCCTCACCATCCCTGGCGGATCACATGCGTGCTAACAGCAATGACGACCTCTTTCTAGGAGTCAGTGACACAATGATACTCTTTTTGTGACCAATCGAATAATTACTGAAGTTGAAATTTATAATCCTGATTTCGACTATTCCATAATGATATCAATTTAAGCTTAATACCGCTCTTATCTTTTGACAAAAATAAGGTTTAATATGCCTCTTCTTCTAGAGGGGGTGAAATAAGGAAAGACTTTATTATACAAGATAATTAAAATTCTTCCTGAGGTTAAAAGTGATTTTAAAAGACTCACAACATGAGATAATTAGACCTTATTAGACACTTTATCTGCTTCACTGAAGTCACTTTTCCAGGATGATAAAATGTGCCTTTGTCTTTTTTTAGAAAGCTGGATACCAAATTTTTGGGAAAAAAATGATCTTTCCTCCTCCTCTAAGACTCAGCACATGACTGTGTGAATAGATTTGGGAAAATAATTTAATGACAGGGTTACAATTTCCAAAAGCTAGACCTTTATAAAATGTGATGGTTTTCAAGTGCATATTCATTTTTCTAGTGGAATTACATTTTACCCTCTATTTTTAGTTAGTTAACAGAAAATGATATGAATTTGTGTTTCCTGATCCCCCCACCCCCTACCCCTTACTTACATTGGCAGGCAGAATAATAACAGATTAGTTTTGAGATGTTTAACAAAATCCTTTTGTTACTTGACAGACTCATTTATGCTTTTTCGTGCCATAACAGGTGAGGCAAAGCATGCCAGTGTTTGTGTTTTTAATGTCTAATGAACATATAATGTGGGTTATTATTACAATAACCATGCAGTAGTGGATGCTATTTTTTAGATGAAAAGCAGCTCAGACATTTAAAACACATGATGTTTTTGTCAGAGGAAGCAGGTCCCCCAGGAGCATGGGAGTTTTGCCAGAGTTCTAAACTGGATCCCTCCATGAGGCCTGATACTGCCTTTCTATTCTGCTTGTAGGCCCAGTGACAGGGATGCTGTGACTGCCAGGCTCTGCTAATGGCTTTTTGGGCTTTCAATGGATTTTAACAATGCTTGATGCAACTAACTATAAGTGATTCAAATACTGCTTGTTTGTGCCCATACATTTATATCCAATTTATTTATATCTGTTGATCAGTGGTTGGAAAGAAATTATTCTACTTTAAGAAAACATTTCTGTTCTGTTGACAATGTCTTACCATATAGATTTTATCAGATCATTCTTGCCTTCAAAGTGACCCTTTCCTTTGGGGAAAGGCAAAAGTTTAGCTAGATCAAGTGTATCAAGGGCCAAATATAGAGATTTTTTTGATGGAAGGCTAAATATATAGAATTGGTAAATAAGTGTCTATTTCAAGGTAAAATATCCAGATGGGAAGTAGTAGGCTTTGATGAATAAATGGCTTCTGTCATACTTTCACAGGCTCTATTGTAAATGATGTAAATTGTTATTTTAAAGAGAAATTTAAACAGTAAAATAAAAATAGGGTTAAGCCAAATGGTGAGCATCAAAAATATCCATTAAATAAGGTTTTAAACATTTTCATATAAGTATACTGCTGCTTTTCAGAGCACAAGTGTTATGTACCATTTTTGTCTTCATTAAGCTAGTACCTCTTATTAAGAAGAGTAGATACCTTTAGGGTCTGATTAATGATTAAATGTCAATAAAAAGGTGCACAAAATATGAACATTCAGCTTAACCCATTATTGCAAAGCAAACGAGCACATAGCAACTGCCAGGTAAAGAAACTGAACACTGGCAGCACAGCTGGGTTTTGTGTATTGATTTGGAATCAGGTAAATTTGTTACATCTTTATTAATTCTAGTAGCCAATGAATCATTTACATTTTCTATACACATGTATGCCATCTATGAGAAATGAAAATTTGGCTTCTTTCTGATCCTTTTCTTTTTCATTTTTCTTGTGCCTTACTGGACTGCCTAATACCTCCGGTTTAATGTTGAATAGAAATAACAAGGGAGTCCTTGTTCTTCCACAATCTCAGAAAGAAATGTTGAATGTTTCACCATTAAATAGAATGGTTGACTTTTTTGGTCGTTTGCTAATATTTACCTTGACAGGATGTTGAGTTTTATTAGATGCTTTTTCTGCTTCTGCAAATCATCATAATACTCAGTAAGTGCACTGAATTATATTGACTGATTTTCTAATGTTGAAACAACTTTGAGTTCTTGGGCAAATCAAAGTTGGTCATATTGTATTGTATATATATATATATATCTGGATCCAATTTGATGTTCTTCCATTCTTCCACTTAGAATATTTGAATCTCTGTTTATAAGTGAGACTGGCTTATCATTTTTCTTCCTTGTCCAGTTTTGGGACCATGGTTATCTCAGCTTTGAAATCATTTGAATAGCATATCCTCTCTTTTTAATCTCTGGAGGATTTCTTATAAGATGGTAGTTTTTTTTTTCTTCTCAGCTATTTACAACAACTTGTTGATGAAGTCATCTAGGCCTGGAGTTTTCTTTATGGAAATATTTAAAATCTATTAATTTTATGTCAGCTTTCCAAGTTATGTATTTCTAAAATTTCAAAAATTTTGGTAGAGAATTGTTTTCCCCCTCCTGTTGCCATTTTTAGTGTCTGCAGTATTGCCCTCCCTCCTCTTAATCTTTCCTGATATTCATCATTTGTGCTTTCTCTTTTCCCCATGATCAATTTCTCAAGGTGTTTATAAACTGGGATTTTTTTGGTCCTCATGTATATTTGTGTTAGTCATGCCTTTATTATTTCTTTCTTTTTATTTTCTTTAGGTTTAATTTACTTTTCTTTTTTTAAATTATTGATTTTTAGAGAGAGAGGAAGGGAGAGAGAGAAAAACATCAACGGGAGAGCATAACATGGATCAGCTGCTTTCTGCATGTCCCTTACTGAAGGATGGGGCCTGCAACCTAGGCATGTGCCCTGACTGTGAATTGAACCTGTAACCTTTTTGGGTGCATGGGCTGATGCTCAACCACTGTGCTAGCTTTCCCGTTAGAGGAGGGAAAACTCATTGACTCTCCAAGGAGAAATAAGTAAGAAGTTGATTATTAATACTTATGATTGTAGGCACTGATATACTATTGCATAGAGTAATAAAATAACAAGTTTACACTAATGGATATACATGTGCTCATAAGAATCAGCAATACTATAAATGGCAATGAAGATGACATCAAACATTGGCAAGAGGCCAAAATCAGTTTGGCTCAGTGGATAGAGTGTTGGCCTGTGGACTGAAGGGTCCCAGGTTCGATTCAGGGTCAAGGGCATGTACCTTGGTTGCAGGCATATCCCCAGTAGGGGGTGTGCAGGAGGCAGCTGATTGATGTTTCTCTCTCATCGATGTTTATAACTTTCTATCCCTCTCCCTTCCTCTCTGTAAAAAAATCAATAATAATAAAAAAAACACCCAAAACACATTGGCAAGAGAAATTCACATAATAGACATGGTTGGAGAGAATCATTATCACTCAAGAGGTTTCCTACAAAAGAAAGTTAATAAACCTGATTTTAGAAACACAGTTGGGAACAGCTGGTTGAGGGTAAATGGAGAAGGAAACAGATGTGATATCACCAGTGTGGATGGCTGGGCAGTTAGAGGAGGGGAATGTACATCTTCATATAGATTATAAAACAGGTGCAGGAATGTGATCTGGTTGTGATGGGAAAGTTGAAGCATCCAGACATCTGCTGAAAGCCTTATTCTGCTGAAAGTAGGGCTTTGAGAATCTCTTCAATTGCCTTGATGAGACTTTGTTTTCGAAGAAGATAGACATTGTAACATGCAGAACTTTGGAGCTAATTATTATCAGAAAGGAAGAACTGGTGGTGCAAAAGTAATAGAAGACATCTCAAATTCCATCAGAAAAAATAAGCCTATCCCCAGAGTAATAAAACGTATAGATTAGTGTTGAAGAAATCTAAAATAAAACCAGAAGCAAGTATGGTCCATAGGTAGGTGTTTATAGAGGAGAATGTGGCTTAAGATAAATAGAAAGCCCCCCCCCCTAGAAATTCTGAAAATAAAATAAAATGCACAATAAAAAGGAGAAGTATATAAAGGAACCAGTGTAGCTGTCTAATAGGCCCCTTGCTGAGCTCTAATTTTATGGGGAATCCACTGGTATTAAAGGAGACTCACATAACAAAAACTATAGAGGATGATGGAAAAGCCAAAATTCCAACTACTATAGTATATCTGAATATGAGTAAAAATGCTAAAGAAACTGAAAGTATTGTAGCTGAGCTGAACCTGTGGTGGTCTCAAGCTGGCCCTGTTTAACATCATTCCCAGATATAGATGAAAGGGCACCTCCTACCAATGCACTATTCACTAGATGTCTAGGTTTTACCTCTTACCCCTTTGTTTAGATTTGTAAATATGCTGAAGATTTACAGGGAGGTAATTTGGACAGGGCCACAAAATATCAAGTCATAAATATGGTAGTTTCTCTTCCAATGGTAACATCTTAAAAATTATAGGACAGTGATATTGGAACCAGAATATTGACATTGGTACAGTTCATTAATCTTAATTCCAATTTATTCACTTTTGCTTGTACTAATGTGTGGATGTGTTTATGTATTATTGTACTACACTAGAGGCCTGGTGCATGAAAACTCATGCGCTGGAGCGAGGGTCCCTCAGCCGGGCCTGCCCCCTCTCACAGTCTGAGAGCCCTCAGGGGTGGGAGGCAACCCAGCAATTAGGGGAAGGTGATGCCCCTTCACATCTCTGCTGCTGCCTCTGCCAGCAAAGCAAGCTTCGGCTGTCCCTGGTACCTGAGCCTTGGACAGCCTTGGGTGGCTGGGCAGTTAGACAGCTGACATCTGAGGCTTGCCTATGCCTTGGGCCTTCTCTGGGTGGCTGGGGGGCTCAGGGCAAGTCCAGCCCCACATCATGTCTGCCACCCCCCTAGTGGGGCTGAAAGACTGGGGGGCCTGGCAGGGCTGAGGGGACTGGGTGATGCCATTTTGTGGCTAAGGGTGCCACTATATTTGTCACAACATGAGTCAATTTCATATTCCCTCTTTATTAGATAGGATGTATATGTTCATGGAGCTACCACAACAGTTCCATCACCACAGAAATGTCCTTACATTGACCTTTATAACTGGACCCATTTCTCTCTAGTATGTCCTGCCCAATTCCTGGCAACATTTAATCTGTTCTCTATTTCAAAAATCTTACTTTTTTCCCCCCACTCACAAATCTTATTCAAATGAAATCCATTAGTATGTAATTTTTTGGGATTGGATCTTTTACCCCAGTAGTTTGGTATGTCTTAAGGAATAAGAAAAAAAGATATAATCTCTATTTTATGGAAGAAATAAATGCACATTCAATTGGCATGTTTTCTTTACTAGAAGTAGTATTGAAAGTGAAAGGCCTAGAGTGGACCATATGCTGCCAAATGTGTATGACCAGTTCCAATCTTTATTTTAAGCTCCAAACCCAAATTTACACTTCCTTCTGGGAAGTTCCACATGGATCACTGCAGAAAATTCAAATGTAACATGTTCAAAATCAAATGTGTCACATGTCATTTTTTTTCCCTCCACAAAAGTATCCTCTGTTCCACCTGTACTTCCTGCCTTAATCCCTAAAATCACCAGTCTTATCTTCATGTCATAATCAGCATTTCTCACCCCTGCCATCCATTCACTGCACCTCAGGATCTATTTGTCGTTAGCACCTTAATTATTTTTTTCTACTGTAAATACCTCTGAGTTATGCTTCTTTCTATTCCTATTGCCCATTTCTTAGTAGGGCCCTAAACATCTCTCCTCTAAATTATTGCTAAGCATCTTAGCTGTTCTCTTTCACTTTCTCTTCCTTAAATATCTCATCAACCTCATAATTTTTCTAAAGCAATTATCTTATATTCATTTCATATTGATCACATTCATCCTATTTATTTGGAGCACATTTTTCTTTTTAAATTTCAACCTTTTTATAAATATGTACTCTTTTATTTCCGGTGTTCATATCCAGTTCTGAGCTTTCCTAGGAAGGATGATCCCATATCTCTGAGGTACTAAGTGAACCCTCATAAAGTACAACAAAGGAAGTTGATTTAATTTGAAAAAGGCTTGAACTTTATAGTTTCTAAATCTTTATCAAATTTTAGTCACTTAAATAGTGGTTGTACATTTGGAATAGTGGATTAAAGTGTTAAAATTAAGTGGACTACCTCCTGAAGATATAAGCTCTCTGTAGTTCTTATTTATTTTCAAACTGTGTGGTCTAATTTTTCCTATCTAATTGTGCTCATTGAAAAATCTATTCGATTTTTAAAAAGTAATCTACTTTGAGGCGGAAAAATGGCTGCGGAATAGACAGATGTGTCCCAAGTGTCCCAGAATAGATAACTACATAACCAGACACCTGCAGAAAAGAGACCATGGGGAAACAAAGAAACAGCCCACATATGAAAGAAAAGCAGGCATTACCAGAAAATGAAGTAAATAAAATGGAGGAAAGCAATCTGCCAGAGAAAGAATTCAGAGAAATGGTCATAAGGTGGCTGAAAAGGATGGAAGACAAATTTGATAATATGTGAAAGAACCAACAGGAAATGAAGAAGAACCAAGAGGAAATGAAAAATGACATCCCTGCTGTAAAGAACTCAATAGAAAGCATCAAAAGTAGACTAGAAGAAGCAGAGGACCACATCAGTGAGCTAGAAGATAAGAAAAATCATCAGGTCAGAAGGGAATGAAATGAAATATACAAACTCATGCAAAGGAAGGCTCTGAATCCAAGAATACACTACCCAGCAAGGCTATCAGTCAAAATTGAAGATGGAATCAGGAGCTTCACAGACAAAAGACTAAGGGAATTTATTACCACCAAACCAGCAATGCAAGAAATGCTAAAGGGTCTGCTATAAAAAAAGAAATAGGAAGCAAAGAAGGAACACAGGGGTAAAGAATAAAAATGGTGACACATAAGAACCTATTGATAATAACTTTAAATGTAAATAGGTTAAATGCACCAATCAAAAGACATAGGGTAATGGATTGGATAAGAAAACAAGACCCATATATCTGCTGTCTACAAGAAACCCACCTCAGAAAAAAAGATACACACAGACTGAGGGTGAAGGAATGGAAAAAGGTTTATCGGGTGAATGGAAATGAAAAAAAAAAAGCTGGAATAGCAATACTTATATCTGATAAGTTAGATCTCAAAGTGAAGGACATAACAAGAGATAATGAAGGCCACTTCATAACACTAAAGGTAGCAATATAACAAGAAGATATAACTCTGGTAAACATATATGCACCCGAGTACAGGAGCATCCAAATACATTAAAAAAACAAACAAACACAAACTCCTAGAAGATATCAAGGGAGAGATTGACAGCAATACAATCATAGTAGAAGACTTTAATTCTATCACCATTGGACAAATCCTCTAAACAAAAAATCAGCAAAGATAATGAATTTTAAATGACTCACTAGACCAGATGGAATTAATTAACATCTTCAGAACATTTCAACCCAAAGCTGAAGAATATACATTCTTCTCAAGTGCACATGGGACATTTTTAAGATAAACCATATGTTGGGTCATAGGAAAAGTCTCTTCAAAATCAAGAAAATAGAAATCATATCAAGCATCTTCTCATATCACAGTGGCATAGAATGGGAAATCAGCTACAATAAAAACAATCCAAAAAAAATCAAACACATGGAGACTAAACAGCAGGCTATTAAACAATGACTGGGTTACCAGAGAGATCAAGGAAGAAATAAAAATCATCATGACAACAAATGACAATGAAAACACAACAATCCAAAATCTGTGGGACACTGCAAAAGCAATCTTGAGAGGAAAGTTCATAGCTCTACAAGCCTACTGCAAAAAAAAAAAAACCAACCAAACAAACAAAAAAACAACAACAAGAAACAATGGTAATAAATTACCTAACCCTACAACTCAAAGAGTTAGAAAGAGAGCAACAAGAGAAGCCCATTGTAAGAAGAAGGGAGGAAATATTAAAGATCAGAGTGGAGATAAACAACATTGAGACCAAAACAACAATACAAAAGATAAACAAAACCAAGAGCTGGTTCTTTGAAAGGGTAAACAAGATTGATGAACCTCTAGCCAAGCTCACCAAGAAGCAAAGAAAGAGGACCCAAATAAACAAAATCAGAAATGAAAGAGAAGAAATAACAACAGACCCCACCAAAATACAAAGGATTGTTAAAAAATACTATGAACAACTCTATTCCAAAAAACTGGACAACCTGGAGGAAATGGACATATTCCTAGAAAAATATAACCTTCCAAAACTCAATCAGGAAGAATCTAAACATCTCAATAGGCCATTAACTATGGAAGAAATGGAAGCAGTCATCAAAAAGCTTCCAGCAAACAAAAGCCTGGGGCCAAATCGCTTCACAGGGGAGTTTTACCAAATATTCAAGGAAGAATTAAAACCTATCCTCCTCAGACTATTCCAAAAAATTTAAGAGGAAGGAACACTTCCAAGCTCCTTCTATGAAGCCAAAATCACCCTAATACCAAAACGAGATAAAGACAGTACAATGAAAGAGAATTACAGGCCAATATCCCTCATGAACATAGATGTCAAAATCCTCAACAAAATTCCAGAAAATTGGATCCAGCAGTGCATCAAAAAGATCAGACACCATGATCAAATAGGTTTATTCCAGGAATGCAAGGATGTTACAATATCCACAAATCAATAAATGTGATACATCACATAAACAAATTGAGAGATAAAAAAAAATCACATAATCATATCAATTGATGCAGAAAAGCATTTGACAAAATCCAACACCCTTTCTTGATAAAAACTCTCAACAAAATGGGAATAGAAGGATCATACCTCAACATCATAAAAGCCATATATTATAAACCCACAGCTAACATCATACTCAATGGACAAAAACTAAAACCATTTCTCCTAAGAAAAGGAACAAGACAGGGATGCCCACTCTCACCATTCCTGTTCAACATAGTACTGGAAGTATTAGCCATTGCAATTAGACAAGAGAAGAAATAAAAGGCACCCACATTGGAAAAGAAGAAGTAAAGTTGTCCTTATTTGCAAATGACATGATACTGTACATAAAAAAACCAAAAGACTCCATCAAAAAACTAATAGACTTAATAAATGAATTCGGCAATGTAGCAGGATACAAAATTAATGCCAAAAAATCTATGGCATTATTATACACCAATAGTGAAGTTACAGAAAGAGAGACTAGAACATCAATCCCATTTACTATTGCACCAAAAAAATTAAGATACCTAAGAATAAACTTAACTGAGTATGTAAAACACCTATACGTGGAAAACTACAAGACACTGTACAGAGATAGAGGAAGATGTAAACAGATGGAAGAGCATACCATGCTTATGGATTGGGAGAATCAACATCATTAAAACATCCATACTACCCCTAGCAATCTATAGATTCAGTGCACTCCCCATTAAAATATCAAAGGCATATATCACAGACCTAGAAAGAACTCTCCAAAAATTTATCTGGAATAAAAAATGACTTTGAATAGCCACAGAAATTCTTAGAAAGAAGAACATTGTAGGTGGGATCTCCATACCAGATTCCAAGCTATATTACAAAGCCACTGTTCTCAAAACAACCTGGTATTGGCACAAGAGCAAATATATAGACCAAAAGAATAGAATAGAGATTCCAGATCTTGACCCAAACCACTATGCTCAATTAATACTTGAGAAAGGAGGCATGAACATACAATGGAGTCAAGACAGTCTCTTCAATAAATGGAAAAATTGGACAGATACATGCAAAAAAAAATAAAACTAGACCAACATACACTATACACAAAAATAAACTCAAAATGGATACAGGACTTAAATATAGGCAGGAAACCATAAAATACTAGAAGAACCCACAGGCAGAGAAATCTCAGACATATGCCAATGCAATTTCTTCACTGATATTGCTCCAAGGGCAATGGAAGCTAAAGAGAAAACAAACAAATGGGACTACATCAAAATTAAAAACTTTTGCACAGCAGAAGAAATCATCAACAAAACAACAAGAAAGCCCACTGTATGGGAAAAGTAGGTTACATTTTTTAATCTTTTTTTATTGTTTAAAATATTACATATATTAGTACATATATCTCCCCCCCTGACATTGATCTTCCCCCAGCCTCCCGTAATCCTTGTCACATGCCCTCATCCCACCCCACCCCCAGTGTCTTGTGTCTATGGTGTGCTGATATGCATGCATGCAAGTCCTTTGGTTGATCTATTTATTCTTTAGCAAGTAATCTTCTTCTTCCTCCTATGGTATAAGCCCATTAATCTTTTCTTTTAAAAACTGAACCCAAGTTATAGGTCAACTGATTAAGTAGGCATGTCTTCTAAATTCTATTTGTTTCTTTACTAATTTCAAGCCTGTGTTCTTTGGGCCAGTATTCTCCATGATAAACATCTGGTTTAGGTTTCACTCATCCGATATTGACAATTTTACCCACAATTTGACATGTAATTTTGTGAATAAAAGTATTTAAGATTGCCTGGCTGGTGTTGCTCAGTGGTTGAACATTAACCCAAGAACCAAAATGTCAGTGATTCAATTCCTGTTCAGTGCACCTGCCTGGGTTGCAGGCTCTGTCCCTGGAGTGGGTCCTGCAGGAGGCAGCCAATAGATGTATCTCTCTCATTGATGTTTTTAATTCTCTCTCTCCCTCTCCCTCCTTCTCTCTCTAAAATATCAATAAAAAACTTATATTTTAAAAAAATGTTTAAGATTTTAAAGTATTTTATTGGCCTTGACACAGAGGCAGTTCCCAATTATGAACTCAGCTCCAGATGGACAAACTTTTACTTAAAGGAGCACAGTATAATATTTTGTCTTCCTAAACCTTCTCTGTCACAAGCACTCAGATCTGCCTTGGGAGACAAAGCAGCATAAATGAAACATAATCAAATGGGTGTGGCTAGGTTCCAATAAAAACTTTGTTTAAGTTCTGGAATGTGGACTGTAGTTTTTTAATCCCTGCACTAAGCCATATGAAATTGATCTAAACTCCTCATTCTCAGATCTCCTCACAAATGAGTCAGTTGATGCCATGCTCCCATGTGGTGATATGCTCATTGAAACTATGCTTGTGTGCAATGGGCATATGTTTTCCTATTTGTTTTCTGGCATTGTAATGAATGAAAGTTGCCCTGGATGAAATAGATCCATGCTGTTTAGAATAAAAAAGATAAACATTCTTCTTTATATCACTGCTATGGGTTTTCTGTCTCATGTTAGGTTTCAGACAATTGATTTTGCTATCAAATTGTCCTATAGGTTGAATACACATGATTTAAATATCTCAAATCCCAAGTGATCAATTTTGGCAGATGTCCTCCAACATTTAATTGGCTTATATCCAATGACCTTTTATCAAGTGATTTATGTTCACAGAGGTATAATTTTAACCAGCCGTCTTTAAGAGATCTCTAAGAAATTACACTTTTGAAAGGTAGGCATTCTGTGAATGTTACATATTATGAGAAGTCCTATGCTGTTTGAAAAGTTTCCAAAACACTGATTTAAGACATTTCCTATAATATAAAATTCTTGGATCTTTATTGCCCACTTGTCCTTGTAGTAGGACAGCCTGGAACTGCTTCCTCTGGAAACCATGGCGTTTCCCCTCAGGTGTTATTTTGGCTCATTTCCTTCTGAAATAGATAGTCTTATATTCAAGAACATGTCCTGATTGAATTCTTTTATTTTCTTTGGACCCCAGGAGAACAGGGGAATGAAATTCTTTCTTCCAGGTAATTGATAAGTAACACATATGGAATTTGTCCTTTTTCAATGTCAGATAATTTGAAATTGAGTTTTCTGCTTTGAAATTCTGAGAGTTAAAATCAGAAAATTATAATTCATGGATATTTCTGGATTGATATTAATATTTTCTCTGTGTATCAATTTTGAAAATGGTTTTTAGTGGTAAAGGGTAGCAGAATATGCCACCCCAAATGATCCCTCTTTGGCATAAGGATGATTTTGGGTTGATTATTTTTGAGAAATAGTAGATACTGGAGACACTAGGAAAAAAGAGTAGAAGTTTCCATTTTGTAAGAGATATTTACACTTATAAAGGAAATCATCTGTAAATGTGTCTTCCTCTCTGTCCCAGGACAAGAAGGGTGACTCTAAATCATGGGAAAGTCTTATCAATGGAAGGGGCACCTATTTATTTTTGCATAAAAAATCTTATCCTTGTTTATGTGCTGTCCTTAGTGATTTCCCATAATTGGCTTCTCCTCTTCCTTCAACATCTTTTTTAGTTTATATGTGAAGACTAGAGGCCTATTGCATGAAGATTCGTGCAATAGGCCTTTCTTCCCCTGGCTGCCAGCACCAGTTTTCCTCTGGCACCTGGGACCTAGGCCTGTGCTCTGGCCTCAGTGGAGAAGCCAAGCCTCTTCAGTCTTCAGTCTTCAGTCTTTGCTCCCTGCCTGTGAATGCAAATTAACCTGCCATATTTGTTTTGTTAATTTGCATACTCACTCCTGATTGGGTGTCATGGAGGTATGGTCAATTTGCCTATTTCTCTTTTATTAGTGTAGATAGTGTTTAAGGTAATGATGTGGGAGATCTTTGGGGTGTTATTCATTTTCCCTGAGCATCACCCTTGTATATATAAGGTAAATATATTAACAAAACTACTGTTTTTTTTTTTTCTTATAATCTGCCTATTATCACAGGGGGTCTCAGCCAAGATCTCAGAAGGGTATAGATCAGTGGTTGTTCATGAGCTGCAGTTTGCCAATCATTATTTGTTTTTTCCCTACAGAGGCCTGGTATTCCATATAGACTGCCAAATTCTATAGAGAAAAAAAGGTGCAAAGCACATGTTGGTAAGTGGGCTATCTGGGCCCTCCAGCCAGGAATCAACCAGATCAGTTCCATGTACAGTTTCACTTGAACAAAGTTTCTACTGCCAAAAAGTTGAGAATGATTGCCTAGAGACATTTTAATTCTGGGAATTTAGCTGCCTGAGAGCTGTGTAACAGACCACAATCTAGTAGCATTTCATAAAACTGCTCTTACAAACTATGTTTGGTGTCATTGCTTTGGCTTTTTTGTTGAGCTTTATTAAAAGAAACAGTCCAATGAAGCTTATTAATACATGTTTGGTAAGGCTATCACTTAGGACATTGCCTTCCATTTCATATACACTGTTTTTCTATAAATGTGCATTAAAGAATTTCCTTCTTGAATCAGAAACTTGGACATTCCTATGAAATTGATTTTCTTTAATTTCATAAATACTATGAATTCCACAATTATTATTATTAGCCATTTGAAAGGTCCTGAATTTAAACCTTTCCCCTGGAAACTAATTACATGAAGTTTGGCATACTTTTTTATATTTGACTTTGTCTAAATTTCTTTTACTTATTAATTACAGGCCTGATTAATGAAGATTTGTGCAAGAATGGGTCTTCCTTCCCCTGGCTGCCAGCACCACCTTCACTCTGGCCAGAGCCACTTTTCCACTCCAGCCCGGAGACACCTTTCCACCTTCCCATGCTGCCCAGAGGCCTGGTGCCTGTATATGCAAATTAACTTACCATATTTGTTCGGTTAATTTGCATACTCACTCCTGATTGGCTAGTGGGCATTGCAAAGGTAGCAATTTGCATATTTATCTTTTATTAGTGTAGATTGTGTGCCTCCATGTCCTTATTTACTTTTATCTGCATGATTGTATGTATTTCTCTCAATTTATTTAAATCTAATTTGGATGAAATGAGTTTGTCAAATATATTCTCTGTTACTAGGCATACAGATCCCCTTTAAACAAAGGAGAAATTTATTCTGTTATTTAACAAAAAATTCAGGGATAGAATTGGTTTCAAATTTTGTTTGAAAAAGAGTTCAAGTAAATGTCATAAGAATATGGTTTCTTTCTTTCCATCGCTTCTGTGTTGGCTTTATTTTCAGAAAAATTATCACTTTGTTTGGAAATAACAATAGGTCTGTAAAGAGAAATCAAGATGGTGGTATAGATAAACTGCTGCCTCACTCAACAATTTCAGAACTACAGCTAAAAGACAGAACGGACATCATCTAGAACCACAGGAAAGCTGACTAAGTGGAAATTCTACAACTAGAAAGAAAGAGAAGGGCTCACAGAGACTCAGTGGAGCTGCAAAAAGCTGAAGTATGGAGACATGTGTATGGAGAGGACAGGTGGTGGAGTACCTAGCTGGCTTCCTCTAATGGGAGGGAGACAGAAACTCCCGATGGCATCGAACCCAGTTCTGACTGCAATGAACCCCAGTTCTGGGCGAGATTCATACAGGGGGAGTCTGGACTGTTGGGAAAAAGAAGGAGTACATGGAATCTCGGAGGAGCCATGAAAGACAGAGGTCTGGAGGCATGTGCACAAGTGAACGCAGAGAGGATTGACTGCTGATTATGCCGCTGCTTTCTCTCGTGGGAGAAAGACAGAACCTCCCCAATGCACTAAACTCCATTTCTGACTGCAGTGAATCCAAGTTTCAGGCGAGACCCTGAGGACTCAGGCTCATATGGGTCCCCGGAGCACACAGAAACTCAGGGGAGCCCCGAAAGGTAGAGAACTGGAGGTGCACATGTGAATGCATGGAGAGAGGGTTGCAGTGATTACCGAGGGACACTAAGATCCAGGGGCCTCATAGGGCAGAGCTGATGGGATGCCAAGGCTGTCTGCTCAGCCCTGAGACTCCACCCCATCCAAGCTGAACACAGAGGCTTTTGTAATTTTGCAAATCTTGTCTCATAAGGCTGACTCCAGCACAGAAGTTCTCTCGGCATAGACACAGCTGATCCTCACAGCCAATTGGCCTGGAGGTCAATTCCCCCCCATGATACCAACAACAATCAAGACTTAACTACAACAAGACTGTACACACAGTCCACAAAGGGGTGCACCAAGAGTGTCCACCTTAGATAAATGGGGAGGCAGAGCTACTGGGCCATATGAGACAACTAGCACACAAAGTTACTCTACCAACTCAGGGAAGCAGCAAAAATGCAGAGACAAAGAAACAGGTCACAAAGGAAAGAAATGGAGGAAAAATAATGACTGGATATAAAGTTCAAAACCACGGTTAGAAGATTTTTCAAAAATTTCCTAGGAAAGGTAAATAAATTTAGCAAAATCCTTGAGGATATGAAAAAGGACGAACTAGAAATTAAACATACACTGACTGAAATAAAAAATAATAATATACAGAGACCTAACAGCAGACTAGAGGAATACAAGATTTGAAATACACAGAAGCAGAGAACACTCAACTGGAAAAGAAAAAAGAAAAAAGAATCCAAAAATGTGAAGATAGTGTAAGGAGCCTCTGGGACAACTTCAAGCATACCAACATCAGAATTGTGGGAGTGCCAGAAGAAGAGAGAGAACAAGATACCAAAAACCTATTTGAAAAAATAATGATGGAAAACTTCCCACATCTGGTAAAAGAAATAGACTTACAAGTTCGGGAAGCGCACAGAACCCCAAACAAAAGGAATCCAAAGAGGACCACACCAAGACACATAATTAAAATGCCAAGAGCAAAAGACAAAGAGAGAATATTCAGAGCATCAAGAAAAAAACAGTTAATTACCTACAAGGGAGTATACATATGATTGTCAGCTGATTTCTCAACAGAAACTATGCAGGCCAGAGAGGAGTGACAAGAAATATTCAAAGTGATGAATAGCAAGATTCTATAACCAAGATTACTCTATCCAGCAAAGCTATCATTCAGAATTGAAGGTCAGATAAAGAGTTTCACAAATAAGGAAAAACTAAAGGAGTTCATCACCACCAAACCAGTATTATATGAAATGCTGAAAGGTACTCTTTAAGAAGAGGAAGAAGAAGAAAAAGGTAAAACTTATGAACAACAATACATATCTATCAAGTGAATCTAAAAATCAAGTGAATAAAAAATCAGATGAACAGAATAAGCTGGTGAATATAATAGAATCAGGGGCATAGAAAGGGAGTGGACTGACAATTCTCAGGGAGAAAGGGGTGAGGGGGATATGGGAAGAGATTGTTCACCTATGGATGAAGACAATGAGGGCAGAGGTAAGGTTGTGTGGGAACCGGTTGAGGGGAACTATGGGGTGAAAAAAGAGGAACAATTGTAATACTCTGAACAATAAAGATTTATTAAATTAAAAAAAACACAATAGGTTTATAAAAGGTATAGCTTGGAGGATTGGTGTATTACTCAGAATTCTCCAGAAAAATAGATCCAATACAATATATTGGTTGGCAGATAGGAGGTAGGCAAATCCCAAGATCTGCGGAGTATGCAGGCAAGGGAACTAATGGTTTAGTTACCATCCAAATGCCAGCAAGCTTTAGAATCAGGAAGAGCTGATATTTCAGTTTGAGTCTGAAGGCAGGAAAAAAATCAATATCCCAATACAAAGGCTGCCAGAAAGAAAGAATTTTTTCTTACTAGGGAAGGGACAATATTTTTCTTCTAGTCAGGTCTTCCACTTATTGGAAGACCTAATTGAAAAGCCCCCCCACATGAGGGAGAGCAATCTGCTTTACTCAGTTTGCCAATTCAAATGTTAATTTCATCTGGAATATCCTCACAGACACACCCAAATATTGTTTGACCAAATATCTGAGCACCACATGCCCAGTCAGGATGACACAATAAAATCTGGAGAGCATCTATAATTAAATCTCATTTGATGTGAGTCACTTGACTTTGGTAATGTGTTCGTGGCTGGCCAATATTTGAGGCTAGGAATCGAAGGTAATGTTTCCTAGGCCTACATTACATAATATAGCCTGGTCATGGGAATGATGTCGGCAACATGAGAGGAGAAATAAAGGCAGAGGATGCAAAGGGTTGGTTTTCTGAAGTCCAAAGCAGAATACACTTAACACCAAAAATAAGTGATTGTTGGAGCAAAACAAGAAAACAAATGTACATTTATTGAAATGTAACTAAAAAATGTAATGACATGGAGTTGTTTTTTCAGTATTCTAAAAATGAAAGCATTCAATTATCTTTATGGTCTCTAGAATGGTAATTTATACAGGGTGACCATAAAATAATGGGACTGTTTTTTGTTTTTTTTAAATAAAAAACTTATATAGTCAAATGAGAATACACAACGTTATTACCTTGGGGGCTTACAACATTATGAAAATAACTATCACTAATTGAATGTTTGCTCTTCCAGGAATTTAGGAATTTAGCTAAGAGAAAACAACATTATTTTAAATGCTAACCACCAAAGTGTTCTCCAAATCAGTCTCTTTGGGCATAACAAGAATGTTCTTAGGTATAAGAATAAAAGATAACTCCACTGATTTAAAAAAAACACAATAAACATACACACAAAACTTCAGAAATTTTGGTGGTTGAGAGTGGAGAAGGAGATATAAGGAACATGTTGGGAGAATAGGGAGTAACTCCAGTAGGAAAGTTGGTTGGTAATAGGAAATAACCCACAACATTTCTAATATTCACTTTTAAGTCTGTTAATTTTAATATTCTGTTAATGTCTATTAGGCACAAAGACCTTTTGTGGTGTTAAGTAAGAGAAATCAGAGAAAAGGGGCTGTACTTACTATAGGGTGGCAGTTCGAGTACAGGAGACAAAATATGAAAGTGATCAAAGTTTTAGAAGCAACAAGAATTTAGAAGGAAATTTGACCATGTAATGTAAGCCTAAATTGGCACAGCTAGTATTTCATCTCAGATCTGATTCTAAAGCCGATGTTCGTAATTTACTTTATGCTACACTACTTAGCATTATTTCATCTAATTTTCAACTGTTTTATGAGCTTACCATTTAGATTTGACTTTAGTTACTTGATATTTATAATGGGATATGGAATTGCCAGTGAATTGAGGAAACAGTTTATTTGCATGATTGGTACACTGTCTTCCTCCTATAGGAGAATCAACACAGAAAGCCAATTGAAGTCTAATAGGCAGGAGTGATGTCAGCGTCACCGCAACTTGTTTTTGTCTCTCTCCACAACTTAACCTTCATTTTGTTTCCTCCTTACTAACAAAAACTTGTCATCTGTCCATGGAAAAAGTGCTTCTGAAGTAGCTATGGGATCTAGTACCATATGCCAAGGGATCCTAGAAAAATCTTGTCCACCATGGGTAATAGGCAAACTGACTTCAGCGCCAGCTGGGGATACTGCAATGGCCTGTCAACCAGCTGTGGCCCTTATTGTCCATGGTCTGCTTGACTTAGACTATCATTCACAGATGAGAGACCCTTAGTGGAAGTCCAGATTTCCAGCACTCTACTGGAAATATCTCTATCTTTACCTCTATCTCTATCTCTATCTCTATCTCTATCTCTATCTCTATCTCTA